>OZ010793.1:56627233-57227233 GCA_963932465.1 Maratus speciosus | reverse complement strand
TAACACAATAAACCGGTATACCAAATTTGGAGCAAATCGAATATTTCTGCATGAAAAACCCATTTATATAAATTAAGGGGGTGGGGGGACTAGCCCCCCTTTCCCCCTTTATCTTTAACCAATGAACCCCAAAAACTAATCAGGGAAGCTCCTTATCAGAATGAACATAGAAAAAAAAATTTGAAGTAAATCGGATATTTCTATCAAGAGTTTTCGTGTTACGTACATACGTACGTACGTACGTACACACGTACATACAGAATCGGCGGGCACATAAGCTCTCAGGCTTTGATAGCCTGTGAGCTAAAAATATCACCCTGATCGGATAATAAGTGGTCATTTTTCAATTAGCCTAACGCTTTCTAGGCTCTTTGCAATAAGCCTGAAAAATATCAGCGTTTGTCCGTCTAAATAGAATTCAGAATTTTTTAAAGAGGTCATCAAATGTTTCTGTAAATGAAAAGAAAAAAAAAGGATTTATTTAGTTTGGGATTTATACAAAATAATTCGTTGTTAAAAAAGATCTGACATTTTAAACCATAGTATTCGTACTTTTGGACATTTTAAATTGTCTGACATGTAAGTTTTATTAACTAAAATTAAGGTACGTTTCAAGAAATCACTAAAAATATTTCACATCGTTGTTTGAATTAAAAATGGTACACAGTGATTTTTTTATTTCACAGAAAGTTTTCACACGTAAATTAGTTTTATTATTCATTACAGTAACAACATAAAATAGTTTTGTAACAGACATAAATTTTATTAATAGTTTCTATTTTTATGTAACTCAGTCTGTTTTTTCATTGTAATGAAGGAATATTGCAATCTATTTTCATCCCAAATCCTGATATGACAGAGTTATACAAATTTGTACAAAAATGTGTTTTTGATGACAACAGAGCATTTTAATATTTTTACAACATTATTATAAAATAATACATTGATTTTAAAGCATTTTCCAAAACACCCACGACAGGTGGTAAATCGCCAAACATCTGCAACTCGTACAATCATATGGGAGTTTGATAAACAATGAAATTAATGATTCGTCAATAAAGGCTCACAAAAATATGGCAAATCGCAATGAAACTGCAACAATGAAATATTTTAAAGAATAAAAAGTAGAAAAAAAGATTATAAAAACAGAAATGAATTGTAAAATGTAATGTTAAAAATATGCCTTTAACAGTTAATAGTTTCCTATTAATTGATTTGCGATTATACGTTTAGAAATCAGTGTAGAAATTCCAAAAAGATGGCTTAAATAATGCTTAATTTCCCCCCATCTTAAAAAAGAAACCGAGCAAAAATTAATGCATGTTTTCATAAATTTACTTAATAAGTGCACTTTTTACCAAGCGTAAAATAACTTTTTTCAGTTAAAAAAAAAGAGAGAGAGTGAGAGAAGTATTTGCTTTGAAAGGATTCTCTCAATTGGGATTTTATAGTTTAGTAATCAAAAAAAGAATTCATATTTTAAATCAAAGTATCCATTTTTTGCATTTTAAATGTCTGGAAATATTATTTTTATTAACTAAAATTAAATTATGGCGCTAGATATCCTCAGAAACGTTTAGCATCATTAATTGTATGAAAAAAAGTACAGAATGAATTTTCTATGTACAGAATGATTTCAATGGATTTTAAATATCAAAAGCTAAAACAATGTTATTGCCATTTAAAAATGTAATTTCATGTAGGAATTTGAAAATTCAAAGACATTTATGTTATTCTAAATAATTATTGATAAGCCTTTTTTTTTTTTTTTTTTACTTATGAATTTAAATTTATATTGACTATATACAAAAGGCTATGCATTTAAATTTGCAATAAAAGTTAGATAATTCTGGCTTATAGCAAGCACATAAAATATGGATATTTTCTAGTTTTGAGTTTCAAAAGGGGGGGGGGATACATGAATACCTTAGAAACATTTCTTGTTCAACGGCCCTGTAGCATAATGGCCCTGTAATAGATATAGCGGAAGTCTGGTGTTCGTAAGCACCCTGGATCAAACCCGGAAGGCAGAATGAAGGTAAGAAATTTGTTCCCGAAAGCTGTTATTCATGTAATTCCATGTGTGTGCTTGATAATTGTAATATCTGTTACATGTGAATCTGTCTGATAATTAGTTGAAAAAAGAACGTATTTATTTCTGAAAAAAATAATTAAATTGTTTTACATTAATTACTTTAAACCATAGCTCCAAAATTTTTTGTGGCATATTAAGTGACATTGAAGTTTCCCAAAGTCCTCCAGTATTACTTCCTAAAATCTTCCCCAGAAGCTCCCAGGGAGAACCCTAAAGGAGGTCCTGGGGATGCTTCCAGGATGCTGCAAGGCGGACATTTTCGGTTCCTGAGGACCTCCTGGTGACAATTTTCTGCAGCCTCAGGGATTCTCCGGGGGAGGATGGCGTTTTATTATAAATCTTCCTGGAGATATCCGGGGGAGGAAATTTGCAATATGGGTTATTACATTTTACTTACCCTCCTAGTATCATTGGGATCTTTTTTCACTCCATTTTTTTCTGTGTTGGATTCTGATGTTTCGAGGCAGAAAAAAATTTAATAATTTAAATATAATAAATAAAATCACATTGGCAGATAGTAGGAAGAAACCACGTTTCACGTACTCAAATCTTGATTCAAATCTTGAAAAAATCAAATCGCATTTTAAAACTGGCACTAGAAAATGATTAAAGCTCAATTCGTTACCTGTCCAAATCTGTGCTTATTTATATTATACTATAAGTAAAACCTGAATTATATTGATTTAAAAACTATTTGACAACCGGTGAATGAAACCAAAACTGCCAAACGTTTCAGTGCGAAACGTTGCTTTTCGCTTCATTTAAAAACTGACAAAAACTGACTTCTAGAAATAAAATAATGTTCAGAACTAAAGAAAAGACTATGATTTATAAATGCAGTAAATCTCAGACGCACATAACTGTAATTCATTTGAGTAAAAAATAGATGTAAACTTTAAAAGCGTTTTATGGAAAATGCACTTTTCAGTGAAAATTTCATGTGCATAGCATCATTTCTCAAAAAGGTATTGAAATACCACTATGAAGTTAAAAATGAAAATTTCTAAAGCTGTTGTGAATGAAATAAACTAAACATTTAATTTCAGAATAAATACATATTTATAGCTGTTTTCGTGGACTGACGTCTATGAATTTTCCAAGAATCGGCATGTGAAGAGATGCGATATGCCATAACTCATGAACAATCTACAATATCTCTTAGATTTTCGATTATTCCATTCACCATTGTCATACGAATTACATGTAGACAGAAAATGCATATACAGTGTGATTCATAAAGATCAAAACTATAGGCTATTTCCTTAAATATTGCCCCTAGACTCATACTTCCAACTGAACAGTTTCATAACAAAGGTCCAAAATTTAATGACATAAGTTGAAACTCCATGGGTGTCTATTTGAGTAAATACAAAAACTGGATTTTTATATGGCCAGCGTAGAGTAAAATTTCCAATTAGGAAATATTTCCTTATCCATTTCTGAATTAAATACAAAAAAAAAAAAAAAATCCATCTTCATATCAGCAAAACTCGCAGAGATTTTCAAATCTAAAATTCGTGACTTACACCACTTACCCATGCTTCTGAGCGACGAGTTATTGACTCATTTTGAATGCAAAATAGGGATCATCCAAAAATTGTACTTTACTAAAAGTGGAATGAAAACAGTGCCCCTGCTTTGGATATAAAATAACAGCGTATAGATTTTACGTTAAACCTGCTTTTAAAATTTGCTGGAGGTCTGCACTAGTGATCTGCAAAGGGGCGAAATAACCCTGCCCGGTTCCCGAATCGACCCATAGAAAAAAAAGTTCTGCCCGCCAGAGAAAAAGTTAAAATCCTAGCACGAGCTAAGTTCGGCCTGCCTGAATTTCTTCAAAATATTGTTTTTTACGTCGATATGGTTAAAAGTTGTTTCGTATGGAGGAGTTCTGACTAAAAACTTTTATCGTAACTTTTTTTTTTCGTGCTCATAAAATTCTTTTTTAAAGAAGCGCCAAAAGCTGTGATTTTTTTTTTAATGAATTTCTATTTGTATGTAAATGTTTCACTTAACATTTTGTATCGTTAATCCTTATTCCATATATTGGAGACTTTGAAAAATGCCATACAGTAAAATCTTTTGAGATGAATCACATAGGGAAAAAAAATTGCATTATAGACAAGTTCCCTTCTTAGGAGGTGTAAATGTAGTCTATTCTTTTCTCAGGTATTATTATAATCATGTTGTATAGATCAACACATTTCTCCGTTTAAGTCAGGATTCAGTCATAGACAGGTTCTTTTTCAATGGTTTTACTGTATGTTAATATTTTTGCCTTTAAATTTACTATCTTAAAAAAAAAGAAAGTTTAAAGTTTAATTATAAAATAATGGCAATTAAAAAATATATGCATATTTTTTTTTGTATTGAGCCAAATCTTACTGATTTTTGCACTGATCAGGTAAGTCAGAGACTATGATTTTAATAAGTGTTGGGTCGAGACCGAGACTGACGATTTCGGCCCGTGCAGACCTAGGAGGAGGAAAGCTAGTCCCGGTTCGGTATGAAAAAATACGTTAGTCCCGGCCGGCCGAGCCATCTGATAAAAGTAAGGTCCGGGATCTGCCCCTGCCACAGAATACAGACTTTTTTAACGGCCTCGCCTGGACGATATAAAACATGGTGTTGTGAGAGCTAAAATTATGAAAAAACTTTTAATCGGTGTATTAGAAAAAGCCTTGTTTAAAATTAACTGACCGACGTTTAAATAGTACAGAAAGAAGGTGGAAAGAACAAAAGTGAAACTGAATCGGACATTTAGGATACAGGAAGGAGTTACTTACTCATCTGAATTTTTTTTTAAAGCATTTAAACATTTCATTGGGAACCAAACTTTATTTAAATCTTCAAATACATTTTTCAGCATGATGTTTGTTTTTTCCCGTTTCTCGTCTTTAAATTATTACAAATCAAGTATTGTTAAAGAAAAAGGTGCAAACTTGTAACATGTATTTTTTCATTATTTTAAAATTATTTTGTTTCGGCAAATTTGAAAAAAAAAATTACTTTTGAAAATATGATTTTTTTTTTCAAATAAGTTACATATTTTTAAATTTATTTTTTAATTATTTTTTAAATTAATATTTAAAGAAATCCCGAAACAAAATTAAAATGATATTTTCCTCTTAAATTTAATGAAAAATTTTGAAATTCGCCAAATAATTATTCGAAATTATGACGATTTTAAATAACCCCACTTAAAAAAAAAAAAATAATCATTTAAAATTTTTTTGAAACTTTATAAGAAATTTTAGAATGTGATTTTTTTTGCATATTATATGGTTAACCATCACAAGGAAAGTAAAAAAATTCTAACTCAATAAATATATTTTTTTACGTGATTCCTGGAACTCTTACGTAACATTGTTTCTTGAATTTCACGCATTTCAATTTGTGCCTAATTCCTTAAAACCTGACGAATTATTTAAACAGACATGTCTCTGTGAGTTTTGCAGGTATGAAGATTGAGTTTTTTGTGTTTAATTCAGGAATGGATAAGGAGTTTTTTCGTAATTGGAAATTTTACCCTATGGGGGGCCGTATAAATATTTAGTTTTCGTATTTCTTCAAATAGACACCCCATTGATTTGCAACTTATCTCATCAAATTTTACACATTTTTTATGAAACTTTGAATGTGGAGGTATGTGTCTAGACGCAATATTTAAGGAGATAGTCTATTTTTTCTATCTTTATGAATCATTTTGTATATGCGATACAATTTCCTGGTTACATTTGGGGCTAACCCCAAATGGGCTACCTTTTATTAAATTTCACCATACGTTTCTCAATTTAACAAAGAGTAATCAATGTATGAACTATTTTTACTTTATTCGTGATTTCGAATTACAATTTTCCTAAAAATAAGTCAAAACTATAAATAGCTTTTACTTTTTTTAACCATTTGGAAAAATGGTTATTGTCCTCGTTAGGATAGGAAATCAAAAGCATATCTGAAGGTTTTTATTGGTTTAATCATCATTTTATTCATTTTCTGATTGGTCTATACAATAATCTGTATTTCCCTTTACTTTCAACAGAGATGGACAACAGAGTGTTGCCACTATGACAAAAAAGTAATAAAAACTACAAAAAAAAATTAATAACTCAGAAACAAATTGAGATACAGGTTTCAAACAAATTTCATTTAAAAGTACATTTTTTTGTCTATACGACGGTGTACAAAGTAATATTGTGGGATGTTTAGAAGTTTAAGAAATAAATTTCGTTTAAAATTGGTCGTCAGATTTCTTGGAAATCTGCCGATGGAAAAGCCTTTTCCCGAACAGCCAATGAAATGCTTGGATAATACGTAAGTTTCAGGTGGATAATACGTACGAGTCGCAGGCGATTTCTGTCGCTTACACTTTTTACGTGTCATAACACTATTAATGTTTAATCCATGGCGTAGGATGTAATGTAGGATCAACTCCGTGCAATTTTTTATGTCTTAAATTTTAGTCTTTCAAAAAATCATTTTCCAAATGATCGTTGTAATTTGTAAATTGCATTTTTTTTCTTTTTAACCATTTGGAAAAATGATTTTTCTCCTCGGTCAGGGCAAGAAATCAAAAACATATCTGAAGCGTTTTATTAGTTGAATCCTGCATTTTACTCGTTTCCTGATTGGTCTATACAGTAATCTGTATTTTCCCTTTACTTTCAACAGAGAGGGATACTTCTGTTGCCACTATGACAAAAAAGTAATAAAAACTACAAAAAAAGAAATAATAACTCAGAAACAAATTGAGATACAGCTTTCAAACAAATTGCTTTTAAAAGTACCTTTTTTTCTCTATACGACGGTGCAAAAAGTAATATTGCGGGATGTTTAGAAGTTTAAAAATGAAATTTCATTTAAAATTGGTGCAGGAATATTATGTTTAATGCAGGGCGTACGTAATGTATGACCAGCTCCGTAGAAGTTTAAAAATTTACAGTACCGAAAATTCTAAAACTGAAATTTCTATTAAAATTTGTTCATGATGGGTCCAAGAATGTTAATGTTTAATTCATGGTGAACGTATTGTATGATCAACTTCGTGCGATTTTTTATGTCTTAAATTTTAGTCTTTGAAAAAATTCATTTTCCAAATGGTCGTTGTAATTTGTTAAATTTCTTTTTTTTTTTTTTTGCATTTTTTTTTATTTATTTTTTTTAACTTGCTCCGCACGTAGTCAGATAACTAAATATTTATTTAAAATATTTAATTTCATTCGTAATTTCATTTACTAAAGCATTAGAACAAACATTCACACTAAAGAATAAAAAAATTCTACATCAAGTAAACTAAGATTAATGGTTTTCTCGATAAGAATGTCTTACTCCGACTATTTTGCCAGGGCTTCTGTTTGTGAAACGAGATAAATTTGATTGTCTTTTTTTTATTATTCTTAAAATATTTTTTATTAAATATTTTAAAGTACTAAGTAGAAACGATGTGTGGGTGATTCATATAAAACTTGCCCATGCTTCTTTTTTATTTGATATAATGAATGATAAAATATTTTATGCATAAATAAATCTACATAGAATAACATATATCTGTGCAGTACAGACTTTACTTTTGCAAGAACATATCACATAGAAATAAATTTAACAGAACATATAGAGTATGAATTTAGAAAAAAAAAATTAAAAAATAATAAATAAATAAATACCTGGACTTTTAATAGCTCAAGTTTGTAACTAATTTTTCTACTAACACGATAAGGATTTTTTGAAACAGTATATATATTTTTTTCAAATGTAATGTTTTATTTTGAATATATACAGATACGGAAATGGAATTTCTGTATGCGCCTTGATAAATAAATCATTTATCACTGGGCATTAGTGTAAAAAGAATATAATAAAGGGTCCTTAGAATATACGAAAAAATTAATTTTATATTTTTTTAAGTGACACGCCCCTATTTTTCCCTTTTGGGTTAGTATGTCACCGGTAAAAATATTTCTTTAATTATTTACATTGACCAGGAGATTGAAAACATCAATAATTTTATGGATTATCAAAATTTAACGCAATATATTTTTTAATTTTTCTTTTAAAGTTACAACGAATATCTAGAAATTAAAATAAATAAAATAAGACCTAAAACTGCTTAAAATTTAAAAGCAGTTTTTTTATATTACAATTACAATACTTTCATGATTAATATCATTTTTCTAAAGGACTTCTAGATGAATAAGATGAAAATTGACTGCTATAGTCTTTTACAACACTTGTATTAAATTATTGTAATATTATTCCTCTATAAGATTTACATTTTTTTCTGCTTTATCGCTGCCAACTGTAAAATATCTGACTAAAGTACGTCATATTGATAACCACAGAAAAATTCCATGCCATAGGATCACGAGCAATAAAACCGGATTAAACGGTTTTAAAAGGAAAATTAAATGAACTTTTCGATAGAAAATTATACAATTCTTTCTCTGTAAATTGAAAAATTTCTCCGAATAGAATATTTAAGCCCTTAGTATCACAGATAGGTGTTTGTTTTTGTTAGAAATATTTTGCACATTTTTGTTTTTGTACTTCAAGAATTGCATTATCAATATATCCTAAATCTACCATTTCTTCGGTAGACAAATGACCGCAAAAATATCTTGTTGTTCTTTGGGAAATAATTTCATTTGTATCGTTTTAAAAATATAGACCCCTTAAAAACAGAAAATCCTGAGGTACTGCTTTGTAGGCTAAAGGAGCCTCTACGCTGTACGAAGAAAAAAAGGTAAAAATAGAAGCAAACCTTTATATATATATCTTTAAAATGAACCAAAAAATATCCCCCACATCTTGCAATTCTTGTGAGTCAAAGAAATTTTATTTCGAAAAAGAAATATTCTAAAGCAATAAGTAGCGTTCACTATTACACTGTGATGGTGAACAGCTCAACAGACCGGAAGCCGGCAGCACAGACAATCAACTCATGGAGTTCACGGCTGAAATTCCAGAATTAGTTAAAACTCGATTCCCATATTAAAACGCAATCTGTCTGCCAAGTCATATCTTGGTATAAAACACCAGAAAACCTGATTTTTGTGGTCGACTCGTAGGTTTACCATTGTGTTCTCCTGCACCCAAAAGTGTGAAAAGATTGATTCCTGGGATCAGGAAAACGCTATAGTAAAAGTACGAGTCAAAATCGGGTTTTCAGGTTTTTCCACCAAGATGTGACTTGGCAAACCGATTGAATTTTAATAAGCGTATCGAGTTTTACCTAATTCTGTAATTTCAGCCGTGAACTTCATGAAGTGATTGTCTGTGTTGCCGGCTCCCGGTCTACAAGGTTATCGTCCCTGAATATTAGATCTGAGCGCTGGCATAAAAATGGCGGCTGTCATAGGGGGATTTTTTTGAGCATTTGTACGGTGCCCCGAATTTACACACCAGTATTTTATAAAAGTTTTCTTTGACTTGTTGAATATAAAAAAAGGACAAGAAAACATTTAGAAATTATTGGTATTCAATTTCAAGGGACCTTAGAACAAAGCGATATAAGTAAGCGTCCTATCTTAAATGGGAGAAATAACCGCAAGATTAAAAGCGAGGTCACATCAATCAAGGTCATGCGCCACGTAGCGGATGGAGTGTGAACTACAGGAACTACCTAACTGTTTTCTTACTCACACCACTAAAATTGTAAAGTTTTTGTCACCTTGAAGTGTCATTGATAAGGCGCAGGAAACTTCGTGATGTTAAGTGTATCTGGATGTCCCTCTCGCTACGTCATTATTTTGCATTAAATGTGGCAAACAAATCTTATTCCCATGAGTGACTAAAGAATAAAAAAATACGCGCCGCACTAAAAGCCCGCGTATGTGAATTATCACTCCGTCCACAAGGTGGCGCAACTGTGTTAATTTACGACTGATTTCAGCATTAAGTTTGTTCGCTTACTTATAACGCTTTGCTTAGAAACGCAGAAAAAAAAAAATCCGCCAGACGCGTTAACATTTTCGTGTCAGCGTTCAGGTCAAAGCCATTATACATATATCAGGGATGAGATTTCCGACTCTTTGAATACCAGTATAATCTTAGCGAAAATGTCGTTTTGTTTAATCGGAACATTTTTGCGATTTAAGAGAAAAACATTTTTTCTAAGATTATACAGGTATCCAAAAAGTCGGAAATCTCATCCCTGATATATTAGGAATCAACAGATAAATAGAAAAAATTTTGCAAGTTGAAAATAGATCTCTCTTATAAGAGAGATATTCTTTTTTGCATGTTATAAAATGAACAGTCACCAGAAAAATTAGAAAGAAAAATTTTGAAATATTAATCCGAATATCCTGAAAATTGTATTTTACTAGATCAAGCAAGGGCCCTATATTGAAAAACGCGGTAAAGTCAGTGTGAGGGATTATGGAATCTAAGATTTGCTTGCGGCCAGTGGAGTCTTGTGAATACCCTTATTTGTCGCACTAAATTCATGGAGGAAAATTTTATTCTTGCTCTACCATTCATTTTTTAAAGAAATCTTTCCTTGTTTAAGGGGAGTATTTTCTGCTAATAAATAATTTAAAGATTTCTTAAAAAAAAATAGTGATCAGAAAAGAATAAATTTGGCAGCTATGCATTTAGTGTCCCAAATAAAGCCAATCACATAGCTATCTTTTCCTTCTCACGGATTTTTCTCTGACAATTTGTCGCAGGAGAAGGGAGTGGAACTCATGTATGCAAACGAATTTTACATATTTCGCGTTTGCAAGTCAGTCCTGTCTCCGCATAAGTGAAAAGCACCACTAGTGTGCTCTAACAAATTCAATACGTACGATACACATTCTAAGTATAATCGCTCTGGCTCAGTCCTAGTATTCACTTAACGGTGGCAAGGTAATTGAAGTGCTATGGCTTCTTTATAATATTTGTATAGTTTTCCTCTAAAACTATACAAAATAACTGTTTATATTTTTCTGTTGAATATCAACATATCCTTTTGCAAAACAAAGTATGATATTTCTGATTTCCGATACTACTCATGAAATATTGATCATCGATTCCAACAATATATTTTTTAAAACTTTTGTATTGATCCACTCTTGACGATATTAATGAAATTATCATACTGTTTCAGGTCTTTAAGACATAGCAATGCTCGATTCAAAAGGGGATTTTCCCCTTTTCTTCTAGGAGAAAATATATAGTTCTGTTTTGTTCTATTTTATACTTTCCAAGGCATTGAAGTAAGCAATATTAAATGTAGCATGTTCAGGGCTGATGTAATTTTTTAAAACGATGAAATACTAAAAATATGCGAATTGAAAACTAACGTAAATTCTCAAATAAACAATACAAAGGCAATCAAAGAAAAAAATGATTGATCGCCTCTATTTTTTTCAGTATACATATAAAATGAATCACTGTATAATGCGAAGAGCTGAACAATTATTATATAAACGAAAGCTATATACATTACATTTCTTTCAATAAAATCCACAAGTAGAAGAAAATTAAACCATTTTATATTAGACAATATTCTGGACTACTTACTTACAGTGTAGGTCAGTTTCATTGCACTGCAAAAATATAAAACGATAATCAGTACATAATTTAATGCACAATGCAGTTATTCGCGTTACAAATTGCTTAATGGGTACTCAAAACGCCTGACAAATCACTCATGTTTCATATGTTGTTTTGAGAAAACTATAGATCGTATTTTAAATTGGTTTAACCCTTTATCTACTGACGGTACTTATAAGTACCACTCACTTTAAATTTTCACCCCATAGTGAATATTACTAATATTCTAATGGTACTTTGCAAAAACACTCTTTTAACTCCACTTTATCCGGAAACATGGCAGCAGTAGTTCTGGGCTTGTTATTTTAGCGAGGAAGGGGGCTATCTTTGACACAGACGATGGGTTTTGTGCCGACATTTTGTACAGATTGTTACTCTCGTCTTTTTATTGCTGCAAACACAATAAAAGATATAAGATAAATGTTGGATTTTTTTTATGTGTTCATTATCATCTTAGAATACAGTTTGACTAGCTATTTTAGGTGAACGGTGTATGTATATTTGGTTTAACAGTTGAATTACTCAGTGGGACTTATAAGTACCGTCAGTACACTGGGTGTTCGAGAAAAACTTCTTGTTTACTTTTCGTCTGTGTAGTTATCCATCGTTTTCATCTGCTTTAAAATTGTAATTACTAAAGTGTAATGTAGTAATGATTTCACTAGTATTTCTTTTCTGTTTCATTGTTTATTTTTATAGGAAATTGAAAAAGTTGTGGTACAGGCTTGTTTTTGCTATGCCAGATAAGGCATATGTAAATTCATATATTTGAAAATGTGGAGATGCGAGAAAACATGTTGTCCCTTGGATATAGACGTCGCATAAGTAAAGGACTGCTAACAATTCGAAAACTAAAAAAGAAAAAAAATAATTTTTTTAACCCTTTCAGGGCAAAACATTTTCAATTCTAAAGTGTTGAAATAAAAGACAGGCACCGGAATTTGCCAAGAGATTTATTTGTAAATTGGAAAAAGCTATATTTCACATACCCATTAAATCGAAAATATTTTCTGGTGCCGTTTGAAATACATTGTGGGTTTTCTGTTACGGTATTTTAGTCACAGTGTACTGACAGTACTTTAAGGTACCACTTTAATTACCTCTAAATAATTAAATTTCTCACTGGTGAGTATTTTTTTTATATTTATCCTTTAATTTTCATTGTAGTAACTGAAAAAAATTGCAGTGGATCATAATGCAGTAGATAAAGGGTTAAAGGCATTTATTACAGAAATCTTTACCATCCTTAACAAATTTTAGTTTTATTATTAAAATTCGAAATTGTGGTACAGGAGATGTGGCAAAATGGCGATGCCAAAAATGGGGCCCTCCCCGCTTTGCAGGACAGGGGCTTCCAACTCGAATCTGGAAATAATGTTTTTTTCAGTTCTGTTTTATCATATTTGCAAGAGGTAAATAAAAAAAAAATATATTGATATTTGTAAAAATGGCAAAGAAGCAAAAAATTGGTACGAGTGAGCGTCTAAAAAATTGACATTTTACAACGTTTAAAAATAAAATTATTGATCCATCATAGTAATTTTGTCTATTTCTCTAAAAAATAGGGTTGTGAATATTTGTTTTAACTTTGGAGGCGATCTGATGAAAATTGTTGAAGTTATTTTGTGAGCCAGCTTTTATTTGCAGCACCATATTGCCACACTTCCATCGTCACCATTTTGATTTCTAATTAAGTAAGATTAATACATGATTGAAGATTATTTTGGGTACAGTAATTATTGGGTCGATCGGAAAGTCGCGTCGGTTTAGGAAAATCAATTCGTACCGGAAATTTCTGCCGGTAATTATTAGACATTAGATAGCGGAATTAACGTCTATAAATTAAATAATAGAATTTTCCGGTACGAATTGATTTTTCCAACACGACACGATTTTTCCGATTGACCCAATATTATAACTTTCGTCAAACCGAACTCAAAAGTATCTGAATTATCAGAAATAGCTTTCGTTCTATTTTCGAGGGAGGAACCTATAACGGTGATAATAAGAACAAAATTCAAACCGTTGGGAAATAAGATAAAAAATAAAATAATAAACCTCAAATAATTCGAATTAATCGCCTTTTTGACAAACGTCATGAATGTTATTTACGGACCTCATTTTAATCGTCGGATGTTTTCGTAGACAATTGGATTAAAGCTTTTGTAGCAAAAGCTTTTCGCTCACATTTTCATTAGAGTGCAATAAATTTTATTTAACCCCTTAATTCTCGCTCCCGTGATATTCACGGGCTGTGTCTTTTATTCAGATTGTTTGATTCCCACCATCCTACCATTACATCCCACCATGCTACCATTTTTACCTTTCATTATATAAGTTGAATATTTCTTTTTCAAAAAGTGTTGCCAATAAGCAATTTGAATTTTTAAACCGTAATTTAATGCGACGGTAAAGGGGTTAAACTTATTTCAACTGAAAACTAAATCTCGATTATTTTTCTGCTTGAAAGGGAGTAAGTAACTTAGTAGTAGAGACTGACTTTCATTAAGAATTCTATTTTGGTTACCAAGAAGAGACAAATTTTTAGATAACACTGTTTATGGTTGGGATTTTTAAAGGTTTTTGTGGTGCATTATCGGTAACTTAATGTTATTTTTGTTGAGATGTTATTTTAACGCAGCATTCATATACACAACTCATATAAAGAAAATAACTTATTAGGCTTAACACTAAAATGTATGTATATATAACAAATAAGGCCGTATGTAAAAAAGTATTGCTGTTGTATTGTGCCGTCTTTATTTTAATATACTGTCGGGTTTTTCTATACTAATATTATAAAGAAGTAAAGTTTGTTTGTTTATTTATTTGTAGGGGGTAATCTATGGAACTACCGAGCCGATTTCAAAAGTAATGGTATCAAAATGATGGTGTTAGTCCCTGTTCCAACATAGGCTATATTTTATGTCGATGCCACAATCCCAAAAGGGATGCAGGAGTAAACAATATTCTAAAAATGCGATTTTTGTGTTACTGGAGGGCCTAGAAACATGAAATTTTGCATGGTAGTTGCTTATTAGATATAAATGATCTCTAAGATCATTTCTTAAAAAATTCGAAATTTAAAAGAGTTGATAATGCACGAAAAGCATTCTAAAAAGCTCTCTAAATGGCGATTTCTACGCAATATCTGGAATTATCAAACTGATTTCAAAACCAATGGTTGGAAATAGATGGTGACAGCCCTTGCTCTAACATAGGCTGTATTTTATGTCGGTGTCACTACCACCTAGGGGTTGTAGAAGCAAAATACCATCTAAATTGCGATTTTTGTGTTACGGAAGTGCCTAGAAACATGAAATTTGGCATGGTAGTTACTGTGGCTTAATTAGTAATTTTTGAATTATTCCTAAAAGTATAATTTATCCTAATAAAAATTAGACTTACAAATATCACATGGTATATTTCAACTATTACGCGAGCAAAGTCGCGGGTTTTGCTAGTATTATATAAAGAGAGTAAGTAGAGTAAAGTGGCTTTTATTATTTACAAGCGAAAGACATTAAATCGTTTGTCCTGCCACAGAATTAATGTAGCAAAACCATAGTAGCCCGGTGGCTTTTATTGTATCATGTTAGATATTGGTGTAAGTCGTAGAGCAGGTTGAGAAAAGACAAGAAATGAAATATTTGGGCGTTTCTCCATGGTGAAAGAACGAGGCGAATTAAATCTCCATGTTTTTATTAGTCAAACATCATCAGAGAAGTTCACCACATTTTGATAAGGCATTCCGTTCTAGAAAATAAATGACTTCACTGCATGATCTTAATATAAAATTAGAATAAAACATTTAGAATGAATTATGTCTTAGTACGAACAGCCAAGGAGCTATTAACAATTGAAAGCTCGAACAAACCTCTCGAAAACTCTGAGGAAAGTCCCGTGCATCTGCTTTTTGTGAAAACGAGTAGAAACACAAAATCATAACGTCGCGTGTGCTCTGGCCAATACGAGAATAAAGGATACGCGTAAAGCCTACGTCAAGTCTAACGAGAATGATATGGTAAACCCTCCTGAAAATTTGGAGCGAATGCATTTGGAAGTAAAAATACTCCAGCGCGCGAAAGTAATCTCGGAATAAAATAAGTACAAAAAAAAAAAAAAAAAAAAAAAAAAAAAGAAAAAAGAAGCTCTTTTAAAAACATTCGAATTCATATAAAATAATAGAAATGATCACAAATCATGATACAATTTAAGAATAAAATAAAAGCTTAATATTTAAGTAAATCGAGCAAAATAATTAATTTAAGGAGAATTTAATAGGATTAATGATATATATTATTAAAGAATAAGAAATTAGTGAATGTGTCGTTAATTTAGCATGCAAAAAGGAAATATAGCGAAGGAAGAATTAACGATATAACATATATATATATATTAATTTTGCCGATCTTTAGATTTTATGTAAAACTCATTTTGTCAATAGTCATTAGCGGATTATTTACATATCTTAATAGTAATTTAGGCTTAAGTTTCGTAATCGGATTTGCAGGCTAAGTTGTTGTCAAACAAGAGCATGTCGGTGACAATGTACTTTAAAATACGTGAGTCAATATAATTTATTATGCTATCACTTATATAAACATACGGGGAATAATTTAAATCAACGTATAAATATTTGCCAGAAGAAAGAAAAAAAAGGTTGGGTATAAAATTGAAATTAAATTTGCATTAAACCGCATTTTCTAAAATACGCAGTTGGGTGCAAATCCGATTACTGAATTTCTCTTATAATTTGAATTATTAGCAAGTATCTATTAGGTTAAAAGTACTTCCTTCTTATAGTGGACATGGTGCTGTTTTAAAAATTTCGGGAATAGTTCAGTTTTAAGAAAGTGAGATTTGTTGCCAAATGATATAGAGAGCTGAAATCAAATTTAATGAACTATCATGTTGGTTTAGGCATGTATTTAAAAAGTGGAGTTATCAATAAAGAGCAGGAGACCTATAGTGTGCAATCTACCATTTAGTGAAGTAACAGAGGGGGTTGTCACAAGATGGCGACTGTTTTTATTTTCATATAGGATCAGTAGTTTCTGATTATTGCCGGAGAAAACTTCCACCAGTTAATTTGGAATAGAAAATTTTGCCTCATTCCAGCTGCTTATTCATGCAACGTTTCCCTCACAAATATAGGAAAAAATTGTATTCGTTTTTGCTGCTGGAATTTGTCCCGGATATTATAATACTTTCCTTGTCACGAGGTGATTTGAGTTGTCACAATAAAGCGGAAAAGCAGGACCTAACTGCCACCGAAATAAACTTCCAAAAATTAACATCTGGTTTTGGCCGGAATTATGACTGAATCTCTGCATTAACACATTGTACGCGGGTAAGTTTTCGAAAATGAGCGTGGAAATTACGTTTACAAGTGCCACTATAAATTAAAACCTGCTCACAACCAATCGGAACCAAGCATGTTTGGATTACACCTTGCTTTTTCTTCCTTGCAAAATTTCCGGTAGCAGTAATAATTTGTTCCTCCAATACACAAAAATGTACTTTTACGTGTCCCGCATACAGAGTATTAATAAAACTTTTAAATAAGGAGAAGTTTTCTATTAAAATTTACTATGAAAGTTTGGTCCGGCGTAATGAGCTATTTCGAAATCGGTTACAGTTAAAGCTTCGCTATTTTCAGGTTATGCCACTTCCTGAATATTCATAGTTCCATGATTTAAAAAACTGCTTTGATATCATGTATTAGTTAAAGTACTTCTGTTCTTTTGTAAAACGCAATTTTTTAGAGTTTTTTTTTTTTTTTTTTAGAGAGAAAAAGTGATTTAAAAATTTATAACGTGATTCCAGGCCCTTTATCGTAAGACGGGAATCCGGATAAAAACAAAAAAGTGTAGCGGTATCTGGTAAGTTATATGAAATGTCATTTAAAGGGTGTGATGTTGATTCCATGTCGCCCATTTGCTACCACAGCGTACAATGCTCTACTATTTTGTTTTATAGTCCCTTTTTTCTAGCAATGCATATGAATTTGTTATACGATGCATTTTATAATTATAATATTTACATGTTACATTATTAGATCTAATTCCGAGATTTCCTTATCTTATTCTAAATTACTACTTTATATTCACTAAATGCTTATTCTTAACCCTCTGTCTACCAGAAGGGTCCAATGGACCCGACATGTATATTCAAAATATCTATTCAAACCAGAAAATTTCGTCAAAACAAACTAAATGTATAAATCAGACAATAATAAGTTAAATAAACAAATTAAATAGTTTTAAGTAAAAATTCTGGTGTAGAATGTTTTTATAAAACTTGAGTAAAATTTCCGGTAGTTCTAGGGTTAAATAATCTCTATCGTTAATTATGCTAAATGACTTTTAATTTAATGTCTCACTTGTCTAAATTACTTAAATATTACGCTTTTAGTATTCCTAAATTAAATGTTCCATTTCCGCTCTTTTTTCTTTTAGAATGTTCTTTTAGCAACCATTTTATTTTCTCTTACGAATTTTACTTTCCCGCGCATATTCTTATCCTTATCCTTTTTACCTTCAAATTCATCCACTCGCTCTGTCCGCACTCTTTCCATGGCGTGGTGTTCATAATTATTAATTGGTTGAGAGCGCGACCTACGTCATATTTGTGTTCCTACACTTGACGCACAAAAAGCCGATGCTCGCTGGGTTTCAGCAGATTTTAGTTGTATTTCCATTTTTGATACCACCCCCTGGTCACCGTCCACGTATTCGATTATCTACAACTTTGTTCATTCCTAAATAAGTACTATGAAGCGATGGCTCTTATTCTTTGTGAAAACTGCGCCGCCGAAAGATGTTTAAATAAAATAATGAGCTGACTTTACGTTTTGTCTCAATTATTTCTGGGGCTACTTTCACGGAAAAATGTATTCCATGGCCTTCACTCGTCGACTGATACAATTTCCAAATCATCCTATAACGTCAATGTCTCAGTCTTTAACACGACATGATTCCAGTCTTCGTTATACTAGTACAACATGATTGGATTTACCTGTTCGGACAACTTATACTACTCTAGTACTGCTGGATGTGATCCACTACTGGTATTCTGACAGCCATTCATTTTAACAAGAAAAATCTTCCAATGTCGCCATAATGCAACATTTATTTTGTACTTTTTAAATCTCCGAGTTTGTATTTGTCAGAAGATATTGCTAAATCTGTGTTCTTATCAATGACGTTGAGAGAAGATCTAGTTACAATATTATACAATGATGTTAAAGATTGATATAATAAATACCTTCAAACTAACTTTCATTCGTATGTCTAAAGCAAATAATAAAATAAATAATAATAAAAATAAAATGTAATATTTCAGTCCTCCTAGGTAGCTGTACCCTTATTTGGTCTTTCGAAGTAATAATAAACCTTTGCCACTCTGATTTCTGTTTAATAACCAGACTTTATTAAGTTATATGCTATATAGCTGTAAGGTTAATCCTCTCAAGAGCGGTGGTTCATTTTTGGACCACCAAAATTTAATACCTAAATGGGCCATTGACACCAGAATTTTGGTTTGAAAATTTGCATTTTATTAAATAAGTGAAGAAAAGCTTTTACTTATTTTCAAATAAAGTTCTTTGTAAATTCCGGTGTCATTCATTCATTTTATTATTTTACTAATAGACGTGCCTTGTACCTAAAAGTATTAATCAATTATAAAAATAATTTTATGAACCGAGAAGTAAAAACAAATCTATAAAAAAAACACACAAAAGTATATCTAACATTAGTGAAGAAAATGTACAATTTATGCGTATATACATTCAAGTATTTATTAAAATACTGTTATTATTATATTAAAATGTTATAGCAAAATAGTAAAGCATTATTAAAACTATACTTTGCATAAATTTTACATTGATTTATTATTTAAAACATACTTTAGATTAAAATATTAATTTTTTTATAATTATCAATTTTGATAAAATATTATTTTTTTTTTTTTATAAATATGAAAATGCGTACCAATTTATCCTTCAGATTGTCAATGACTTCATATGTTACAGAATACTCAGTGACACTAAAAATAATAAAATAAGATACAATTGTAAAATAAACATTTCAAATATAAATGCAATATGCTAAAGCAACTATCGTTAACCTCGAAAACAGTTTCTTTGCCCTTTATAACTATTTCCAACAAAGCTGAAAAGTGTTTATGACTTCGGTTTGTCTGGCCGTCTGTACGTCTGTCCGCCTGTACTCGCTCTAACTCCCGCAAATATACTGGGATCGTTCTGAAATTTTTGTATGTTAGTGACCTCTACAATAGCACGAACACTATTTCAAATGAAGTTTGTAGCATGTTTAGTTGATTTACAGGGACAGACAAAAGTTTTCCGTTATATTACGCACAAAACATTTCAGATACTATATTGTATCCGAAGTACTGTACAGTTGCGATGATTGCTTGAAATGCATTTTTAATTATGTTATGTGCTTTTATGTTTCACTATATTTATGCATTGTATATGGTGTGTATAAATGCTGTAATTGATATACAGGGCAACACAAAAGAATTCGTAAGGATTACTGGGTATGATTGAAAATTGCTTCAAGGTGATTTTTAAATGAGTTAGGCATTTTTACGCTGAACTGCATTTAGTATACAAGTATGTTTCCACCTATTAGTATAAATTGCTGAAAGAGAAATTTCAACCTGGTATGTGTTTTCTTGCTAAACTAAATTTACCCATTATATAGTATATATATCAACCTACAGATCAAATACAGGGCTGTTCAAAAGAATTGGAATACATATTTGCTAAGGACAGTAACTGCTGAAATCAATTTTTCAAATGTTTTATGTGTTTTCTAAAATGTTTACTTAGTTCTGTTATATACCCTATTTCCCTAAATAACGAAGTTCAGTTAAAGCATTCCGGAAGTCTTGGAAAGTGTTTAATAATCTATGCTTAATGCATGATTTATCTTACTTGTTTAAATGATAAGAATGAATCAATAAGCCTCAACTGCGCTACTCCAAACTTGAATATGATTTATCTAATTGAAACAAAATCCCTTCTCTTCATTATGACCTGATTACCTGCTATACAGGAGTTTCCGTGTTATTACACACTTTCATCATGTAAATGCTATACAGAGGCTGTTCGTACATTTTTTAGACGACTTTGGTTAGCGGTAATAAAAAATCGTTTGCAGCAAAAAAAAAAGAAATAATAATAATAATAATAATTGCAATTGTACTATATATTTATCCCGGGATTGCTCGCGCAGGGTGTGACATACCCAGTGTGGCCACTGTTATTACATTTCTCACCACTATTTTTCGAGGAGTAATCTTCAAATTATTTTATCGTGGAATTTGTGACTAATGTCAACCTTTAAATGGCATGACAATTTTAATTTGAATTTATTGGTGGCAAAGTATAAATCGTACATATCCTGGATATGTGCGAGCATTCCCGGGTTAAAAGTCAAAATTATTGTCTGCGGCTTGAGATTTTTGTTCTTATTCAAAATGGCGTTTTTAACGAAGCAGTGGTTCGAAGGCTATATTTACGCTCTTTCCGAAGAGAAATATTCATATTCCGTTATCCAAAAACGATGATAATGAACAAAAATAGAAAACAATTGTCACAATAGATGAATCATGGATATATTTAAAGGATTGCAGCAAAAAAAAAGAGTCATTTATTATCATAAAAGGGGAGAAAAAAAATTAAGTACATGGTTCAAAGAATCGAAAGAAAGCTTTTTCTAAGGGATTCATTATTGTTGCTAGTTTTTCACATAATGGCAAGTTAATGCGAAAGAGAGTTTAAATAAATGTCAAGATTAACTCCAAATACTAACAGGAACATATTTTATCGCCAATTTTTCTGAATGAAATACCATCACTTTACTTACAGTGCCATCAATCTGTGAGACTCCATCACGACAAAGCTAGCAGTCACACATCAAAATCCACTTTAAATTTCCTAAAAGAAATGGAACAAAAAACCGGTATCAAGGCCATACTTTTCACTGATATCCCTACTCAATCTCCCGATGTATCACCTATGGATTTTTGTGCTTTCGGACTTTTAAAATCTGCATTATCCAAACGTCGTGCCACAACCCTTACAGGACTCTGGAAAGCTGTTGGAATGGTACCTCTTCTTACACTTCAACAGGCATTATTATCCTGAAAATTGCGGTGTCGAAAGATAGTTCAGAATATGTCAAATAGAACATTTAAAACACAAGAAATTTATGTAATTTATTTTTGTGAATACAGTATACATTGTCGAAAAATGTGTCAACAGCCTCTGTAGTTATAGCTCGGATAAATGAAACAAGCGCTTCAGTTCACAGTCACGTCCAACAAATAATAGTGATAGGTAGGGAAACGGTAACATTGAAAGCCCGTGATCGCAGAATGGAAAAATATTATGTAAATCCATAGTAAAAAGTCATACGAACAGAATGAGCTAAGTATGACTAGGTTTGACAAGCCGAAAATATGTTTAGTTAATAAATTGTTATTAAAAAGCTATAATGTTTTACCTTTATCGCGGATTTTGATTGCACTTTGAGCATTTTATGGAAAATTTTGTGCTCTTTCAGAAAAATTTGGTTGCAGACCTGCCAACCTTTCAAAATGAGGAATCGTAGCATCCGAAGTTCCAATTAATCTAGAGGTTGGATGGTTGCTGTTTTTTATGCTGCAAATCGAATTTATTAGTCTGGTTGCTTTCGGTACGGATTGAGTTTAGATTCCGGCAGGTTGCGATCCGGTTAACCGGAATTTTCAAAAGTTAGTTCTGTATATTCTATCAGATTAAAAACGATATGTATTATAATAATAAACGTAGATGTTCCTTTTCGTGATCTTTTGACGAAATTCGCTTTTATGGGATCTTTTACCGAAATTTTTGTTTTTTAGCGATCTTTTGAAGAAATTCTCGTTGTTTCCACGATCATTTGACGAAATACATGTTTTTTTTTCAGTAATCCTTTGGAGAAATTTGTGTTTTTTTCGATTCTTTGGTGAAATTTGGATTTATTTCGCAATCCTTTGACGAAATTCGCGTTTTTTCGCATTCCTTTGACGAAGTTCGCATTCGTTCCGCGATCCTTTGACGAATTTCGCGTTCTTTCCGAGGTGCTATAACGAAATTCATGTTTTTACGAGATCCTTTAACAAAATTTGCTTTTTTCTGTGATCCTTTGACAAATTTTGCGTTTTGTTCGCGATCCGTTAACAAAATTTGCGGGTTTTCTTGCAACCTTTGCAGCAAATTTGCGTTTTTTCCGCGATCCTTTGAAAAAAATTGCGTTTTTGAGCCATCCTTTGAAGAAATTAATTTTCTTTCGCCGTCTATGTTTTTAGAAAATCGTAGTTTTTAGCTCCAAATCGTAGAAACTACGATTTTTTCGAAGCAGTTGGCAGTTCTGTATGACTCACTTTATTCTGGCTGCAAAGACTGTCATACCTATATTACGGAATACGCCAGTGATAAAATCTCATTTTTATTTTGCTGTAAATCTTTACTGGTGCTGGCTTTATTTTGCGTCTTGAAGATTGTCAAGTGTCGGCAAAGACGTATAGGGACGGTCGCGCGGCCGCCTGCTCCGCGAATACCTGCATCGTTATAATAAGGTTTGGCATACCAAGTTTTTCTGAAAGAACACGCAATTTTATATAAAATTCTCTAAGAGTGATCAATATCCGCGTTAGCGATAAAACATTATATCTTTTTAATAATATATTTAAGTAAACATATTTTTGGTTTGCCAAACCTACCCATACTTACATAGCTTCCAGCATCTTATGCTTTTTTGCACCGCGAAAATTTTATTGTAAATTATATCTTTTTAAATTGCTGTAACCTGAAATTAAACGAGGTAAAATTTCTATTAAATTTTTGTGGTACAAGAAATCGGAAGAGTTAGCAGCTCTATACATTTAGTTCGTATCTCGTTATTAGTACTCTCATTTAGTTCGTATAACATTTTAGGTGCGTTCGTAATTATATAAATACGTAGCACTTAGAGTCGTCCGTCTGTTTGTCCACTTTCTGTCTGTCCGTCTGCATATAACAGAAAAAAACTGCCCAACCGAATGGTCTGAAATTTTAAATGTATAATTGTTGCAAAATTTTGTCGAGTCATTTCAAATTTTATGAAAATCGGATGTATAGTTTAATTACAGGGACAGTCAAAAGTTTTCCATTACATTACGGCCAATGGGAAAAATTATTGCAAGTGCATTTTAATGATGTTACAGCCTTCCGAATAGTCTGAAATTGTAAATATATAATTGTTGTGAAATTGTGTCGAGTCATTTGAAATTTTATGAAAATCGCATGTACAGTTTAATGACAGGGACAGTAAATTTTTTTCGTTATATGACGGCCAATGGAAAAAATATTGCAAGTGCATTTTAATTATCTTACTGCCTTTCGAACAGAATGAAATTGATATGCACTAAAATATACATTTAGTACAGTATGCGGTGCAAAAAATATTTATAAAACTAGCTATAGTACGAACGCATTTCATTTGCGACGTTTGACGTGCAATTTCCAACTTGTTGCTATCGATTTATA
The DNA here is from genome assembly GCA_963932465.1 of Maratus speciosus. Classification (NCBI taxonomy): domain Eukaryota; kingdom Metazoa; phylum Arthropoda; class Arachnida; order Araneae; family Salticidae; genus Maratus; species Maratus speciosus. The sequence continues at coordinate 57,203,015 of OZ010793.1, read as the reverse complement.
TAAACAAATTTCAATTCTACGATCACAGGGTTTTAGATATTACCGGCCCCTGGACTATGAATTATGTGAGCCATGTGCCGACCGGAGAGTATTGGCGCGGCAAGTCAAGGTACCTTCATAACCTTTTTAAAAAATGTGTTTTTTTGCAAAAAGAAAAACTTTAGAAAAAAATTCATGTGTATGTTCGACAGCGTGCACACAGTTCAACTAAATGTTATACGATTAATGAGCACTTGCACTAGAAAATTTTTATAAAATTTTATTTTTGTAACACAGTTGCTCTTTTCTTTTCTGTCATAAAATGTTAGGAAGATTCCGGTGTGAATTTAACATTTCAGAAACACAATTACTTGCCCCTGAAAGGGTTAAACCCTCATTTTGTGGTTTTTTTTCTCAGAATTAGAAAACTACTTCGACTAAATTTTGAAATTGAGAATTAGCACAAAGCAGGACATAATAAATATAAATCTCTCAAAAAAATTGTAGGTTGCAATTCATATTTTTTTCGAATATTAATTTCATAATTCATATTCTAGAATTATTCAAATTGCAAATTCAATGTGTTTATGTTTGGGTTTTTTAGTGTTATAATCAAACAAAAAAATTATCACATTAGGATTATAATTTCAGGATATATTAATCAAAATATGAAAATGTAATTTAATATTAAAAGATCTAAATTTTGAATATTTATAATTCAAAAACTTATCATCCAAATGACTCGAAAATTCATTTCTAGGTATATTTTGAACAGAAAATTTAAATCATATTGTCATAATTGGGTGTTGATTTTGAAAAAAAAAACTAAGTTTGGGCTGGTTTTGGTTTGTAGATGCCCTCCTAAGCAAACTTTATATGCATCAATTAAAAATAGGCTTTATTTCCAATCGTTTGGTGCCTGTAATTTTTTTTCTATATTTATTAGTTGTAGAGTTAGAAGAGTGTGTTTAATTTTTTTCCACGACTGTACATTTACTAGTTAATTAATATATCGAACCACATCAATACAATATAAAATGACACTTTGTAGTCTGTTACTGGTTACATCTCATGGTTAACTTTCCAATAAAGTGTGGTATTTTTTGTCTCTTTGCTATCAGAAAGCAAGATTTTCTTTTTAATGCGACAAGTTACTTTTTAGCCCAATAATTTTTTTTTCATTTTTTATGTTATCCTTTTGTACTTGCGTAATGCGATTCTAATATTGAAAGTTTTTGAGGATATGGGTCATCCTTTTCGTAAAATGAAATTGCGAAATTTATTAACATGGCAAGAATCTCATTCTTAACATTTCATTTAATGATCTATTAGGCTGATTCTTATCGCTAACAGAGATTTTCACGAGAAACTCGTGTGAAAAGCTTCATAGTATGTCTAGAAAGTTAAGTCAGATCGAGTAAAGAAAAATCTCTTTAATTTGAGTGTTCCTTATAAATTTTCCACACGAAAAATTTTCCACATACATAAAACCTATCCTAAAAAAATTACTTTACATCCAACTTTTTGGAGACTAACCAAAAGACTATTAAGATTTTAAATTCTGCGAAAGTTTGAGCAAAATTGTGGTGTTTTGCCATTAGATCAATTGGGTCGTGCGGAAAGTCGTGTCCGTTTGAGAAAATCAATTCGTACCGGATACCCAGTACGGATACCCAGTACCATTCGTACCATAATACCCAGTAATTATTACACATCGGAATCAACGTATTAATAGTATTATCCGGTACGAATTGATTTTCCCAAAAGGATCCGACTTTCCGAACGACTTAATAATACGATCTGTGTTCAAGGTACTCTGCTGAATGAAATTCCTCTACGTTTGCAATATCGAGAGTGAGACGGCTAAATGGAACGACTAAAACAGTCTATGTACACACATGTGATGAATTGTGTTGGCTGAATACGTATTTCACCTAACAGATGTTTCACGCAGCGGAATGATTCGTACATGTATAAGTTTAAAACTATGTTATTTAAATAGCACAAATTAAATTGACTTTTAAGTGTAACATATGTAAGTATAGCAATGGTATACTTTGTTTAAAGCAGTAATAAAAAAACGCACCAAAATCAAGCTGCTGACAGTCAGTTTAACAACCGTACATCAATATACATTCCTGCTTAAACATCGGCAAAACGCAATTGAAGAAATTATATACATATGCAAATGCAGTGACGATATCACAAGCACTTTTAAATAACTACAGTTCGCACCAAGAAACTTATGTGCTTTTCATGAACCAAATTAATAACTACTTGGTAATGAATACCGAATTGCAAGTTATGTAGCTATTCGACAGTGAAAACCGATGTTGACACAATTAAGAGCATCGTCCTAACAACCGCCACCAAATAGCTTTATCAATTTACATAGCATCTTTTATCAAATTAACAATAAACCAATTTCAATCTTTTTTTTTTCTAAAAAATGGAATTATTGAAAGGTTATTTCAAACAGGGTATCATAGAATTAATTCTTAATTTAGAAGATAAGGGTCATGTTGAATTCTATTTGCCTTTCAAAGAGTTAGTAAAAAGAGACAGTTTAACTTGTAAATTGCCTAATATTTTTTATCCCTCTGATCATGATTTAAATCCACTTTCAGTTAATGACTGTCTTTACTCAGGTATTAATTGGTACCCAGAATTTTTTAATATTGACTCAAGATTTGATTTCACCCAGTTCTTTTCACAATCGAAGTGAAACAGTCGTTTCTACAGATATTAATTGATGAAGAAGACAGACATACTCGCTATTCTTGTTTGTAGAATACTGTTTCAGTGACTGTAACTTTCCGCAAAGGCATACGTTTGTTATACAATTACTTGGGGGAAATTGTAGCCCATATTCAGTGGCGTAGGAACTTTGTACAAACATGGGGAGCCGAGGCATAATGCGGAAAGCTAGTGGCGTGGATCATTTTGTTCATTTTGGAGGGTTCCTTCATAGTGTTGCACATTAGACAAATAGAAGCATAAAATAGAAGCATATCAAAAGATCACCAACTCTTTAATTCAGTTAAAATCATTTTTAATAGATATACTTGATACATAGAAACTTAATTTATTTGCGATCCGGAATACAATATTGAAATTTAAGGCTTCTCCCACTCCCATTTACCAAAAATTAAAGTGCTTTCTGTTGTTTTGCTTACAAATTCTTTACAAATCTCTTCCAAATCAATTTTAAAGTCTTCTCTTTATAAATATTTTATTGGTGCAGGTAATTTTTGGTAGGCATGTATGAGACCCCCTTTTTTCTGGAAATCGGTAGGGTTATAAACAGTGAGAAAAATGGTGAAGGCACAAACAAGTGTGCTCACCCCCCTCTCTTCTCCTTGTTGTTAATTGTGTGAATTTCCTAGAAAAAGTATACTTTATTTTTTAATTCAGCAATGTATTGTAAACAGATGTGGTGCGAGAATTTCTCCTGGGGGAGCTGAGCCCGTCTGAAGTATTCCAGGGGGAGCCACAGCTCCCCCGGTTCCTACGCCCTTGTCCATATTATTAAAAGCTAGAAACATATACTACTTAAAACAATATTTTAAAAAGTAACCGAAAACTATTAACTTTTTAAGTGAAAATTGAGTTGAAAGTGAGTCATGGTAATTTAACGGTGTACTTTGTCAATGATAATCCGGAAACATTTGTAACAGGGGATGTCCTTTTTAAAGTTTTTGGTATAGAATGAAACTGTTTAAATGATTCACCGTATTTTGACATTCGTGAATAGGCAACATTTGCTTTTTGTCAGTTTTGAATCAAACGCTGTATGCTATTGGGTTCATATGCCCCTTCACATTAAAACAATTACTTTTGGGCAAAAAATCTAGTCTTAATAATGAACTGGGAAGATATTATACCTGAACATTATGTTTTGCGTTGGAAAGAGACGAAATTCCTCAAATATCAAAATTCTCTGCTCCTCGACATACAATAAGTTCCAGACGCTAAGGTGGTCAATTTAAATTTACACTTATTTCTTCAAGCAAGTACAACATATATCGACACATTTACTTATTTAAATAAGTTGTTTGTAACAGTCTCTGAAAAAGCGATTCGAAAAGCCTTCGTAGCTTCTAAAAACAGAGTAGCTCCTTTAAAAACAAAATTTCTTCCAAAACTGAAATTCAGCTTTTCTTGAAAATAGTGAAAATTCAGAGGTTAGTAATAGATAGCGATAATAATATCTCCTCGTTCAAAACAAAGCAGCGAATGGACCATTCAAAAAATATATCAGGTATTTGTAATCTTTGAAAATATAGACTGTTGAAAATATACAGACTTTTTCTTTTTTCAGGATTGTAAACATTTTCTCTCTTTTTTTTATGTTTAGTGAACTTTTAATTTTTTAGGGTAAGAATGTATATTAAGTGTTAATTCTTCTTGTTGTTCTTATTGTGTTTCTTTGCAGTTATTATTTGTTCTATATATATTTTTTTTTTATTTGAGTATTTTATTGCTTGACTTTTGAATTTGATTTATATTTCGAATGAATTAATAATTTAAGTGCAATTAATGAAGTTATAGTATTGTTGAATTTGATATTGTCGTAGATTTCTGAACCACTTTCATGAAAAAAAAATTACAGAAAAACTTCGCAAAAATTTCAATAGATGAACTCCATAAGAGTTCAAGTGGAGAGTGTGTAAATAAAAGAAATCGTGAAACTAGACGCCGTGTGGCGTCCCGATTCCGTGGACGTCTACTTTCAATGCAACAATACACTCGTTTTTGAATTTCGTCGTCAAATTTAGAGAGTTGTGAAAAAGGTTGCATTGACTGCTTTGTTTTGAGAAGATATGAAGTTTTGTCAAAACGTTAAACTTAAAATGCAATATTGTACCTTCATATTTTATAATTTAAATTATGATAATATTTTGTATACATTTTCTGATAAGTGAACTTCCTTTTTTAGTATTTATTCTATGGAATATTATATAGATCTCAATTTTCGAAGAAGTACATTGTAAATTTTTCCATCATCTTAATGCGGTATTTATTAATAATAATATAATCCTTTACAAATATAAGTAAAGCATATTTAAAATTAGATTTTTTTAAATATTGGTAATAGGAAACATTTGAAGGGCACCAAAAATACTTTTAGAGAGTTCCATGTAGTATTGCCAGGTTTTCCGCGTAAACCGGAGTTCCAAATGCCCTGGACACCAGCAATATAAGGTAATTTTCTTCGCTTTATTTAATGCCGGAATTATCTGCGATTAAATAGGTTGAAATAAACTGTAAGAAATTAGTAGTGTGCAGAACATTTGGAGCCCCTATTTACGCGGAACACCTGGCAACACTGGTGCCATGGCAGCCGTGAGCGCATCATTGAACATAGATCGGGAGGCGGCAGCACAGACAATCACCTCATCGAGTTCACATCTGAAATTCCAGAATTAGTTAAAACTCAATTCGCATATTAAAATGCAATCAGTTTGCTATGTCATATCTTGGTAGAAAACACCTGAAAACCCTATTTTAGCGGTTGACTCATAGGTTTACAATTGTGTTTTCCTGTTCCCAGTCCTCCATGTTTTCATGCCTTTGAGTACTGGAAAACACAATGGTAATCTTACGAGTCAACCTTTAAAATTGGGTTTTCCGGTCTTTTCCACCACGAATAGTGTTTTAACTAACTCTGGAATTTCAGCCGTGAACTCGATGAGGTGATTGTCTGTTCTTCTGAGTCCCGGTCTAACAGCCCTTTTATGCTGTGTAAGTTTTGGCATGTTTGAGACCTAGATCTAACAAAATTTCCTTACTAGTATAAACAAATGTGCAGTTAAGCCTTTCAAGATAATGCTTTTTCAGTTGACACTTGAACGTGGATGTTAAAAACTGAATTTTTATTATTTTTTTAAGTTATTACTATCTGTAAATGTTTAAACTTTCATAATGCTTAGTTTTAAAATGAAAATTATAGGTAAATAAAGTTTGTTCGGCTTTATTTCTTGTTTTTTCTAATTCTTATATTATGTAAGTTGTGTTATTAGTTGTATATCTGAGCAAATATGTTCACAAATGATTGATTACTGCCAAAACATAGAAAATATTCAACAAGATATTTTTTTTTTTATCAATGCTCGCATTATTAAAATGGCTCTTGCTACTGATGACCTTCATTTGATGAGACTTTTCTGTCTTGAGAGTAGGTTTGATAAGCGAATTATTTCAGAAAAAAAAATAAGAGCATTTGGACTATAATGAGATGTGTTTTGTAAAAATTTAAAAATGCTGACTTGATTTTGAAAACTAGGTTAAATTTAAATTGCAAGGTTAATCTTCAGTTATCAGGATATTTTTGAGTTTATACATTAAACGCTTCCCTTATTATTTGCACCATATATACCAACACGAGTTATCTCGGGTTGGTATATAGTGCAAATAATTATTATACCGATAATACTCGGGCATACAAGTCAGTGTTGCCAGATTGGGGACTTTTTTAATTCTGATTATTTGATTGTCACCACTTTTTAATAATAGTATAAGTTGCTTATTTTTCAGAATTTTTAATATATTTTTAAATAGGTCGAAAATTTCTACTTCAAAAAAGCGGTGACAATCAACAATCTGGGGAGAAAAACGTCCCCAATCTGGCAACACTGATACAAGACTTCCACATGTGATTATTTTTCTTTTCTATTCGCACCACTATTTAAAAAATAATAATTTTGTAGTACAGTTCTCTTGAAAATGTTGTCAAAGTGCATGTGAAAGATTTTTGTTTTGAGAAAGTGGTGCGACGTAAAATTAAAAAATAATTGAATAAACAGTATGGTGGTTATTTACAGTTTTTTATTTAAAAAAAAATGGAAAGGTATGCGGTTAACATAATAAATGTCACAGTGATAGAAACTTTAATCGCTATTTAACACTCAATAAAATATGGGAATTATTGCACTATTATTAATAGAAAGGAAACTAAAATGTTGAAGTCTAACAGTTAATTTGACTAGACAATATTACTAAATTTGTAAGTAAGATTTAAATACTTACTCACATCCTTCAGGACAATTGTATGCACAACGTGCCATCAGTTTATTTAATTTCAGCGCTGAAAAGGAACATACCTTTTTGAAAATAAGACGCATTATAACATTTCACTGATTCATAAATTTGTAAATAGATATTTAAAAATTTAGATAATTCAATTGCAGAATGTTTTTACGCTACTAAAAAGAGGGTAAAACTTTTGAGTTGGTTGTCCTTGCAAAAATTTGAATTGCATTGTATCGGGTGTCCCAAAAATGTCTGATGGATTTTAAAATTCAAAAACTTGCAAACGGTGACAGATATTAAAAAAAAATCTTTCAGGAATGTTATGTAAAATTTCAGGGTTTTTTCTTCTGTGATTCTCAATTTTAGTTACAAGTAGCATCGATAGATGGCACTGCAAGCAATAACCGCTAAATCCATGCTTAATTTTTCTGCTTCTCTCTTCTTCCATGCGAAAACAGGAGATTAAAATGCATTGAATGGGTCCCGAAGTACCAAAAATAGTGCCTGGACTGAGCACCTATTGCTCTCAGCGCCATCTGCTGTATGAAATTCGAACTAAAATCAAGCATCACTGTAAGAAAAAACTCCTGACATCATACATAACACTCCTGCAAGATTTTTTTAAATATCTGTCACCGTTTGCAAATTATTGAATTTTAAAATCCATCAGTCATTTTTGGTACACCCGATACAATCATATATGCTAGAGTGTATTGTCTACTCTAGTGTAATTATTGTGTCGATCGGAAAGTCGTGACGTGTTGGGAAAATCAATTCGTACCGGAAAATTCTGCCCGGTAATTATTAGATATTAGATATCGGAATCCATATATAATAATTAAATAATAGAATTTTCCGTTACGAATTGATTTTCCCAACACGACACGACTTTCCGATCGACCCAATACGTAACCAGCGTTTAACGGAGTTCCATAAACTGCGATTTACACTGTTGAGCTGATTCGTATATCAGATCAGATGCTATAATCAATAAGGTTAGCTGTGCGAATTAGGTACTCCAGTATCGTCCGGGATAGCACAGATGGCAGATCATTGACAGATTCAGCCAAGATATCCATGGTTCGTATCCTGGTCCGGACATTATTTTCCCAGTTTGAAAATTAGAAATCATATATGCTAAGTTTTTCAATAAAAATGAAAGGAAATTGAAACATTTCCTATAAATAATTAAATTTATTTTCATCAAATGTTGTCAATAAATAATATAGTAAATTTTTAACATGCCCCTGAATAAAAAAATGATACTAATACAATAACTAGTTTATAAACATATCGTTGTCATGGATAAATAAAATCAATTGAAAGAATCAATTGAATGATCTATTATTCATTCAAACTTTGCAAATAATTAATGTCCAAGTACTGTATGCACAGTAAGATGACCTCCACCAAAACAGCGAGGTTAAAATTTCTTTAATGATCACAGATTTACTTCGACTTTGAATAAATTAAAAAATATATTAACAGTCTGGAGTATTCTTCAAGGCTTTTAATTTGAAAGAAGCCATAAAACATATATTAACAAAAAAACACAATTAATTTAAACTTACTAACAGGATGAATGGCAGTAGGGGGGGGGGGGGGACTATTGTGTCGTTCGAAAAATCGTGTCCGTTCGGGAAAATCAATTCGTACCGGAAAATTCTGTCATTTAACTATTAGACATCGGTTCCTATGTCTAATGTCTAATAATTACCGGGTAGAATTTTCCAGTGCGAACTGATTTTCCCAAACGGACACGACTTTCCGAACGACCCAAAAAAATGAAATAAAATTCGCTAAAGACTGAGAGGGAATTCTTTTTCCAAAATATTTATTAAATTAAACCACTTAGCTGAAATCAATATGACCACACTATCCGGTTAGCACGATTCTCATATATTCACTTTAATTCACTATTGAATATCTGTTTAAAACGATCACTCTAATCACTATAATATGATTACAAAATGGAACCCTGTAGATTACCAAAATCCTTTATTCATGGATGAGAGTTTCGACTTTATGCACACCAGTATAATCTTAGAGAAAATGTTGTTCTGCTAAATCTAAAAAATGTTCCGATTAAATGAAATTTGATGTAGAGTTAGCTGTATATATGAGTTCCGCCATCTACGAATTCTACGATACGATTTTAGGCTTAAGGCTGCGTCACTCGGAATACTATCGTCTTCCATGATAACATTTTCTCTAAGATTATACTGGTGTGATAAAATTCGGAATTCTCATCCCTTTTTATTTGGAAACATGAAATTAAATATCCCACCACGGTGGCGAAACTCACAGTCTTAGAATTTTATCTAAAACAGGTGACTGTAAACTCCCCTTGTACACAACGCGTAAAGAGCTCAGCGATCAAATTTTTAGATTATATTACGGTAAGATGCATTAAAAATTCGGAAGTTAAGTACCTTCAAAGCGAGATGGGTTCCAAATCCACCGAATCCGCATCCTAGCACAGTGTACTATATATCATGGAACTATGATTAAAGAGGAATTGACACATCCTCAAAATGGCGAAGCTTCAACTGTAACCGGTTTCACAGTAGCTCATTACCGCCGGGCCAAGTTTCCACCAGTAAATTTGAATAAAAAGTTTCTCCTTATTTAAACGCCTTATTAGAGCAAAATTTCAGTCATAATTATGGTCATAAATAAATATTTATTTTTACTGTTGGAAGTTTACCTTGGAGGTAGTCACGCTCTGCTCTTCCGTTCTATTGTGACAACCTAAACTTATCAGTTTCAATGAAAGAGATTATAATATCCGGACTAACTTCCACCAGTAAAAATGAAAATAGAAATTTTTACAACAGTAGAAATTTTGACAACATTTGTGAAAGAAATTTTACATAATTAAGCCGCTAGAATAAGGCGGACATTTCAATTTAAAATTTACTGGTGGAAGTTTGTTTCGGAGGTAAACAGAAATTGTTAATCCGATGTAAAAAATAAGCCGCAATCTTGTGGCAACCTAATCAGTTACTTCACTCACAACTGGTATGCTCTACACTATGTGTCACTTCCTCTTTATCTATAAGTCTATTCCCAACATTGCACCTCTGTTGTCTTCTCTGTCGTCAAAGGTTTCTTATCACCATCCTGTATGTTAAAATTTGACCTAAAAGGATCTTTAAAATGAATAAACTTTTGTTTTAAATATAGAAGTAAAACTATCCCAGATTGCATTTTTAATTTTCAAAAAATTTGCAGCAGTCTTGCTTTGAAAACCTGCAAAGTTGCAGCAAGCTCAGCATGATAAGACTGGAAGTTCATAACAAGACTGCAGCAAAAAAAAAAAAAAAAAAAAAAACGCCGAAGTCACCACACTTTGAACTTGCAGCTAACTTGTCGTGCAAGTAAAATTCATGTTGTATCAAATTTATTGAAAATTAACGGCAAACAATTCATCAAAATACTGCAAAGTAGTAATCGTTACACTTTAAGTTTAACCCCTTCGGAGGTAGCCATAGACCTGATCAGGTCTATTGATGCGAACACACCGTCAGAAGGTACATGCATCGTTTTATCACCACAAACAAGTTAAAGTAATATTTGTACGATTCAATACGAGCCTTTTTTGCTATTTGATAAGTAAGCGTTTCGAAAAATCGGTGCAAACCGAATAAAATTTCTGCAATTTCTGCGTATGTGCTGAATGTCCATTCTCTCAACAGAGGGATTTTTTTCTTTCGTCACTATCGTGAATTAACCCTTTCAGGGGCAAGGTACTTGTATTCGTAAAGTGTTGTAATAATTGAGTGACACCAGTATTTACAAGAAAATATATCTGTAAACAAATAAAAGTATATTTTCGCGTGCTTAATAAAAGTTAAATTTTTATAAAAAAATTCGGGTTACAGTCGAAATTAGGGATTAAAATTATGTGATGCCATATCGGCATCACCGCCCTTCAAGGGATCAAAGACAATCTTGACATCAGTTTCACAAAAAATTACTCATGCAAGTGGGGGATGTTATACCTTGCGGGAAATTTGCTGCGAATTTCTCAATTCAAATTTGTCACGGTTAGATAATGTCAGAAAAAATCAAACTTTCAGCTAATGTTCATGCTATCTGGGATAAACTTAATGCACTGTGATTTTAACTAATCTATACTAATATTATAAAGAAGTAAAGTTTGTTTGTTTGTTAGAGGTAATCTCTGGAGCTACCGAACCGATTTCAAAAGTAATGGTATCAAAATGATGGTGTTAGTCCAACTTAGAACATAGACAATATTTTATGTCGGTTCCACGACCCCAAATGTGGCGCAGGAGCAAAAAACGTTCTAAAAATGCGATTTTTGCGTTACTGAAGCGCCTAGAAATATGAAATTTGGAATATTAGTTACTTATAAGATATAAATGATGTTTAAGAACAGTTCTTAAACAATTCGAAATTTAAAAGGGGTGAAAATGCACAAAAAGCGTTCTAAGAACGTTCTAAATGGTAGTTTCTACATAATGTCAGGAAATACCAAACCGATTTAAAATATATTGGTGTAAAAATGATGGTGATGACACTTGCTCCAAGATAGGCTACATTTTATATCGGTGCCACAACCCAAAAGGAGGTGTAGGAGCAAAAAACGTTCTAAAAATGCGATTTTTCCGTTACTGAAGGGCCTAGAAATATGAAATTAGAACTATTAGCTACTTATTAGATGTAAAGGATTTCTAAAAACAGTTCTTAAACAATTCGAAATTTAACAGGGGTGAAAATGCGCGAAAAGCGTTCTAAAAACGTTCTACATGGTGGTTTCCACACAATCTCAGGAAATACCAAACCGATTTAAAAAATAAAGGTGTAAAAATGATGGTGACAACCCTTGCTCCAACATAGGCTATGTTTTATGTCGGTGCCACTACCCCAAAGGGGGTGCAGGAGAAAAACGTTCTGAAATGCGGTTTTTGCGTTACGGAAGGGCCTAGAATCGTGAAATTTGGAATGGTAGTTAGTTATAAGATATCCGTGATCTCTAAGGACATTTCTTAAAAAAAAATCGAAATTTAAAAGGGGGTCAAAATGCACAAAAAGCGTTGTAAAAAACGTTCTAAATTGCGATTTCTATGCAATCTCAGGAATTACTGAACCGATTTCAAATATATTGGTGTAATAATGATGGTGACATATCTTGCTCCAAGATAGGCTATATTTTATATCTGTTTCAACTACCCCAGAGGAGATGTAGGAGCAAAATGCGCGAAAAGCGTTCTAAAAACTTTCTAAATGCCGATTTGTCAGCAATATCTCAGGAAGAATCAAACAGATTTCAAATGTAATGGTAGGAAATTGATGCTGACAGCCTCTGCTCTAACGTAGACACTATTTTATGTCGGTATCCCTATCACCTAGACGTTGCAGAAGCAAAAAAGCTTTCTAAATTTCGATTTTTGTGATCGGTAGGGGCTAGCAACTTAAAATTAGGCAAGGTACATATTTATTAGATATAAATGATCTTTAAGAACAGTTTCGAAATTTAAAAAGGTGTGAAAATGCGCGAAAAGCGTTCTAAAAATGTTCTAAATTGCGATTTCTACTCAATCTCAGGAAATAGGAAAGCTATTTCAAAAGTAATGGTTGCAAATCAATGGTGACAGTCCCTGCTATAATATAGGTTATATTTTATGTTGCTGTCACTACCGTCTGAGGGTTGCAAATGCAAAACATGCTCTAATTTGCGTTTTTTGCACAGTTGACGGGTCTAACACTTTGAAGTATGGCATGGTATTTACTTACAAGATTGAACTGCTTTCTAAGAACAGTCGAAAGAAAAGTCCAAATTTAAATGGATGAAGTGAGCGAAAAGCGTTATAAATTACAATTTTTATGCAATCTTATCAAATACCAAACCGTTGCAGGATCTAAAAACTTTCTAAATTGCGATTTCTCTGATACTGAAAAGGCTAGAAAATTTAAATATGGCATGGTAGTTACTTATAAAATATAAATGCCCTCGAAGGACTGTCGAAAATAAATTCGAATTAAAAAGGGGTGAAGCGAAGGGGAGGTGCGAAAAGCATTCTAAAAATGTCCTAAATTACGATTTGTATGCAATTTCAGGGGATATAAACCGATTATAAAAGTAACAGTTGCGAATCAATGGTAACAGTCTCTAATCCTACACAGGCTACATTTTATGCCAATGATTCTGCACCTTGGGATTCACAGGAACCGCAAACGTTCTAAAAGAAGCCTTTAAAAGCTTTCTAAATTACGTTTTTGTGGAATATTAGGATATAACAAAACGATTTCAAAATTAACGTTGGCAAATTAATGGTGACAGTTCCTATTTCGACATAGCCCTTTTTGATGAGAGAGGTGGTAGGACTTGGAATTTGACATGTTAATTTTAAGATGTAAGAAGATGGTTTCTAAAAAAATCAAAACTTCAAATGAATACTGGAATAAGCGTATTAATTGAGCATAAAAGTTTCAAATATTTTCTAAATTATCATTTATTTAGTTTTATTTCGTTTTATTAATTTAATTCTCATTTCTGCCTAATGCAGTGTAACAATGATGTTTAATCAAACTGTGTTTTAAATAGTAATTTTTTAATTATTCCTAAATGTAATAAGTACCTTTTAATAAATAAACCTTTTATTAAAATAAAATATTACATTTTAACAAAATAAAAATTTAGTTAGTACCTTTTAATAAAAATTTGACATATAAATATCACTTGGCATATTTCAAATATTACGCGAGCAAAGCCGCGGGATTTGCTAGTATATTATATTTCAAACTAAGTTTGCATAAACTTACCTTGGCGCGTTGGACAAAGCGGAAAATTATGAGGGTATTCTATACCCTTAAGAACGCAACCTAGAAATTCCAGCATTTTCTTCATCATGCAAACTTGTATGCAATCCTATAAAATTACATACTTCAAAATAGAAAATACAATTTAAATATAATAAAATTGAAAAAAAAATATGATAAATAAAGTGATAGCTTTATTTAAATTTATTCATATATAGACGTGCCTGAGGAATTTGCTGTTGCCTTTAGACCGGACGGCGGCAGCACAGACAATCAATCATCTCATCGGGTTCACGGCTGAAATTCCAAAATCAGTTAAAACTCGATTCGCATAGAAAAACACAATCGGTCTGCCAAGTTATATCTTAGTTGAAAACACCTGAAAACCCGATTTTAGTAGTTGATTCGTCGGTTTACCATTGTGTTTTCCCGTTCCCAGTCCTCCATGTTTTCATACCTTTGGTGTGCAGGAAACACAATGGTAAACTTACGAATCGACCGCTAAAATCGGATTTTCTGGGGGTTTTTCACCAAGATAGGACTTGACAGAGAATTGAGTTTTAATATGAGAACCGAGTTTTAAGTAATTCTGAAATTTGAACCGTGAACTCGATGAGGTGATTGTCTGTACTGTGGCTACCTGGTCTATATTTGTATTATAAAGGTAGCATTATGCCTGTTTTCCATAGGGGAAAAGAATTAATGTAACATAAAAAGAAACAGTGGAGAAGACCGAGCTAAGATTGGTTAAAATGATCTTTGTGTTCATCTCGATAAAAAGTTGAAATTGATGTGACCGTTGAATTTCTTCAGCAGATATGCGTTGCGCGAAACGATGTACTTTTTTTGAGAACGTTCTTTAACCCCTTGAGGGGCGGTGGGATATATTTTATCCCACCTGCGATTAATGAAGTTTTGTGCCAGAAAAAAAATTACGAAATTTTACTTTTCTAACTTTGGTGGAAAAAAGTCGTAAAATAGCTTTTCGTTATTTTGAAATAAAATTTTTCTAATTTTCCGGTGGGAGTTCAGCATTATACAAATGCAATTGATTGCCTCTCAAGGGGATAAACTATAAATGTGTGAAACATGGATATTGGCTCCAATTGAAAATTTCTCAAAAAATTCCTTCGGATTCTGAAAGATTTTTTTCTTCAGCAGATATTGGTTATACGGAACAACGTCACTGTTTTTCAAAAACTTTTAATGAATTCAGATGGGTTGAATCATGAGCAGGGCCTGATTACCAACGGGGCACACTTACACCAATAAAATTTAAAAGAAAAGTTCGACTTATCTAAACGCCGTATTCATGTAAAATTTCTGCCATGAATGAGGCAAAATTTTCTGTTTATTTTTAGTGGTAGGAATTTGCCCCGTGGGTAATCAGGCTCGGATCATGAGTCCAAATGAGGATTTTTGGAAAATCGCTTTTGTATCTGAAAGGCAAATGTCGTCAGAATTTGGTAAGAACTTGCAAATTTGGCAACTTGCTTTCATTTAGCACAAAGCACGCATTTTGACATTGGTAGAAAGTCGAGTTTTCCACCCAAATCTCGCCAATTTAGCCAATATTTCGTCAAATATCACCAAATTTGGCGAAATGTTTCCAACTTAGCACTTTTGTTTAATGCCCATTGTTTAAAAATGTAATGTTTCAACACTATTTCCTATTAAATGCACTGACCCATAGTGACCCCGAAATGACTTACTAATCGAATTTTCTCGAACATGTGACCTAGCCCAATCGTCATCTCATCATCCAAAACAGTATGATACAAAATTTAACCAAAATCGTTATTGCCGCTTTTAGATAAGATTATCTAGACCAGTAGGGACCCAAACATGACCCAGTAATAGAACTTTCTCGAGCATGTCACCTAGCGCCCAATGGTCTTCTCGTAACCGAAAACAATAGAATACAAAATTTATTCAAAATCGTTACAGCCGTTTTATTGACAAAATTTGCTCTACCCGTAGTGACCCAAAAAGGAGCCGCTAAACACAATTTTTCGAACATGCGACCTAGCTCAATGGTCTTCTCGTAACCGAAAACGGTAGAATACAAAATTTAGTCAAAATCGCTAGAGCCGTTTTATAGATAAAATTAGCTCTACCAGTAGTGACCTAAAAATGAACCACTAAACACAATTTCTCGAACATGCGACCTAGCCCACTGGTCTCGTTGTAACCCAAAATTGTACTATACAAAATTTTGTCAAAATGCTTTGAGCCGTTTTTCATATATAATTAACTTGACCCTGGCTCAGTGACCCAAAATGACAAACTAATCGATTTTTTTCGAAAATTTCAGTTAGCGTGTTGGTCTTCTGGAGCTCGAAAACGGTAGCATACAAAATTTAGTCAAAGTCGTTAGAGCTGATAAAATTAAGAGAAATTTACATACTTTACATAAGAGAAATATACTTTAAGATAAAATTTACATACACACACACAATTTTTACTCGTATTATAATATAAGATTTATATCCGTTGTCCTTTGATTTTCTTGACTAATAGTTAAATCTGAAACTCTTAGTTTAAGATTTTTTGGTAGTACCAATTGCAAACATGCTTCAAGTGTTGTTCTGTTTCATGTAAATATATATTTTTCATAAAATATTTATTTTTGACTATGTTAAGAAAACTGACCCTGCACGTTATGTACAGAAAATCTTTCTCTTTTCTACAATAAGTAAAATAAGAAAAGTTTACATTCTTGTACTAAAAAAACTTAACGAGTTTCCATACAACTAGGTCACGACTAGCAAGTTTTTCTGGCCTTTTAACAAGGCAATTTCAGTTTTTCGTGCCCTTATAGATTGGTTTATTTACTGATAATAGTTTTGTTTTACATGTTGCCAGGGCTCGAAAAATCACATGCCCGACATCAGTGTTGCTACTTTTTTTAATTTAATTGGCACCACTTTTTTCGCATGGTAAAAATCGCTTTACTTGATCAGATTAATTTACCATCCATTTCTTAGATTACTCTCCTGCCCTGTTTCTCGCCAGCTGTCACTATCCGGGGATGTGTGCAGATGTCCACAGGCGCCTCGTCAAAGCCGTGTTCGAGATTAAGGCGAATTTTACCATTCCAAAAAAGTGGCGCCAATCAAATTTTAAAAAAGTAGCTACACTGATGTCGGGCATGTGATTTTTCGAGCCCTGCATGTTACACCCGTATTTGAAAAGTGTCATATGAGAAAATTAAGTTTTCTATAAAATTGAAAAACGGTTCTAGGAATAAAAATATTTTTTCTATTATTTATTGAAATGTGCTTTTATCCATATATTGAGATGAGTTTTGTCATTTCATCGTATTAACACTAGAATTACCGCGTTTCTTTTATACCTAGAAATACCAGGATGGGTCATATATGACCATGACTTTCAGAGTTGTTATTCGTCTTTTGTATACAGATAGACAATAAGTGTTGATGATTAACACAAGGATTTTTACTAATGATTAATCGAATTTAGCTTCTAGACTATTACGTAATATAAAATTTGGTAAATAAGATACCACCAAAGAAAATTTTAATTTCTAATTTCAGAATAGATACTTTGAGATTTTAACAGCTCTTTTAACCCTTACTACTCTGTTGGCTCCGCTGCGGAGACATCATTTGTCTCTGCAAAATTTGTTTTTGGCACCAATAATAAAGGAAAGTAAAATTTACCTTATTTAATCACAGCATTTTTGGAATTGTGTTTTTGTAGGAAACTTCTTTTAAAAAAATCCCTGCCGGCTCGGGCCTACAGGCGGAGGTAGATTTCGATGTTAAGTACTAAATTCTCCAACAAAACTTAAATCAAGATTAGAGACAAAACCCAGTTTCTTCACAAAGAGCGAGCTGTAGGGAGCTAAACTTTTTGTGAAAATTGTAATATACACGAATACACACACACATATATATGGAATAGGTTTAAAAAATGGCTACAAAAAATTCAGAGAACCTTAAAGTGTTAAAATATGTTAATATTTCCATAGTCGGGTTTTTATCATGTTTTAATACGTTTCTTCAAACTTACATGGCATTACATATTCACCTGCTGAGGTCCATTATATTTCCAATATGACGCAATTTACATATTTTTTTAATTCGTCAAACTATTTATTTTGAGTTTTCATGCTGAAATCTTGCTCTAGGAAACTTATGACGTAATATTCAATTTGTTTTTAATTTGTCAAACTATTTAATTTTACACGTGAAAATTTTGCAAAAGAAAAGTAATTGTTGTGGTGAGAATTTTATTATTTGTTTTTTTTTTATTGTTGGCAACTGCTATAACGAAAAACTTTTATTTTTTTCCTGCCATTGTTGTGTAAGAGCTGGATTTATCAGAATCATGTTAAGACAGCATTCAAAATTTTGAACCCTCCCCATTTCCACTCTCTTGGGCCGATTTCGCCCATTTTCAATCCCCGCCGAGATATTAGCCATCTCAAAGTTGTTGGCGAGTTTGAAGATGATTCGTGCATAATTGCGACTTTTATCGTGCGGACAAAATTTAGTACATACATACATACATATATATATATATACAGGGTGTTCCGTTAAAGGGGTCCAATATTAATAGGGGTAATAGAGGAGATCACATGGAGCATAAATCAGTATATAAAGCCTGGTCGGATCTCAATAGTTTTCAAGTTACAGCAAATAGAATGAAAATTCGGAAAATTGTAAAAGAACCCTCATTGCTAAACTATCGATAATGCTACATAAAAACGAAGCACATATTTAGAAAGAGCAGAAAAAAATCTACAAAATGACATCAATTGTATTAAAATAGCAATATTTATTGACGAGTTACAAGCCCTGAAACAGTGAAAAAAGTACGAAATCCAATATACATCAAAATAGTTAATCGTTAATTCCAAAAAGACAACTCTAGCTACAACAAGGAAAATGTAGTAAAATTTGGTCCATTCCGAAAACTTTCGAAAAAGCTTACAATGAACCATATCGGTTTAATTGTGTGAGAGAAATTAATCAGTTTCTTAGTTACAACTCCGCTTTCTTTGACACTAGCAAAGGTTAAACGCCGCCCATCACGATTGGAAACACCGCCTTTTTAATTACTCTCAACTATACATTTTCGATCATGCTTCTTCTGAGATGCAACATTTTTAATTATTCAAGAGTTGAATGAACCAAAATAACTTTACAATAATAGTCTACATTTTAAAGTGGTCTTTTATTGATATAAAGCTTAAGTTAAATTCTTTAAAATTAAACTGGTGGTGAAAATTCGGAAATAATTAAAAATATTGCGATTTGTAACTATGCAAGAAGTTTCAGTACATGTTTTACATGGACAATTATTGTATGTATATGTGCATCATAATTTATGATAGGAAATAATAATAACAAATAGCATAATAATTTTATTAATTATAAATTTAAAAAAGACACTAAATTTTAAATTAATTCATACAAGCTTTGTAATTTACAATTTGAGTACACCACAGTCTGTGACTTACAAAATACTGTGCCAAAAAGTGTTGAAAATAAAAGAAAAATGACAAATAAAGAATTACATTCCACGTACTTTATGACATATGTGAAGCATAGTCTTCTGGCCTGCGCTGCACAGTTCAATGTCGGAAGGCAGACGAACGGACATTATTATAATAGGTGTTCGAAGTTGCGCCCATTAACAGAATCGCACAGCCGACAGCGACGTCGTAAAGATTGGCGAACACGCCGAAAAACTCCGACGGAGTTGGGAATGTCTCCTGCAGCGACAACGATTCGCGCTAGTAAATCCTCCGGTGTATCCACTGGCGTTTCATACACCAGCGATTTAAGGTGTCCCCAAACAAAAAAGTCTAACGGATTGAGGTCTGGAGAGCGTGCAGGCCAAGCAGCAGGTCCACTGCGTCCAATCCATTTCCCAGGATATGTTGAACTGAGGTGATTGCGAACACCTATGAAAAAATGTGCCGGTGCGCCATCGTGCATAAACCACATATTGTGGCGCAATGTTGCTGGCACATTTTGCAGTAACTGCGGTAAGATATCCCGTAGGAAAACCAAGTACGTACTGCCATTGAGTACATCTGGGAGTAAATATGGTCCTATAAGATAATCGCCGAGGACACCTGCCCATATGTTCACACTGAACTTTTGTTGTGCGTTCGACGGGAAAACAGTGTGCGGATTTGTATATGACCATGTGTGCATATTGTGCGTGTTTACCACGCCCTCTCTCGTAAATGTTGCTTCATCAGTAAATAAAATATTTTCCAAATATTGTGGATTATTTTCTGTTACATTAAGCAACCAGCGTACGAATTCTGTCCGCTGAGCACAATCTGTTACTGATAACAGTTGTACCCGCTGCACATGAAAGGGGTGCATGTTTTCTGCACGCAGAACACGCCACACACTTTGGTGAGAAACACCGACTTCAGACGCAGCAGCTCGTGTACTCGTGGAGGGGTTATCTTTAAAAATATTCAGTACATCTTCTTCCATTGCAGGTGTTCGTACATGTCGAGGTTTCCCTGCATCAATGCTTGCTGTATTAAACGATCCAGTCTCCCGTAATCGTCTATCGATTTTTATGAAGAGTTTCGAACTTGGGCAACGTCTCCTTGGAAATTGCTCACGGTACATGTGCTGTGCTAGACATGCATTCCCATGAGCTTGCCCGTACATCAGATGCATGTCCGCATATTCTTCGTTAGAGTATTCCGGCATAATTATTATACATCAACTTACTACAATCCCACTTACAACAGCCTCCCTTTAACATAACGCCCACTGATGACTGCTGTTTTATTACACTTTTCTTCCTATATACATAGAAAATTTGCATAAAAAGTACTTCTTCTTCATCATCCTGAAAGTTCATGGAGGAAACGCAGCAGTCACGGAGTTTGCTTTAAGACAAGGCGAGAGCTGCACAATATGTCATTCACTTGACCAGACTGAATAATGAAAGGGTATTGATAGAGGTTGATCAGAAATGTATAATTGAATGATATTAAAACGGGGTGTTTACAATCGTCATGGGCGGAGTTTCGCCCTTTCCGAGCGTGCAACAGTACAGAGTTGTAACTAGGGAACTGCTTGATTTCTCCCATACAATTAAACTGATATAGTTTATTGTCAGCTTCTTCGAAAGCTTTCGGAATGGACCGAATTTTATAACATTTTCCTTGATGTAGGTAGAGTTGCATTTTTGGAATTAACGATTAACTATTTTGCTAAATATTTGACTTTGTATTTTTTCACTGTTTCAGAGCTTGTAACTCGCCATTAATTCTCAATATTCTAAAACAACTTATGTCATTTCGTAGGATTTTTTCTGCTCTTTCTAAATATGTGCTTCGTTTTTATGTAGCAATATCGATAGTTTAGCAATGAGAGTTTTTTTTACAAATTTCCGATTTTTCATTCTATTTGCTGTAACTTGAAAATTATTGAGATCCGGCCAGACAGTATATACTGATTTATGCTCCGTGTGATCTCCTCTATTACCCCTATTAATATTGGACCCCTTTAACGGAACACCCTGTATATATATATATATATATATATATATATATATATATATATATATATATATATATATATATATAAACTTTTTAG
Source organism: Maratus speciosus (assembly GCA_963932465.1). Classification (NCBI taxonomy): domain Eukaryota; kingdom Metazoa; phylum Arthropoda; class Arachnida; order Araneae; family Salticidae; genus Maratus; species Maratus speciosus. The sequence goes on along the minus strand of OZ010793.1, from coordinate 57,181,611 downwards.
GTGGGGGTGGTTTTGGGTTCCTGGGGTCCTATAATGAAAAGTTATGAAGGAATTTTTCAAAAGTCGCACCATGGTAACGACTGCAATAGGTAGTATTTCTTACGAAATCTACCTAAAAGTGGTGCCGATCGAATAAAACTTGTGTAAGAGACGCCGGAGCTTTAAGCGTTAAATGAAATACATACATATGATTTATCGGTTAAATTCTGTAATATCGTTCTTACTGAGTAATAAGATATAAAAACACAAGAAATTTAAATATATATAACTCCGTGATTTTATTTTTACTTGCATTATACAATTTTCCATCTAATCAACGCAAAATGCCATGGTCCTTGTGTCTTTTTTTGCTCTGCATAATCCACACAGAGGCTATAAACGGTATCCACACGCAGTATTAGTTTTATTCTCTTAGCAATAAATTATCTGTCAAAGTTTTCATTTGTTTGAAACCCTTGTGGTGGTCCGATGACGGATAAGTTAAGATTAATTTCTGTATTTATCGTTGAGCTTCTCTGCTAATTTTAGAATATAGAATCTTCTGCTTATATTAGAAGCTTTTGTATCTTTAAAAACTGTCCAAACATTTTATGACCCCTAGATCTTGATCCGCTAGATATTGCATAGGTCATCGAATAGAAGACATTGAACTTAGCCACTCTAATTTCGTAGTTTTTTGCAATCGTTAAATTTATAAAATATGCCATTACACGAGATTATAAGAAATTACAAACGCAGATCTCTAACTGTGTATAATCCTGTGCCCAGTAAACATTATTCCAGAAACAATAGAGTACATAATTTGAGCAAATGAAGTTTTGATGAGTTTATTTCAAAAGGTTTTTTTTTTTGTTACGCTGCCTACTGGTCCTAGAACTGCGCGGCCTATGACTATAAAATGCAGCACAGTGATAACTGTCATCGAAGAATAGTTTTTTATACATCATAAGTGCTATAGACTTAAGGTTAAAAACTTAATCCGATCGAGCGCATGCGATTGTTTACATAATTTAGAACTTGTGATGTTTCGAATGGGAGACTTTGCTCCGCACGAATACCATGGGCCAATGGTTGCTTTAATGCCATAAGACTAACCTACTCCGCTTTGTCATACAATTTGAAATTTTCATTTAATGAAGTTATGCAGACACTGGTAATTTCTAATTTTGAAATGAACATTAAGATTACTTTAGATCGAAATTGAAATGGATCGAAAAGTCCGAATAACGACTGCTAATTTGTAACAAAGAGTAGGACTGTATCGTGTTTCTGTTTAATAATGAACAGAAGGTTTGTCTTAACCCCATCAGTGGTGGTGGGATATATTATATCCCACCTACGATTAATGAAGATTCGCACCAGAAAAAATGTATTCAATGTTACTTTTCTAACTTTAGTGGAAAAAAAAAGCTTTAAAATTGCTTTTCGTTATATTGCAATAAAATTTTTGAAAGATTCCGGTGTGAATTCGACATTATAGTAACGAAATTACTTGCCCCTCAAAGTGTTAAGGAATTCAAGCAAGTAGGTCCGCTGTATTGACTTGTGGAAAAGAGATTACTAGTTGATGCATCACACGTTCTACATTATTGAAACAGAAATGCTGCTGCCATCGAAATACTCAAGGTCAGAGGTCGCGAGTTGTGACGTCATCACTAATCGACCGACTTTTCACTAGTGTTGGAATTTACACCCGAAAATATTAAATAGCAATTTCCTTTTATTTTATTTGTGAATTATCTACCATCATAGAAAACAATAATAACTATTTAAACTTACTGGTGAGAATTAGGAATCTCTAAATTAAATTCAGCCAGATGCGGAATGCTACAGTGTATCCGCATCTGGCTGATTTTTTATCGGGGTATTCCAAATTCTCACCAGTAATTTTAAATAACAATTATTGGTTTATAAGATGATAGATTTTCCACAAATAAAATAATAGAAAATTGCTATTCAAAAATTTCCGGTGTGAATTCCAGCACTAGAGAGAAGTCGGTCGATTAATGATGATGTCATACCTCGAGTCCTCCGGTCTTGAGTATTTCGATGGCAGCGGTCATGCGCATGGGATGCAGTGCAAGGTTTTAATTCTATAGCACTTGTGGTCTATAAATATTCATCAAGGATACGATTTCTGGCAGATATTTTTTTACACGAACTGTTCCGCTTATGACAGCTATCACAGTGCTGAAGGTGTTAGTCATGTTCCAAACAATCTAGAGGAGTAGCGCGACAACAAATCGTTGCAACGGACGAATAACAGCTCTACTCGATTACTTAATTATTTGTTGTCCCATTGTTTTCAATTTCTTCTATCTTTACAAGAAGAAAGTATTGGATTCGTGAAAATTTTCGACTTCCGGTTTTCGACGGATTTATACGTTTTAGAATGTCCTGAACACGATTTGATGGTTTTTAGAAAATGTCTATCTGTGAGTCTGTCACTCTGTCTGTCACAAAACATTTGTGGGCGCTCTATCTCAAGAACTAATGCACGGAATTTCACAAAACTTTAGATTCAGTTAGACCTCGATATAAACTGGTCTTGATTAGTTTTTTGTGAAAATCGCCCGGCAGGTGGTGCAGCTATGCGGTATTTTTCACGATTTCTGCAATAGCAATATCTCAGGAACTATTGCACGGATTTTCATAAAACTTCCGATTCAGTTAGTCCAGGATGTAGTTAGGTGCTGATTACAATTTGGTGAAAATCGCCCAACAGGTGGCGCTGCTATGCTGCATTATTCATAATTATCGCAATAGTTCTAACTCAACAAAAAATGCACGAATTTTCATCAAACTTCAGATTCAATTAGTCCGTGATATGAATGAGTGCTGTTTAATTTTTAGTGTAAATCGCCCAACAGGTGGCGCTGCTGTACTACATTTTTCACGATTTCCACAATAGCTATAGGGGAGACTAGGGAGGGTTGACCCACTTTTTACAAAATGATTTTCTATTTTTTAAATATTGAACGTAGAATAAATTTTTATATATCATTTTATTCCTTATATAATCTGCTATCAAAATAAAATTGCTACATAAATGTAGTACATAAGAAATTTGAAAATGATTGATTTTAATCATGAGAAAATAATGGGTCAAGGCTCCCTACATACGGGAGGGTTGACCCACTATAAGGATGGCTTGACCCGCTTTGTTTTATATTGAAATATTTTAAAGAGAAAGGAAATCAGCTTGCAGAAAGAAACATAAATTTATGCTAGGTGATTTAATTATTATAAAAAAATATTTTTGAAAATATGATGCTTAAACAAACCTGTTTAAACGCAATCGAAAGTCAAAGGAGAAAAATTTTGTTTAAAACAGAATTTTGTCTGAGCAGGTAAAATTGAAATAAAGGACAAGGGAATTTTAACATTTAAGACAGTATTCCATTAGAGACAGGTTCCGTTTTAATAGGATTTGATGTATTATTATGTCCGGATATACGAGCCACTGTCCCGCTTTTTTTTTATCTCCTTGTAATACTTTTTGTGACCCTCGACCGGACAACTCTAACTGTCACATAGTTAGGCTTCATCTCACTGAACTCATCCTGGTGAATTGTCTACATACCTACCTAAAATTTTTCGATGAATGCAATGTTCTTTTGCAGTCGCTTAAGCACTTAACCTATCATTAACATCTTTTAACCAATTCAGGAGTTAATTAGTACTTTCACAATTAAAATGTTGAAATAAATGACTGGCACCGGAATTTACGAACAAATTTATTTGGAAGTAAGGAAAAGGCTATATTTCACATACATATTAAATTGAAAAGATTTCATCAAAATTCTGGTGTCATTTTGGCGTTTGGGAATTAAAATTAAGTGGTTTCATAAACATACAACAGTCCCTGACTACTGCTGTCATACTTTCTAGTTCTTTCTAGTCTTTTTCGCTGTTTCTATTTACCTATTATAAGTAACTAGCAGAACTACCAGGCTTCGCCCGTGTCAATTATAAGGAGCCTTCCAGGTAAAATAAATTAAAACTAAATAATACGGCAATCACAATAACTGAAATTTGTGCATTCCCATCTACAAATCGTTATAAAGACAATAAAAAAACATGGCGTTATTGTCTTACAACCATAGTAAAATCCCTGAGCTTTAATAACAGAATGCACGTTTTCTTTGGCGGTTGTAAGAGAAAAATATGTGATTTTCCTGACAATACGAAAAAAAAATAATCCTCCAAATCGCGCAGCACTTAGTGAAATTCTCGTTTGTATGGTATTATCTACATTATAAAGTAAAAACACTATGTCAGTGCCCATAAATTGTGCCCCATAAATTGTAACCCATAAAATTTGCCTTTACTGCAATTTTTCTAACTTTTAAACATAACACAATTTCACTTTTTACAATGTCGAATAGAAAAAAGTTCTTTCAAATGAAATTTGTTTGAAAATTGTACCTCAGTTTTCTGATTTTAATGGATTTTAAAATAATTTTTAAGAATGGATATTTTTGAAGTTGAGTGCAACCCGATTACGAAAGATGAACCTGTTTACACTTAATGCAATAGTATAAAGAAAAGACACGTCTATGAGTAACGCTGGTATCATATTTTCGGTGGCAACAACCTAACACAGCAATAAATTTCCCTTTTACTGCAGTTTAACGCCTAAACATTGTACATTCGATTGTTCCAACGTATTATAGAAAACAGAAGTATTTTCAGTAATATTTGTTTGTAATGTTTATCTCAATTTACAAATTTTTTATGTGTTTTAAAATAATTTTTAGGCATGCATATTTTTTTAAATATGCTTGCAACCCAAATACAAAAAAAATAACTCAATTGTTCAAAAACATTGTAAATAATTTAGAATTTGTTTGCTTTCGCGTAATATTCAATAACTAAATTGGCAAACGAAATTAAAACGCCAAAAAATAAAATAAAATAAAGCACGAATTTAACAGATATCAAATCAAACTACTCAAAATAACCTGATAAGTATATAAAATTGAAATGGGAATTTCGTTCAGGGTACATATAACTTGAATTCTTCAGAACGGATTTCCATGTGACTTGCACTATTAGTTTTTTAGGGAAGATTTTAGTGCGTAACATATTGCTTTCCGTTGCTTAGTCATAGAATTATAGGGGAAAGTTATATAATCATGTGAACCCTATTATGAAGGATTAGTCTTATTAGCTGAATGAAAAATGCAGAACTGTTTTTATCTCTAAGTATATTGACGGGTTTATATTCAGTAATGGGCTGTATGCTAGGGTATTCTTATTTTAATGAGTGTGCCTGACACCTATTATGGCATGCACCTTTGTTTAAAACAATATAGAATGACTTATATTTTAAGCTACTATCTGGCATACAATTTGATTACAAAATACTAACCTGCAATAATGCTTAAGGTGCTTCTCCAGTTCCCTGCTCAACAACGCGAAACTTTCTGACACATTTTCTGACTCATTAAACGTAAAGGCTTAAAATTTGTAGACCTGAATATTAAAGCGATTTGGAATTGAAATGAGTTTTTCCTTTTCTCATAAATAAATTACTTATCAAGTTATGAGCAATTGTGGTTGCGTGACGGTCGGTTTTTATCCTTTATAGCACTGTTGTGTCCGAAATTCAGTTCAAAACACCAATTGAAAGATCTTATACCTTTACCAACATATGGAAACTATCTTTCCATTACATAGTTTCTAAATCAGAATTCCTGTATATTTCATGCGTTTCCCAACAAAAATTAATTAAAAAATATGTCAGAAAATAGCTCCTTTGGATTTGAGAACATCCTTAACTTGACGTTTATGAAAAACATTTTTAGTGTTAATTTTGGAACTCGCGAAATTTAAATTCAGAAAAAGGATGCTCTTTTGACACATTGTGGTAATTTTTTTAACTTTCAAAATTATAAAACATGTTTTCTTTGACTCGCGTAACAGAAGTATACAATATAATATCTCCCACAATACGGGGGAAAATGCAAAAAAATACATCCAAATGAGGTAGTAGTTACTAAAATTTTATTTGGAAAATTTGAAATTTTATTGAAATTAAATCTACAATGCTTAGATGAAATGATGTCATTTTCCATAAATTTTAAATCAAGACATCTGTCAAGAATTTTTTTGAAAATGTAAATAACCGCTTTCTTTTTGCTATAAATCACAGAAAATTTTGGCACTGTATCTAAACCAATACAACATTTAGCGATAACGTATATATTACGTAGCATAACTATAATATATGGCTGTAGTATACAATCGAAGTAGTAAGCAAAATATAGGAGCCATATGTTTACAATGAGTTTGATTACGCGTTGAAAAGATTTGATAGAATGTGACGTCATATCTAGACTTTTTTTTCTTTTTCTGAAATTGTTTTCATGAAATTTGACTGTTTGTATTAAAATAGATGTTTTAATTAAAAAAACATTCAAATTGAGGTGTTACGTTATTTTCCCGCTCTTATAGTTAGTTTTTATTTTATATACAAAAAAAATGTGAATTTTCTGTTTAGAATGACGTCAATATCAAACACGCAAAAATATAGCAAGAAAATCTGAATTTTTATTAGCAAATAGAAACAAAATCGTTATCCTTATTTTTTTCACATTACTGTGTCATTTTTTAGGGTGTGGCAACAGAAAAGAAACGTTTGAATTAAAAAAGATTTAAAAAGAGATATTTCTATAATGTTAAATTATGGAAGTGGTAGAAAAAAGGGATAAATAGTGGTCTGATAATTTTTTAAGTTGACAGTGATCTTTTCCACGCTCTAAAATGTATGTACATGAAGTTTCGTGCAAATCGGTCAAATATTGAAGATTTGTATAAAGGACATACACACAGTGAACGGCTTTTATATATATAGATATTTAAATGGAAAAAGTTCCTATCAATTTTCCTATTTATATTTCATTAAATTCTTTCTTGCAGTGCACTTCTTACTATACAATTCTTACTATAGGAATTTTTCACATCTTTCGTTAATCAGCTTTAAACATTTTCTTTTCCATCACCCCATTTTGCTGTAGCTTTACAGAATAAATTTACATTTTTTAAAAAAATATATAACCTTTAACCTTTAATCACGCACAGTGCATAACAAAAAGATTTCCAAAACCACTTAATTAAGGAAGCCTTGAATATCTGGTCAACCCTCCCTCACATTGATTGTGTCAGGTCTCCCCACTTAGCTTTTTTCTAAAGAATAGCACATTGTTATGTTAAGCACACCTTATTGTACAATATTTATGCCTGGAATGAAAGATCGATATTTCTGCATTATTTAAAACCTTCTTACTTAAATTTCTATGATATATTTTATCTGAAAAAAGCTTACAAAATATTTCTAAAAAACATAACTTTTAGGTTGAAAACGCCTCACAAATGATTTTTTCCTTACCTATTTCGATTATCTGTATGAAACAAAGACTGTTGTTTGAGCATTCCAGTAGCTTTGGATGACACCTATTGATAAATCTCTCAAATTCTTTTAAATATGAAAATTGATGGGTGGGTCAAGCCTCCCGTATGGCCAACCCTCCCTAGTCTCCCCTATCTCAAGAACTAATGCATGAATTTTCACCAAGCTTCAGATTCAGTTGCTTTCTGGTATAAATTGGTCCTAATTAGTTTTTTGGTGTAAATCGCCCAACAGGTGGCACTGCTACGCAAAATGTTTTACAATTTCCGCAATAGCTCTATCTAAAAAATAATGCACGGATTTTCATCCAACTTCAGATTGAGTTAGAAGTTGTCAAAGTTGTTGATAATTAGATTTTAGTGCAAATCATCTAACAGGTGGTGCTGATATGCTGCATTTTTCAGGAAGTATTAACATGTATGAGATAGAAGAAAGTTTTAGGATTGCCACATCTGACTAGTTTGAATTATATTGATATTGCATTTGCTCAACATTAAAAAAATATTAATCCAAGAAACAATCGGAGTACAGATAATGAAAATTACAAAGATATATATATGTGTTTGAGTTAAATAATAATAAGAGTTAAAAGCATTATACTGTTTTGGAAAGACGTCCTCGGCCGCCATTTTTCTTCCACATAGCAATATAATCAGCGCAGTTTGTTTCATACGGAGGAGGCAAACTCTGTCTATGTTCCTGAAATAATTTTAAATATGACATGATATTTTGAAAGGGCTGAATAAAAAGTATAGTAATAATAAATTTAATTTTTATTAGTACTATAGCTTGTAAGGGATACAGTATAAAATCAGATGCCTTTTTTATAATGGCTTCTTGAAGTTACTTTTTTCAACTGAATTCATGAAATATATCTTAAATATTTTGCATTTATCCTCAAACCCAGACAAAATGCGAAAATCTGATAAAGTAGAGGCAACAAGTTTCCGGAATAAGCTTGTGTTTGGGAGATATATTTTCGTTTTTTGATGAAATTTTCGTCACATGACTGGAGAAATTTCAAGGAATTTCCAACTTAAGATTGCATGTGTTTTTGTTTTTAGGGAAAAGAGACAGACGTAAAAATTTCGTTTGTACTAAGTACTACGCAGTAGAGTTGCCGGAACACCCTTGTGATTTGGCGAAAATGCGCTAATGCTTCTCTAATAATATCATTAGAAGTATAAGATTTGTTTAATTTATTTCTTTTAATAAATACTTTTATAGAAAATGTCAAACCATCCCGCCTTAACCCACCGTCGCGGTGGTGTAAGATCACAGGCATATGTTGACCTAAAGAGGGAATGAAAGAGTTTATAGTTCTATTTTAAAAAGGACAAAATTTTTTATTTTACTGCAACACAAGGAAACGTAACAGACAATATTTTGACTATTGGTCTAATGATTTAAAGACAAAATGATTATTATCTTCATTTCATTAATATATACTGGACAATTGCACCATAAAATATAATAAATAAAGATAGACAACCTTGTAGAATGGTTCACAAAACACTAACTTTAATAAGTTAAAAGTTAAATTCTACATTGCGAGCTGTTTCTACTGCCGTCTTCAGGAAAATATGAAGGTTAAATGGCTAAAAGCTTGGAGATGAAGGCTTCCTGTGCGACAGATAGTTTGTCGGACGTTGACTAAAGATATGAAAACAAAAATGTAGTGGTGTCATCCAGTGAAAATGAATATTTATTAATGAAATGAGCCAAGTAAATAAAAAAAACTTGAATGAAAATTTATTGAATGTGGTTCTGGCCTCATACGTAGCTGGCGACCCTCGTGAATTCTTCAATCGATTTTTTGATTTATTTGGATTCATTTCATTAATAAGTATTTATTTTCACTGGATGGCACCACTACACTTTTGTTTTCATATCTTCCCGTAAGGCATGGTGACGTTACGGCGACGTCGTTGTGAAGTCACACTGTGACTTTGTGACCGTCGATGTGACGTCACGTGACGTCGATGTGAAGTCACAGTGACTAGAATGTGAGGTCGTTATGGCCGTTTTAGAGCTCATTTGTGACGTCACATTGTGACCAATTTGTGAAGTCACGGTGTGACCAATTTGTGAAATATGTGTCATTTGTGACGAAATTGTCATTAACACTGTGATGATTCTGTGACGACAGTGACAATGTTGGGAAGTCACATTTCGACAATTTTGTGAAAATTGTGTAATTTGTGACGATTTTGTCATTATTTTTGTGACGAATATGTGACTACAATGACAATGTTGTGACAGCGTTAAGATGCAATACATTTATTGAAAAATGAAATCGCTATTCGAGTTCAATCAATGAACTATGACAATGGAGGCAGGAGTGATTATGAGTAAAAGAAAATTCTGAAGTTCGCAGAAAAATTTCAGAATGTTTTTTTCACGATACTTTGTCGAAATTTACGTTTTTTTCGAAATCCTTCGGTGAAATTCACCTTATTTGTACGATTTATTGACAAAATGTCATGTTTTTTCAGTATCATTTGACGAAATTCGCTTTTTTTTCGCTATGCTTTAACAAAATTTGCTTTTTTTCACTATGCTTTGACGAAATTTACGTTTTTCTTCAATCTCTTGACGAAATTGTGATTCTTAGATGAAATTCACGTTTTTGTCCACGACCATTTGAAGAAATTTAGATTTTTTCGCGATCGTTTGACAAAATTCGCCTTTTTGCGCGATTTATTTACAAAATTTCGCCTTTTATGCGGTCCATTGATGAAATTCACGTTTTTTCTACAATCTTTTGACAAAATTTGCTATTCTTTGATGAAATTCGCTTTTTTCCCACGATTTTTTGACGAAATTTGCATTTTTTTCGCAATCTTTTGACGAAATTCACGTTTTTCTTCAATCTCTTGACGAAATTGCGATACTTAGATGAAATTCACGTTTTTTTCCCCGACCTTTTGAAGATATTTAGATTTTTTTCGCGATCGTTTGACAAAATTTGCCTTATTTACGCGATCTATTTACAAAATTTCGCCTTTTATGCGGTCCATTGATTAAATTTGCGTTTTTTCTACAATCTTTTGACAAAATTGCTATTCCTAGGTGAAATTCGCTTTTTTGCACAATCTTTTGACGAAATTTGCATTTTTTCGCGATCCTTTGACGAAATTCACGTTTTATTTTCAATCTCTTGACGAAATTGCGATTCTTAGATTAAATTCACGTTTTTTTCAACTACCTTTTGAAGAAATTAAAATTTTTTTTCGCGATCGTTTGACAAAATTCGCCTTATTTGCGCGTTTTATTTTAAAAAAATCGCCTTTCATGCGGTCCATTGACGAAATTCGCGTTTTTTCTACAAAATTTTGACAAAATTTGCTATTCTTAGATGAAATTCGCTTTTTTCCATGATCTTTTGACGAAATTTGCATTTTTTCGTGATCCTTTTACGAAATTCACCTTTAACCAATCTATTCTTTCTTTTCTATAAACATCATAGCAAGTATAAAAAACTTTTGAGAGTAAAAGAATAATTAGGTAATATTTTCTCATTCTGCTTTTTCAATAATAAATTTACAGCAAATTGGAGCTAAAGAAGAAGGAAAGAATGATATCTGCTCAACAACTACAGTATTTACTCGCGTAATAGTCGCACTTTTTTTGCCAATTTTTCATTCTGAAAGTCTAAGTGCGACTATTATGCGGGGAAATCTACTACACAATATTGTACACTCTAATGCTAAAACATTACTGGTATAAAAAAAAAACACATTATAATAAAGTTAGTAACTTATCAAATGTTTCCAATCTATGTGCTGTTTATTAAATACCATTTTTCTTTTTATGGTAATATTTTTATAGACGTAAAATTTACAAATAATCTTTGTTAAAATTTTGACAAAAAATTCTCATAATAAATCACTTTCACTGAAGGTATCAGTACCACTATTGTAATATGAATCGGTGTATGAAGAATCTCCGTCATTCCATAAAATGTCATCTTCACTTCTGTCCAAAGCGTCGGAGATTAATAGTATTATTCCTTTGTACAAATGCAAGATGAGCTGCAAACCATATTTGCTTGTTTTGTTATTTGTGCCACTAACTAAATTATATTTATTTGCTGTTTTTATTAATTCTGATATTACTTACTGTTCCATCTAGGCCATTTTTTAAAGTTGCAGCACCCTGCTCTTTTTAAAATGGGCGAAATACATCCTTTTTTTAAAAAATGAAATTCTCCTTTAGTTGCAATCGGAGATTTCTTGTAAAAAACTTCCCCATACCACAGTATTTCTAAATCAGTGTGCCCAAGACCTTGCAAAAATTATAGAACTTTATTTCTTTAGAAAATACAAGATATTGTTAAATCATGTCGTTATTTAATTGTATTTTTCAATTTGTAACTCATAAAATCCTTAAAAATTAATGTCACTTTATTTATCATATTAACAAATTATATACTTTTTTCTTATAACATTACTAAACACATTACTAATATTACATTTACTCATGAAGCTCTGTCATCATGCTCTGATTTTACTGAACTAGCACCTCTTTTTAATACATTTGACTAAAAACACCAAAAAGCATTTTTATATGAAAAATATCAATTATTTATTCAAATAAAGTTTTGAAATTCAATAGCGATACTTTCATATTAGCAACATTCCAAGAGTTTATAGTCGAAGAAATCGCCAAAGATTTTGCTACCTACAGCAGTTTTTTTTTTTTTTTTTTTTTTTTTTTTTTATAAATTCTGATAGTTTTAGTAGTTTAAGCGAGCTGTTCGATTACATGTTTATTAAATTTGTTTTATTTATGTACAATTTTTGATGAAGTTTTTAATTTACTATAAATGTTTTAGAATAACGTGTGGTGAAAATTTTATATATACAGTCTGTTACAAATGCATGTAACCATATTTACTATTAACTTTTACATGACGCAGTAAAATAAAAAATAATGAAAATAATATAAAATAGTTAGCTATTTTTATGTGAATAATGTATAAAAATTCAAACCATAAGCACAAAATAAAAACACACATTGATTCATTATTACTATTATTATTTTATTTACAGGATTAGATAATTATAAATAACAAGCCCCCTTTAACCCACATTGTACCGCTGTCCTATAAATGGGACAGCTAATAAAACATTTTTTAAAATAAAATTGGTAAGGATTTTTTGGATGCATTTTGTTATGACGTCTTTAAAATACATAAAAATATAACATATAAACAACAAAAAAAAAAAAAAAAAAAACAAGTAACCAATTAAAATTTAATTGAAAAAAATCTATTTAAAAAATTCTTTAAGAATTGTGATCTTATAATCTAGAATTTTACCGTTATTATTATCTTTTTATTGGAGAAATCATAGAGTATTTTTGTACAACAGAAACAGTTTTTTAAAGTAAAATAAAATATTTGCTCATAAAATTATTTTATGTATGCATTTTATATGTCCTTACTATGTGTCCTACTAATATGTCCTGTTTAAAGGACAACTAGTTACTTAAAAAATTAAAAACTTTTTTTTCAAAATTTTGCTAGTATCTACTTAATTACACAATATTAATGATGTAATTGAAGTTTTAAAATTTTTCAAAAATATTTAATCGGTGTGCTTCAATATGAGTTAATCAGTTTTTTAATAAAGTGTATAGTATAACTATTTTGAAGTTTATGCGTATAAAATCATTCAAGAAGTAAAATATTAAAAGTATCCAGAAAAAAAAATAATAAAATATATTTTACATTTTAGCTTCCTTCATTCAAGTACATGGATATGATTTTAATAATTAAAATATTTCAATAAAACCATATTTAAACCCTCACTGGGTTGCATAATTTCTATATTTATCAACAAATTGAGACACCGGTTTACGTTGAAAACTTTTCGTTCATAATGTTTAACTGAAAAGTTCTTACCAACTAAGGATATCTCTTTATAAATTTTTATAACTTTTGTCACATCTAATAATATTTATTGACACTGATTTTTCCCTCTTAATACTACATTTGTATGATACCCTTTAAATAGTACTTCTCCATTAAGTAAAAAAATTCTTATTTCTTTTAAATAGACTATCTTCTTTTCTTCTGAACATATATTAATTTTTAAATAAAAATATGCAACGCAAATTGCTTGAGACTATCAAAAAATTTTATTCCATAAAAAGGCCTTTTTATTTAGTACGTTAAATACATTTAAATATTTGGTAATTATGTTAAACTTTGATTATAATATTTTTATATGTCATTTTAAAGTTTGAGAAAATATGTGATTTTATCCTATAATATTTTAAAAGAAAACAAATCTGATTAAAATAAATTTATATAATTGATTTTAATCATCTGATTAAAATTGTTGATAGACAGTTATTTATTTCAAAAAATTAAATATTAAATCTACTAAACTTTATTAGGTTAATGAAATGTCTATAAGAATATACTAAAATCGTTATAATTTAAAGAAAAGCAAACTCTGGAATAAAATATTTTCCATACCTTTTTTTTTTCCCTTAACGTCGTTCTTTAAATTCCGATGTAATCCATGTTTTAGGAAGAACAAATTTTGGAAGTAGAAAATATGTGTTCAATAATACATACAACAGCAATGATTGGAATCATTTAAACCACACCAAAGCTGGTGTAAATATCTCAAACTCATACTTTTGTCTAAAGTATTATCTTGGGATGATTATTCCTATGAATTTTTTAGGTTAAATGTTTATATCTGACAGACTGCATGTTCATAACGCTACCTATTGTCCAGCAAAAACTCCATCTGCCTGTTCTAAAGATATAACGCAGTATAGTTTTATCGTCTGCGGTTTTTAGCGCTGTTTTGTTTATGAAAGCAAGAACAGATGGCTTTTCCGTTCTTATACATTTATATGACATAAAGCATACTTCCAATTAAAATTTCTCGTTTCTAGAATTTTTTGATGCATTTAACTTTTTTTTTTATGTGTTTCAAAATAGTTCAAGTTTTAAGTTTTGTAAAGCTACTGTCGAATATGACAATAATTAAACTAATATTGGGAGTGTAACAAATTAAAGAATGTTTAAATTTTTAGAGTATTTAAAATTCATTTTAATATGCAATAGTGCAAGGTCTTTTGAAAATAGAAAATTAAATTTTATATTATAGGTAGTAAATGCAACATAAAAAAGAAATAAAATAACTGGAGAAATAATGTTTTTAGTGTGGGAGTGGGGGGGCGGGATCAGGCAAGTGTCATTTTTTTTCTATTTTAATTTCCTGTAGAATAAAACATCTTGTAAGATAACAGTATTTTTCAAAATAAATTTCCAGAAACGAAAAAAATATAAATAAATATGAATAATTAATTACGCCACGTGTTTTGCATATATTTTTTATATTTTATTTTATATTCGGAAAAAGTTAAATTTATTTAAAAAGTGTGACACAAGTAGCCAAATTTATTTTTTAAGAATTGCTACTAAAAATAACTAAACACTAGCAGAAAAGTTTATTACTGAAAATATGCAAGTGTTTTTATTTATATAATAAAACATTGCTTTATTTCAAAACTCCGTCCCTTCCCATGCCCGCACACAAACAAATCTTTGCTTTCTCCACCTGTATATTAATTTCTGCCATTTCCGCTGATAACAATAATTTATAGATAACAAACCAATTTCCCGGATTATAGAATACAGGGTAAAAACATTTTCTTATTATTGAAATCTCTACAGTTAATACATTTTTCTATATTGACCACTAATAACCCCAAAAAAACATTTCTATAAGAAAAATATCAATTATGTATTCAAATAAAGTTTTAAAATTCAATAGCGATACTTTCATATTAGCAACATTCCAAGAGCTAATAGTCGAAAAAATCGCCAAATATTTTACTATTTACAACAGTTTTTTTAATTCAAATAGATTTAATAGTCTAAGCGAGTAGTTAGATTACGTGTCTATTATATTTGTGTTTTATTTATGTACATTTTTTGATGAAGTTTTTAATTTTGTTGTGGAATATTAGCCGGGAACAAACACTGAATTATTTTTATTGTTTGAAGTGGGAAGTTTTAATCTTAACATATGTTTTGTCACACTGTGAGTTTACAACATGGTAGGGTTTTTTGTCACATAATGAGACGTACGTTACATGTAGTGTCATAACAATGACGTCACAATTTTTTAAAATTGACAGAAAAATATTTTTTACGGTAAATAACATGTTTTGAAGAATTTTTGTAATTTTTAAAAGTTTTCTAAGAAGTTCACATATCAGTCACAATGTGACGTCGCTTAGTGGTGGCATTTTGGTCACAGTTGTGACGTGACCACAGTGACTTACAGTGACGTCACAATGACGTCACTGTGACCATGCATGCTATGAGGGTTTAGTCAATGTTCGACAAATTGTCTCTCACTCAAGAAGCCTTCAAACTCAAAGCTTTCAGTCAGTTAACCATCATATTTTCCTGAGGACGGCGGTAGAAACAGTTCGAAACGTATAATTTAACTTTCAACTTATTAAAGTTCATGTTTTGTGCACCATTAAGCAAGGTTGTGTGTCTTTATTTATTATTTATTATCGCCATTTCAATTTGAGAAATTGTAGAAAAGTATTTACCACTTTATCGGAATTAGAAAACAACTCTAAATCACCCTTGCTCATGTATTTGTTAGTTCCTTCCATGGTCCTCACTGACTTTTAACCAACGTTATCAATTTGGCTTATCAGAAATAATAACCTTCGCCAAATGAAAAAAAAAAAAGATAATAGCAAACTAAATTCGTCGTGAAACATTGAAAATTCGATTCTTAACCCATTATTCCATACCCTTTTTTCAATATGTTCTAAAATATACATTTTTGTAACTGCTTATAGATCAGTTATTCATATAAATATAATTATCCGATAAAGATAAGAAAAAAACTGCACGCCAAATGTTTTCTGTATATATATTTTTAATTAAGTTTTTTTTTTATATAATGTTGAAAGAATCATATTTTTTAGCATTTATTAGGTCTCCCGAAAAATTCTGTCGTTTAATGTTTTTTCACGCCTACTTTTTTAAAATTCTGATTTCTTCATTGGCACCACTTTTTTGAAACAGTAAAATTCCCATTGTTTTCCCCTTACTGTGAAATTTAATAACTATAGGAATTTTACCATTTCAGAAGAGCGGTGCTAATGAAGAAATCAGAATTTTAAAAAAGTGAAAGAATACTAAACGACAGAAATTTTCGGGGGATGTAATATAAAAAAATGCAGAGAAAACAACATTATAATTTCACCCTTTTGCAAGACTGTCAGAGGATAGAAGTGACATAGTCATTCTGTAGCATTTCAATAATCTAGTACCGAACTTCAATCTGGATATAGTCCCTAAAATATGCTCATTTTAAAATAATTAATTTCTCTGAAACTAATCGTTCAAATTTAGTGAAAATTTGGATTTAGGATAATTGAAGGGTGTAGAAGTTATTTATGGTGTCAGACTAGGATTTGCTTTTAAAAAAAACAGAGTTTGGGTTCCTTTTGGTATGTAGATGGATCCCTAAGCAAATTTTACATACATCATTTGAAAGTAGACTTTATTTCCAATCGTATGGTACCAATAACTTTTTTCTACAATAATTTGTTACAGAGTTAAGAGGGAGTGTTTCCTTTTTCATACTCACAACTGTACGTCTTAAGACTGTCAGTCGGCGAACTCTTCAATCCCCCTCGGTAATGTTAAACAAGTCTAGAACGCATTTGTATATTTAAAACATCTCATTAAGAAAAAAAAATATGTTTAACTTATGTTTTATGTACTCTTCTTAAAGGATGTCAATTTTATTATTGTTTCTCAATTCTTTTTCTAAAATATATAATTAATTTTACTTTATGTATTAAAATCTTACTCTCAGTTTTTCAGTTTTTAACACATAAATTAATAAATTAACCCTACATTTTAGAAATATTTTTACAATTCAGAAGAAAAGAGATATCCTTTAAGAAGAAAACATAGAAAAAAAGAAATTAAATGTATTAAATTCCTAATGAAATATTTAAAAAATAGAAATGCATTCTACTCTTAAAGTTTTAACATTAGCGACGGGAACTGGGGATCACTGACACATGCTCGGAATAATTGACTGCCTAATAGCTTTAATCCTTAAATGTATTAATTTTTCTATTAGGGCAATTAAATCGTAACTGGCGTAACATTTTATCATCGAATTTTGTTAGTAGCATTGCTACAGTTTAACTTTATCCCAATGGCTCATTAAAACATAAGACATTCTAATTTCCTAGTCTGGGTGTTAAGCTGATAACAGCTAGGAAACCCCTCAATGCTTATTACCTGTTCAGTACCTGTTCTTTACCTGAAATGTAGTGGCGGGTATACTTTTATAGGCCGTATACCCTCTGGATTTTTTTTAAGGAACACCGTATACCCTCTGTTTCCCAATAAAGCTAGTAGTATAAATATACACTAGTTTATACCTTCTGCTTAGAAGTATACACTCTGTTTTTTTTTTTTTTACGACTACGCCTCTGTTCTTTACACGATTACTATTCCTTTATAAATACTAGTTGCGTAGCAACCCGTTGTGTTGCTTTTGAATTGCATGAGACAATCGATCTTTTTGCGAAAAATGAAATCTTAACTTTATTGTAAATTTAGAAAGCCGTTGCAATATTAATTTTATTAAATACAATATTTCAAATAATAAGTTATATTTACAATTTAAGTCAAAACTTTCCCAATAAAAATGCACATATTCTATAACTATTCTATAACTTTATTTGCCTAGAGCTTTTCGCTCTTCCAAGATTTTGCTTCGAATTTCGGAGTTCGTAGAAATGATGTCATTTGGGTCAACTTATTCAAAAATGAATTTGTTTGGACGAATTTATTCAGAAGCATTTTATATTTATGAATTAAAATAAATATTTAAAGAATTTTTTTTTCTCTCGCTAAATCTTTTCTCATTTTTACATTTTCGCATTTTTAATGTCCGCTTCTGAAATGTTTTATCTTAAAGCAATGGTTGAAAATCTACTTTACGACTTTAAATTAAATGAAAATAACGTACCATGTTTTTTTTTCTTTTGATGTCAACAAAATTTATCTCAATGTTAAAATAGCAATTAAAGCCTTTGTGCAGGAATATTGAAATGCAGTAAACCAACGTTTAAAATGCACAAATAATGCGTGAAAAAGCAGCAAACAGCTGTTTCGAATCTACAGCGAGATTCTTCTTCAGTGCAAGAGAGGGAAAAAAGGAACAGCGTGCTTGAAAAAGCAAGGCTGAGCAAAATGATAGACAGAGACACGCTGCCTTATATACCCTATGCGGGTAGCGAAAGCGCCAGAAACAGCCAATGAGAGAGAAGTCTTCTCTCTCATTGGTTCTCTCAATTTTAGTTTCCATCATTACAAAAATGTCATAAAAAATAACTTAAAAATTTATATCTCGAAAACTAAACAAATTTTTAAATTCTACGACCACGTTTAACATCCTCGGACCCATGCGGATAACTGGCGTTAATTCGATGACCCAACATTCCATATTCTAGGAGGAGAAGCTGTGAAATACAAATGGACAATCACTTTTTAATATAATAGATTGATGAAGTGTTAATTTCGCTATAAAAAATTAGTCAGGGGCAAATGCTGAATTATTTATATTATTTTAAGTGCAAATGGCTTATTCCGTAATGGAGCCTGTAGGCAATGGATATAGATTAAAAAACGTTATTCTTGAAAATTATTTAAAAACACATAATAAATAAATCAATTAAGATAAAGTTTTCAAGAAAATTGCATTTGAAAGTAGATTTTTTTCCCCTATATAACGGGTGTAAAAATTGAAGATGCGCGATGTTTAGAAATTCAAAAAATTACAGTAGCAAAGATTGCAAATTCGACATTTAATCGTCAAGCGTTGCCATTCTCAAAATGACGTCAGCCGT
This sequence comes from Maratus speciosus, assembly GCA_963932465.1. Taxonomy (NCBI): domain Eukaryota; kingdom Metazoa; phylum Arthropoda; class Arachnida; order Araneae; family Salticidae; genus Maratus; species Maratus speciosus. The sequence continues at coordinate 57,162,263 of OZ010793.1, read as the reverse complement.
ACGCACGGACATTTTTTTCCCTTTATAATATAGATAGATTTTCAAACGTGAAGTTCCGTTTGTCAGCTAAAACTTTGCATGTGAAAATGTATTCTTTTGGCTTGAGGGTCTAATTTCAGTACCGCGAACTACAAATTCCAGAAACTGATGTCTTTTAGATGTATTCGTGTAAAAATATATAGTTTTATCAAAGAAAAGGATTGTTTTCTTTTAAATATGGCACTTACTGAAGCATTACGCCAAGTGTCTCAAATTCGGTATCAGCCGAATGAAAATATATTGTAACATTAGCTTTATGAGCGAAAATGTTATTTAAATAGTGACGTCATTTTCTGTTCAGACTTAAAATAAAGTTATTTTTAATTGTAATGAGTAAATGGTATCAATAAGGATAAATAAACCCCAATATTTCTTTTTTTCTGCAACAGTGGAAATAATACCATTGCTACCATTGTGATGAAATTTCAAAAATCTTTTCAAATTAAATTAAAAATATAAAAGTGAAAATATTTAGAAAAATAGCTAGTGCGAGGACATCTACAATGGAACAGCTTTCTTTAAAAAAGAATTATTAGCAAAATTGGTACAGTAGAAAGTTCAAGCAAGATGTCTAAAAAAGCTATCTTTTGTTTTCAATATATAGATTCTTTTTTCTCTTGTACTTTAACAGTTGCCTAGCAACTCTATTTCATACAAATTACATTTAAAAGCACATATTTTTCCCAATTCGGCTCTAAAAATTTAAATTGTTCGACTACATATATGTTAAATTCGTGCTTTTTTATATATTATTCTTTTATTTATTTATTGATGAAGCTTTAATTTCGTTTTAGAAAATTAGCGGGAGAGAATTTCTGAACTTTTTTTTTTATGTGCAAATCGTTTATTAATATTTCGCAATGAAGCCTGCACGGCAAAATCATTTAATTGATAAATAACAACAAAATAAAGCCAAAACTCACTGGGTTTTATAACAGACGATATTGTTGACATAGCACGTATTTTAATTTCAATATTTTTTCGGTTTTTATGAGAGAATGGCAACAAAAATATACATCAATCTACTATTTTCACTTTTTCCCCTTTGGTTTCACCAGAAATGGAGTACTTCAGCTGCCACGATTACAAAAAAAGTAATAAAAACTACAAAAAAATTAATATCTTAAAATTAAAATGAGATACAGCTTTCAAACAAATTGCATTTAAAAGAGCATTTTTTTCATTATACGGCGGTGTAAAAATTTAAAATGTGCGATGTTTAGAAATATAAAAATTTGCAGTAGAGAAAATTACAAAACCAAAATTTTATTTCAAATTTCAAAGTGTTGCCATTCGCAAAATGACGTATGCGTTACGCACAGATATGTTTGTCCTTTATAATATAGATAGTGATTGCGGACAACTTTATTTGTTTATTAAAATTTAAGTAAAAAGTGTTCATATTTGATGCACATTCATTTAACCCCTTCGGGACGGGAGCATTTTGCGAAAATTTTAATCTTGTGTCACAGTTTTTGAAAAACAGAAATTTGTGTCTTCTTGAATCGAGAAAATGCGCTGATTAAATAAGGCAGATTTTAGAGTAAAATTTTACTGGTGAGAAAAAACAAGGATTCTGAGCGCTTCATGCGGCACGTATACGTGCCGCTCGTCCCCAAGGGGTTAAGGGTTAAAGGTCGCAGCCATTTGAAACTTTATGTTTCTATAATCAAGAGAGTATGCTACTACCGACAAAGAAACTCGCAAGATAATGTTAATCCAATGGGAAAACAGATACAGCATCTGCAGAATAATCTTAATTATTTTGAAAATGTCTTCAATGAAGCCAAAACACGTAGAGTAGTCTTTATATAATCTTTTTTTTTTTACTCTATATGTACTTTTTTATAAATAAAACTGTTTATTAACTAATGAAACATACATATGATGATCAATTTACATATAATGATCCTTACCGTTGTCACATAGAATCTGTAGCTATATCCGGGTTCTAAGGCCATATTTTCTGCAAAAGCATTTTTCAATCTGCGAGAATCGTGTACAGATACGTAGACCGCGCCTGCAGTAATAAGCGAATCTATGTCTTCCTCTGGGTGCAAATTGAGCTGAAAACTATAATCTACATAAAATAAGAGACATATTATTTTTTATATCTTTCATTAATCCGTAACTGGGTAAAAGCAGTTTCTCAGACCACTTATAAGTTTACCCTGTGATGATTGTTAAATTAAAAATAAACACCTTGTCCAAGAAAATTCTTTAGTGCGCCAATTTATTTATTTGAAAACTGAATTATTGTATTAATTTATAGACTCAAAGGACAAAAGATATGAATAAAATTTGATTTTTTAAAAAGAGGTAGCTTTATTTGGTTCATAAAGAAATGTGGTCTCTCAGACATAGTGTTGCCAGGTGTCCCGCGTAAATCAGGCGTCCAAACGCTCTGCAGAGCACTAATTTCCTACATTTTTTTTTTTTCGTCATCTTTAATCGCAGATAATTCTGCCATTAGATAAGTCGAAGAAAATTACTTTAAATACTGTGTAAAGAGCATCTGCAACCTCGATTTACGTTCTCTGTTGTTTAATTCCATGAAAACTTGTCATGTCTATCACATACTACGATTTTTAGTTAGCAGTATTTTAGAACGGAAAATGTGATTTATTTTATCGGAGATATCTCATCAATTGAATAACGCAAAGCAAACTTTTCGAAAATAACGGTGTCCAAGGCGATTTTCAGCTGTGTGGCAGACGTGAAACCTTTTCATGGAATTAGCCTGTTATGTTGTATAGTTTCAACCCTTTAGTTAAGGGTTGTTATTTATAAATTTCTACTCCCTAAATACAAGCCGATATACGCATAATACGCAGAAATAGTTATAAAACTTTTAAAATGAAAACAACAATGACAAATTATGGATTTGAAGTTGTGGGTTAAATATTGTATACAATAATTTAACCCTCTCGCTGCGCAACCCGAGAGTTTCTTGGGCAACGTAAAAGTGGCAAAATTTGCTCAACTCGAGATCTCATCGGGATGCATTTTTTCCGTCTAATTAACCCTACTTGATCATTCCGACCAGTAAATTTTTATTATAAATTTTGCCTTATCTAATCGGAGCATTTTCCCGATTAAATCAGGCGAAAATTTTTGTTTTAAAAAACTGGTGACAAAAGGATAAAAATTTTTAAAAGACGCTCGTCGCGAAGGCATTAAATACGCAATTTTTGAAGCTATTTTGATAAAACAATTACGTAGCGAGAGGATTAAAACCAATCTGCCCCTTTTATTCTACATTGAAATTAAAATAGATCTATCCTCAGAGAGTGCATAGCAAAAATTTTGAATGGGAAGATTTAAAATATTGGCGGGCAGAGAAAGAGAATGCTAGAGAAATGGCAGTATGGAGGAATTAGTGGTGATATTGAGAGATGTACACTCGTGGGGATAAAGTAAACACCCGCTACTAATTCTGCAACAAATCATTGTAGAAAAAAGTTACTGGTACCAAACGATTGAAAATAAAGTCTTTAAAATGATGTATAAAGCATTTACTTAGTAGGGCATCTACATATCAAAACAAACCCAAACTTTTGTTTTTCAATAGCAATAACCAATAAATATTCTAGACCCTATAATTACCTAAATAAAAATTTCCATGAAATTCGTTTGCAAGTTTCATAAAAATGAATTATTTTAAGATGAACATATTTTAGGGGCTGTATACAAATTGAAGTTCGGTACTCGATTGTTGAAATGCTATAGAATGACTAATTCACTTTTATTAACGTATTTTTTCTTGTTAATAGGACCATTTAACTCACTTAATATGTTTAGACTACTGCCAAACCAAATGTTTCAATAAAATGAGTAAAATATATTTTCTTCAAATTATGCTTTTCTGCACATCATAGGCGAACCTTCAAACCATCATTTTCGCTTTTTTTAAGCAAAATTCAAAAATTACTTAGATGATTAGCTTGAATATTTTAATTTGTATGAAGCAGTCATAATAAATACAGGATGTCCGAAAATTCTTTAACACAATTTAAAATTCAATGTAAAATCAAATAATTGTCGCACAGGAGTGCAGTTTGGACTAGAATGTTTCTCGAGATAAAAAGTTCAAAATTTAGATCATAGATGGTTCCACTTATCCGTATGTTTGATTTTTAACATGCGTTTTTTCTAATTTTCAGATTAACCTCTTCGGTCACTGGGTCCCCATACGGGGACCTCTGCTCTCTCCTTTATAAAAACTATGATGTGCGATTTTTTTTACATTTTCACATCACTTCTTAGTAGCTGAATGTTTTTTGCATTCAAAGTAAATGAATAAATTGATTCCCACATAAAATGAATGTTATTTTAATCTCAGTTTGCAAATGGCTAAAAATGCCCAGAAGATAGTATGACTGAGAAAGTGAGACACTTTCATAAGTATTTAACTTAACTCTATTTCAATAAAAAATTTTGAGGATTTGTAGATTATTGACTTGTTTAAAACTCTTAAATTTGTGAATGCGTTAATTTAAGTTAATGGTTATTCAATTGATGTTTTTAAGAAAGTTTGTAGTTTTAGATTCATATTTTTTAACGTTAATTACTAAGCGCCTAAAGGATTAATTTCAGAAAAGATATTTCTTCTGTCATTTACGATGTCATTTTGTTTGGGTTGGTTGGTTGAATGTAGTTTTATGACGCAAGTCCCTTTAGGGACATACTGCGCCAAGAAAAAGGTAAGGAGAAAACATAATTAAATTTAAAATTTACACTAAGAGACTGTCAGAGATAAATAAGTTCAAAAAAGTAAAAATGATGAAAGCGATGTGATGATACATGCAATTAAAATAGAATTAAAACCAGTCAATGAGATAAAAGAACATATAACCAATTAAAATCCATACGATTAGTAAAGTAATAAGACAATATTAACACAAAATATTAAAAATCCAAATACTAGATGAAATCAAAGATAAGTAAAAAACAATGTAAACTCAATTAGGCTCATATTCTTTTAACATGGTATTTCGCCATCGGTATCCGAGACATTGCTGCAACACTCGAATTCCATAGCCTCTTCCACATTGTGTTGCAGCTGCTTGGGATTCTTCACATTACTAATACAAGGGCTGAGACATGATTTCTTCTTTTTTTTTCTCACAGTCTTCCACTGTGGAGAGGCTGGAGAAAAGCTTTTTCCTTTCTGTTTGTGCACGGGACTTTTGTTTTACTTTCTGAGTGGGAAAATTATCAGGTTTCTGTGACGTTTTTTCAGATGTAGAAGCCTTAGTCTCAATCTGGAGTTCACATGACTTTTTGGATTGAACTGGGGATTTTTGGGACTGACTAGGTCGGTATTCTATTACAACAAATTCTGAGGATGGTAGCCAGCGTTCTAAATTTGGGGTCGCATAGCATTTGCTACCACAACAGACATCACGGGTTTTTTTCTTTGAGGTGCTGGGTGGTACTGTCATAAGTGGAATAGAGGATTCAGTCTGTGTGCTTATGTGTCTTAAAGATTTTGATTGTTGCTTGAGTAAACTGGAGTAAGATACTCTAACAGATGGGATTTTGGATTCAACAACTTTACGGGCTTCAGGGTAGGAGAGATTTTGAGTTATTTTAACAGCAAGGATTTCTTTCTCATGTATCCAGTTTGGACAGGAAAGGGAATATGCTGTATGATCACCCTTGCAGTTTATGCAACGTTCAGCGTTTTCACATGAATTACTGTCGTGGCCAACTTCTGCGCAACGTGCACAGGTAATGGAACCACAACAGTTAGTTGCGGTGTTGCCATAACGTTGGCAGTTAAAGCAACGGAGAGGATTAAGAATATAAGGACGGACTGGACAGTTCAAGTAAGCAGCTTTAATTCTTGTTGGTAAATTAGGGCTATTGAAAGTCAGAATAATGTGCTTCGTAGGAAGCACTTACCCATTCCGACGAATAGTAATACGACGTACATCTATGATATTTTCGTTTTTAAATTTTGTAAAAGTTCGTCTTTAGTAGAGAATAAAAGATATGGTTCGGATATTACACCACGGCTTGTATTTAGAGTTTTATGTACTTGAACAGAAACGGAAAAGGATCCTATTGTAGAGCAATTTGAGAGAAGTTGCGATTGTTTGGCTGAAGAAACCTCAACAAGTACACCCCCAGATTGTAATTTTTTGAGAGAATGACCATCCGCCAAGACAGACTAGAAAGTTTTTGCAATAAGGAAAGGTGGAGTTTTCTTAAAAGAACTATCGGACAGGCTATCAGTACGTTTGTTTACAAAGAAGCTAGTGAAAAGATTGCTCTGTACAGTTTGTTGCTCTCCACATGGAAGAGAAATAGAAGGAAGTAACGTATTTCCATCCATATTGGGAAAAATTCAATTCAGACCCCGGCCGCACCACCCGCTATCAAGCCCAACAAGGGGATGCATATTCGTGCACCAGTGCAAACCGGGGCCTATACGGTCACAAGACAATTCTATGTCAGTCTCCACCCTTAACGAGATGACTAGTCATTGACTGCTCACTTGATCACAAAAGTTAGTGACAAGTCAGCTGACCAGTCGATTGATGCATACGGGACCAATTTGCACCTCCCGTCTACCTGAAGCAGAGGCCAAAGCAGTGTGTTGGTTTCCCTCAACCATTTTGTTTGGGAAAAACCCAATGAATAAACATTTGTATTATTACTTTATCTTCGGAATAGAGGATAATACTGACGCTGCGACACAGAAATTACTACAGGCAGCGCTGGAAGTCGTAATTTCTGTGTCACAGCGTCGAAATTAATCTGAAAATCAGAAAAGCATACACACGGACAAGTGGCGCCGTCTGGGATCGAAATTTTGAGCTAACTTTTTTTTTTCGCTTGAAGAAAACTTTTCATCCTGAGGCGCATTTTAGTCCTAACTGCAATCCTGTACGACAATCACATTTTTTTTATATTGAATTTTAAAATATGTCCTATAATTTTCAGACACGCTCTATAAATCTATCAAAAAAATTGTATGGTGCAATCCATATTTTTTCTGAATATTAACGGGACAGTTTACCCAAAAATTGGTCAAAATATCGATTTTTGTTTTAGAATATTAAATGAATGCCTGTTTAATTGTACGTATTTCGACACCTCATTTTTAACCATACGGTAATTTTATTTCGAGATATTGTAAATTTTGTTAATACGCCCAGCGCAATTAGCCACACAAATTAAAAAATTAAATGGCTTTTTCCCCATGTTGATATTTTTCTCACTTCCATGTTTTAAAAATGCAAAGCTCTTCTTTTGTATTTGAGATAGAGATTTCATTTTTTAATACATGTTCTTTATTATGTATGTGAAAAATCTACGTGTGGGATTAGCCTTAAGGTTTTTTGTTATTTTTAAAAAATACAAGTATATGAATATATGTTATATTTCATCGTTTTACGCTATATATATCAGTAAAAAACATTATAATAAATATAATATTAGATGTATCTAAAAATGCATGTATTTTATGCATGTATTGTGTAATAGGCATTTGAAAATCACTATAAAATTGGGCTGAAATATCTATATTTAAATAAGTAGTAGAGATTTTAAAAAATTCAACTTTTTTTAAACCTTTTTTTTTAAACTTTCATGAAATATGCAGTTATTTTTATTTTCAAAATGTATTTTTAGTTGAACATTAAAGTGCTGTGATTTCACCATTTGAACCAATTTTTTTAAAGAAAAAATTGTTGAAAAGGTAATCTGTCCCCTTAATTTCATAATACATATTATAAAAATTTTTAAATTACAAATTCATTGTGTTTATGTTTGAGATTTCTAGTTTTATAAACACATAAAAAAATTGTCACATTAGGATTATAATTTCAGGATATATTAAGAAAAATATGAAAATGTAATTAACCATTAGAAGCTCTAAATTTTGAATGTTCATAATTCCAATACTTATCATTCAAATGACTTGAAATTTCGTTTCTATGCATAGTCTGAACAGAAGATTTAATATATATTGCCAAAATTGGCTGTTGCTATTGAAAAAAAACAAAGTTCGGCCTAGTTTTGATATGTAGATTGCCCCATGAGCAAATTTCATACACATCATTTAAAAGTAGACTTTATTTCCAACTGTTTCGTACCAGCTTTCCTCTACAATAATTTGTTTCAGATTTGGCAGTCGGTGTTCATTTTTTTCCACGACTGTACTTACAATTTTTTACAAACAGTTTCTGAAAACCGCCTACTTCGCCACAGGAATTTATATCTGTTTGCGACTAATCCCGAGACTTTTCCAAATATTCAAATCTAGTTGAACCATATCTCCACTTTGTGTATATGGGCATATGTCAATTTATCTGCAGTATCTATTAAATTGCCTTCCAACCTCCACCAAATAAAATAAAGCCAGCCATCTAACCAGAGGCTATAATGTTTCCATTTATATTAAAAAGAAATTATTTTTTCTAAAAAAAGTTGATAATTGCTTGTCAAACGTGACAAATGAGGTGCGTTCGTACTATAACTAGTTTTATAAATATATTTTGCATCGCATATTGTACTGAATGTATATTTTAGTGCATTTCATAAATGCATATCAATTTCATTTTGTTCGAAAGGCTGTAACATCATTGAAATAATTTTTTTCCCAATGGTCGTAATGTAACGGAGAATTTTGACTGTCCCTATAATTAAACTGTACATCCGATTTTCACAAAATTTGAAGTGACTCTGCGAAATTTTGAAACAATAATATATTTAAAATTTCAGACTATTCGGTTGGGCAGTTTTTGCTGTGTTATATGCGGACAGACGGACTGACTGAACGACGACTGTAGGTGCTACGTATTTATATAATTACGAACGCACTTAAAAAGACCATTTTCAACATTTTATATCTTATAATGTATTTGATTTTCAGACACAATTTTAATTGGTATGAAAATATAAGTACGTTCTTTCATTTCATATATTTAAAAAATTGCAAGATACGAAATTAACATTTACACAGGGCTTCAAACTGTCAGACACTTGACGAGCAGAAAATCGGAATAACAGATTACGCACAGGATTACAAAATAAGTTTTGCAACTAGAATGAAAATTTGGTGCCTGCTCATACTTCAGAATATAATAATTACCCTTAACCTTAATAAATTTGTATTTAAAGCTTTTTTATATTTTTAATATTAAGTTGTATTTAGCTAATGAAAAATTTAGAAAATTTCAAGAGTTTAATCAACTCAAAAAAATATTTTTTGAACATTAAAAAGAAAATTTTAGGTTCAGTTTATACAGACTATCGTGAAACATATGTTTTGAAAATTCCATGAAAAAAGATTTAGAAGTATCTGAGATATCGTGCGCGTTATGTCCAAAAACGTCATTTGGAGAAAAATGACTTCAAAGTTTTGGAAACGCGGCTTCAACTATTGGGCGGGTATAATTCTAAAAGGCATAACTTCTGTTCTAATGGGAATTTCAAGGAAACAATTTTATCAAAATGCTCCGAAAAAATAGGAGTCAACATCTAAAAAAAAAATTTAAATTTCGAAAATTTCAAAGCTTTAACCCTGTCGCTGCGCAACCCGAGAAATACTCGTGCATGCGTTTTCCCGTCTAATTAAAACTATTTGGTTATTCCCACTAGTTATTTTTTACGAAAACTTTGTCTGATTTAATCAGGATATTTTCTCCGATTACGATAATAAAAAACTTCTGCTTTAAAGAACCGGTGATGAAAGATTAAAAATTCTGTAAAAGACGCTCATCGCGAAGAATTACTTACGCAGCAAAAGGGCCCTGGGACCCCTTAATTAATAAAATAATTACCTTCCTCAACATCACAGAAAATAGTCAACATGATTGTTATAACAAGTCTTCATTTACAACGGATAATTTAAATGATGTTTCATCCCTCCCAGGATCTGACCTTGAATCTTACTGTGCTAATACTGCAGGGTGTCCTAAAAGTACCTGACACAATTTAAAGGGTCTCAGAACTCTTAAAGTTTCAAAATTTTCGAAATTTTAATTTTTTTATATCTTAAACTCCTATCTTTTCTGAACATTTTGATATAATTATTTCCTTGAAATTCTCATTAGAACAGAAATTTTGGCTTTTAGAATTATACTCGCTCAATAGCTGAAGCGGCGTTTCCAAAACTTTGAAGTTATTTTTCTCAAAATGACGTTTTGGAGCATAACGCGCAGGATATCACAAGAACTTCTCAATATTTTTTCATGAAATTTTCAAAATATATGTTTCATGTTACTCTGTATGAACGGAACCTAAATTTTCCTTTTAATTGTTAAAAAAATATATATATATTTTTTTTAAATTGAATATACTGTTGAAATTTTCAAAATTTCGTATTAGCCAAATACAACTTTGAATTAAAAATGTAAAAATTCTTTAAATAGAAATTTATTTAGGTTCAGGATAGTTATTAAAATCTCAAGAAGAAGTAGGCACAAACTTTTTCATTTTAATGGCAAACTTCATTTTATAATCCTACGCGTAAGCTGTCGTACTAATTTTCTGCTCGACAAATGTCTGATAGTTTGAAGCCCCCTATAAATACTAATTCTGCATCTTGTAATTTTTTAAATGCATAAAATGAAAGAATATTTATATACCTTTCATCCCAATAAAAATTGTGTTTTAAAATCATATACATTTTGATAAATTAAATGTTGCAAATGGTCATTTTTTTCATCCCATTTTCCAATTTTAAGTGTCCTGAGACCCCTTAAAATTCAATATAAAATCATGTAATTGCCGTACAGGAGTACGATTTAGATTAAGCTATTTCTCATGATAAAACATTTTCATCAAGCCAATGAAAATACAGTATAGCCCCGATTATCCGCGGGATTGGGTGGCAAGGGCATCGCGGATAACCCGAAAAAGACTGAAAATGAGGTGCAAACACGAAAAAAAAAAAGAAAATTCAACAAAACATAATAAAACGTTTAAAATACATACATATGCACAGTACGTCAGAAACCTTTGTTTTACGTCTAAATCACTAAAATAAAGATCAGTAAACAAGAAACAATCCCGTATGTACTGTACAAAAAAGGGTGAGTTACATCTTTTTTAAAAAATCAGTCACTTGTTTTTACTTCTTGTTTTGGAAACACCCTTTCTTTATTCTAAATTGTAAACTATTATTATTTTTTTCAGTATGGAATAATTTTTATCTCAAAATGAAGTTATTCTTGATATGCTCTCCTGGAATTAATCATAATGATGTTATTTAATTGTAAAATAATTTAATTGCTGTGTTTACGTTTGGTTAATAAAATCAAGAAAAGCCATCAAGACTATATATCTGATATTTCAAACATGGCAACCGAATCTAGAAATATTCTTCCATTACTTTCGAATACATTGAATTTTCTGTTTATATTTAATAGCAGGGCTTATTCTATTTTCCTTGCTGTTGACTTGAACTAAAAAAAAAAAAAAAAAAAATGCTTTGCAGATAAACCGCACCGCGGATCATCCGCTCGCGGATAATCGGGGCTTTACTGTAATTAGTTCCAAACTTCGATCATAGATAGCGCTACTTGTTTCAATCATGTGCTTTTTCAGATTTTCAGATTAGTTTTGATGATGTGATACAGAAATGACGACTCCTAGTGAAAAAGCTAATTGCGTAGGTTGCCACTTCGAAAACAAATCGAAACTAATCTGAAAATCATCAACAATGCATGTTTGAAAGCAAACATATGGACAACTCAACCCAGATAGCATGAACATTAGCAGCAAGTTGGATTTTTTTAGATTATCTTGCCGTGACATATTTGGATTGAGACATTCGCATCAAATTTCCCGCAAGGTATACCATCACCCACTTGAATGAAAAGTTTGTTGTGAAACTGATGGCAAGACTGTCTTTAATGCACGAAAGCTTAAAATCCCTCCTCTGAGAGAAGATACAATCAGCAGATACGCAATAATTCCAGAAATTTTATTCGGTTGCACCGCTTTTTTAAAACGCTATACATGTCAAATACCAACGAAGGCTCGCATTGAAAAGCGCAAATATTACCCTAACATGTTTATGGTGGTAAAAAACGTGACGTGCACCTTAACGGCGCGTATACATCAATAGACCTGATCGGGTCTATGGACCCCTTCGATGGAGTTAAACGTATAGTGTAACAGTTGTAAACAGTTAGTGTGGTATGGAAAGATTACTACTTTGCAGTAAGTTTGCAGTATTTTTGATTACTTGTTTGCCGTTAATTTACAATAGATGTGATGCAGCATGAATTTAACTTGCACGACAATTTAGCTGCAAGTTCAAAGTGTGGTGACTACGGCGTTTACGTTATCTTGTTGCAGTCGTGTTATGAACTTTCAGTCTTTCCATGCTGAGCTTGCTGCAACTTTGGAGGTTTTCAAAGCAAGACTTCTTTAAATTTTCTGAAAACTAAAAATGCTGTGTGAGAAGTAGTGCCATCTATGATCGAAGTTTGGAACAATTTTTTTATTCGTTTGAAGAAAACTTTTCATCGTGAGAAACATTTTAGTTCAAACTGCACTCCTGAACGACAACTACCTGGTTTTATTTTGAACTCTATAATGTGTCAGGGAGTTTTCGGACATCCTATATATCTACATAGTCTGTGCTATACGTTCACTAACATTTTCATAAATTGAATATCTGCATGACCATTAGGGTAAAGTGGGGTAAAATTGGTAGGAAAAGTACTACTTTTTAATTCTGCACGATCTTTAGCTTTAAAAAGAATAAAAACATTATAAATCACATTTGTAATGTGATTATCAGGGTTCGTATGCATCAGGGAATCCAGGGGACTTTAAGTATTTTTGTACCGGAAATTTCGTAAAGTATTGGTCTCTATATTTGAAGATATAATTTTATTTTATTAAAAAAAGTCAAATATTACTTTACAGAAATTCAGGTAAAACGTCCTTGAAAGTCTTTGAAGTGTAGGAACCGTCATTATGCAATTCAATTATTATCAACGCAATTAACAACTTTTCATGCACATTTTAAAATGTTAAAACTTCTTAACTAGTGCTGGCTTTTGATGCCCATTTTAATTTTACATCAGTAATAAAAAAATTATAAATTTTGTTATGTCATTATGCAATGAGATTATTATCATTGAAATAAAAAAAAATCATGCAAATTTTAAAATGTAAAACTTCTTAACCATTGCTGGCTTTTGATACCCATTTTGTTTTACCCCAGTAATAAAAACATCATAAAAGATCAGGGTCCATAAGTGGCGTTTTTGGCCCAAAAGAGTTTGATGCTCATATTTATGTATGTGTTAGGGTAAGTCATATAAATGATAAATATAGAGTAGGCAATTCGAAAAGTTTAATAACAACGTGACATTACATGACATAAAGTAAACATGGCATTCAATATTTTAAGATATTAGAATATTAACTTAACATTAAACTATTAACAAAACATATAAAACATGATCAAAACTAATAAATTAGGCTGTTCTGTGAGACATTCCACACCTTCTAACCAACTGGAAGTAGCAGCATCCATAACATAATTATTTTAGTCAGCAGTGTAAGGCTTTTCTTCTACCACATGCCTGCGGTATCCCAAATAGCATAAAATGGCAACAATAAGTACACAACAACCCACTACAAGGGCTCCTACTTTGCACTGACATTATCACTAATTAATCTGAAGCGAATAACAATTGTTGTACTGAATCCATGCGTTATATATCTTTGAATACTTATGTCTCGATTATAGCTGAACACGTATATCATTATGTTCTTTATAAACAAATAATTCCTAAAATTTGGAATCACGGAGGTTTTCCTCAGTATAAGGTTTTCCTTGCTTTATGTAATACATTCCAAGTGTTAAGTTACGCAATTCATTGATCGATCGTTAATACAGGAAAATCCGACAATATTTGGGCTTCCATTCTTTGCCAAACTACGCATCGTCTCATTCAGTTTTCAGATTCTACTAACGTTTTTATTTGATTGTGTGGATTTACTAGGTTCATTATTTCTTCCGAAACAATCTCAACATCATTATTTTGCTTGATTCTAGGTCAGGGGTGGCCAAATATGGCATGCCGAATACCACTAAAATTTTACAGAAAAAATCGACTTCTTGAATCGTAGATATTCGATGATTAGATAAGGCAATGATTACTATAAAATTTCAGTGGTGTCGGGCGTGCCACAGTTGGCCACCCCTGTTCTAGGTGGTCGAAAAAAATTATAAATGGCACAGATAATGCACACAAAGTCACCTGCTAATGATATGTGTGAAGGGCATTACATAGTCTAAAGCTTTCTATCCTTTTTATCAAACCATTTACCTGATAGATATTATTAATTTCGATTCATTCGCTTCTTCTCAAGTATGCTGAATTTTATTTTGCAAAATCTTTGCAATCAGACCAGATTTTAGCCAGATCCTAAAACTGGAGATTTAGAAGCCATTTCCGAGTTCAATATAGATGCGTCTTAACCCCTTGAGGGGCACCGGCATATATATACAACCTACGATTAATGAAGTTTTACACCAGAACAAATTTATTAAATTTACTTTTCTAACTTTGGTGGAAAGAAAGCCGTAAAATTGCTTTTACTTATTTTGAAATAGAATTTTTCAAAGATTCCGGTGGGAATTCAGCATTTCACAAACGTAATTGCTTGTCCCTAGAGGGGTTAATCTCTTTGATGATTAAGAGACAGACAATGAATGTTTTCTGCTGGAGGTGCTGGTATGTATATGGTTCTACGAGGGATGTTGTCGTTATCTTATTTAGGTACAATGGTGCGACTTGATATTAATACTATTTCATTTGAAGTCCTTCTGTGTTCTATGTTCATGCTTATTAGCAATTATTAGTTCCTTTTAATAGGATTAAGCACACCGCTGTATCCTAAAGTCTCTTAGTGACGTGAAGGAATGCAGTTACTTAACTCTCTATTTTTAATATTTTACTATGAGCGCAGCTTTGCGACCCTTTTATTTTGACATATGTTGTTCATTTTTATGTGTTTCATAACATATGTCAAGAAGAAAATGTTGCAAGATTGCGCTCGTATAAATAATTGAGTTAAAAGTAGAAAAAATTGCGCATTTTTCATCAAAACGCCGAATTATACGAAATTTGAGCTTGTGTAAGTCATATAAATCCGAACAAAATACAAAAACTATTGTTGAAATCATACAAGATATACCTTGTAATATGAAAAAATGAAATAATTAAGTCAGAATAACAGAATCGAATTTTAGTATATTACATGAGACCAAAACACGGCTTATGACCCTGATACTTTTGTAATGTGATTATGCAATGAGAAATATGATCGTAATTGTCATGCAAATTTTAAAATGTTAAAACTTCTTCACCATTGCTGGGTTTTGATACCCATTTTGATTTTACCCCAGGCATGGGATAAAGTGTTTACAGTTAAAAAGAGAATAATTTACACCAAAGATTAAGAATGTTATTTGTATTTTTACCAGAAATAATTTCATATATATTAGTCATCATATACAAGAAAGAAATAACTCCCACGATGTAAAGCGTTTTGTTAAAGTTCTTTTAAGATTTTTTATAATTCGAGATTTCAAATCTTTAAAATTGTCTTCATTTTCTGACAATATGTGGCAATTACCAAATAGTCATTTGTTAAGAAATTTCAAAAGGAAATATTCATCATCAATGTCTATAACTTTCTTAAATATTTTCCTTGTTTTTTTTCATGCTTATTTTACTATGTCCTCGCATACATCAGCCAAAATTCAATAGTAACCTGAGAAATTTTTGTCTTGTTTTCAGAAAATATTCCGAAATGCTCTCCAAGATGTATGCACCCAAAAGTTCTCATAATAAATCTTCGCTCTACCACACCATTTCCAACTTTGAGCATGCGCATATAAATACGGATATACTTACAATCTGACAAAGATAAATTCTCTGGATCTTTATTAGGTTCGCCCATTAAAGAAAAAAATGTAAAACACTTGTACGGCAATCCATCTTTAGGAACTTGAATCATAATGCTGTCACTAAAAGGACAAAGTAAATTAAAATAAAATTCAATCATTAGTGGATGAATAAAAATAATTAAATTTAAAACACTTGTACAGTCGTGGAACAAAATGTAAACACCCCTACTAACTCCTCAAATCGTAGAAGAAAGTACTGGTACCGAACGATTGGGAATAAACTCTACTTTTAAATAATGTGTATGAAATTTGCTTAGGGGGAAATCTACATATTAAAACGAACACAAACTTCATTTTTTTCAATGGCAATACCCAATTTTAACAAAATATTTTAAATCTTCGGTTAAACTATGCCTAGACACCACATTTCAAGTCATTTGAATGATACTCTTTTAATTATAAACATTCAAAATTTAGTACTTCTAATGTTAAATTACATTTTCATATTTTTGTTAATATATCCTTAATTATACTCCTAATGTGCTAGTTTTTTGTGTAGCAATAATACTAAAGTACCCAAACATAAACACGTTGACATAAATACGCAAACATAAATACGTTGGCTCTCTGGCCAACAATCGAGTAAGGAACTTCAATTTGATGACAGCCCCTAAAATACGATCGTTTTAAAATAATTAATTTCTCGGAAACTTATCGTACGAATTGCATAAAAATTTGTTTTTAGGCTAATTGAAAGGTGTAGAGTTCATTTATCCTGTCAGAATTGTGTATTGCTATTGAAAAAAAAAACAAAGTTTGTTTTAATATGTAGATGGCTCCCTAAGCAAGTTTTATATACATCATTTAAAAGTTGACTTTATTACCAATCGTGAAGTACCAGTAACTTTCATCTATGATAATTTTTTGCAGAGTTAGTAAGAGGTGTTTACTTTTTTTTCCCACGACTGTACATGAATCCATCTTTAGGAACTTTTCTCATAATTCTGTCATTAACCCCTTAATTCTCGCTCCGGAGATATTCTCGGGCTGTGTCTTTTACTCAAATTGTTTGATTCCCACCAGTTTTAAAAAATAGTGAAATTGGCTATATTTTAGTATCGTTTCTACTGACATTAAAAAAGGTGAATATTTCTTTTTCATAAAAGTGGTGCCAATAAGCAATTTGAATTATTCAACCGTAATTTAATTCAAGCGTTAACCCTAGATCTACCGGGAATTTTATTCAAGTTTTAATAAAACGTTCTACACCAGAATTTTTTATTTAAAACTATTTAACTTATTTATTTACCTTATTTTTATCTGGTTTATATACTTAGTTTATTTTAAAGAAATTTCTGGTTTGAATGAATATTTTGTATGTACCTGTCGGGTCCAATGGACCCGTCTGGTAGACGGAGGGTTAAGGGGTTAAAAAGACAAACAAAATTCAATCATTAGTGGATAAAAAATAATTTAATGCAATTCCTTTTGAAATGCTAAAACAGTAATCTACTAATTTAAATTTCGAAATCCATATTCCACATGTATCTTGTAGAATTGTTTCTCATAACCTGTGAGCAAGTAAATGTACCGGGTGTGCCAAAAATTCATTAAAATATTCAAATTTAATTATTGGAGAATAATCTATAATAGAAGATTGCATTTCAATGAATTCGGCAGAAGGCGTTTGGATTTTTTCACTGAGCTCAGTATATTACAGGAGACCTGTCTTCCTATTTCCCAACATGATTTCCAGCGGTCTGCGCGAAAGGATACGGTTACGATAATTTTATCTCGCATTCATAGCAAAAAAGGCTATTTATCCCATTCGCTAACATAATTAGAGAATCATTTATTAACTTGATAAGTATAACTTAATTAGAGAAGCATAAATTAAGATAATAGTGAATTAGAGCACTAATAGCTAACATTGATAAAGCGGACTATTTATTATCTTTGTCTTGCATACTTCATATGCCTTGCAAGCTTCTGACAGCCAACTAAGAACACATGCTATATATGGAGCTCAGTGGATTTTGTTTGCTAACAAAAAAATATAAAAAGATTGCAATTCAAAATGTCGCTGAAAGGGTGATCTGGCATGCAATTTGTGAAGTAAATTTAACCAAATAAGACTGCAAAAGTGCTATTAGACAGGAAATTTTGAAGCGACAAAAATTGCCTGCGGTTCGCCATTTTCCCAAGCATTTCATTGGTTTTTCAGAGAAAGGCTTTTCCCTTGTCAGTTTGCTAGTATTTGATTGGTTTTTCCGAGTGATATTGCTCTTCTCCTATTCTTGAGGACTTGTCATCACAGGCGACAAAATTGCTCCGACAATTAAAAGTCCCTTGTTTTTCTAGCGACTCTTTTAAAGACATAGGTTAAAATTGAATCTCCCGAAATTAGAGGTAGTTTAGCGCTTTGTGTAAAAGCACATTTAGAAAAACGATTCAAACTCCCAATGTCTCTAACGAACGCATCCCTTGCCAAAACATTCCACTGCGCAAAAAACATCGCCATGTGAAAAAAGTTTAAATTATAAAATACATTGGTAATCCAAATGAAAAATTATTCAACTTATTTCGTTAAACTGGTGCAAAGGGTTTTGCCAATGTTTAAATTTCTTTTTATTGAATATTCTTTTTCGTATATTAATATTTTAGTATTTAATTTTTATATTAATATTTTATTTTTTATTTTAATATTTTAGTACGTAACTCCGCCCTTTTAATAGTTAAAGAACTTTTCAGAATTGACATGTACAGATAGAGTATTCCCGAGTCTTCGATTTCCGATTATATGTTAACCTCATTTAAAGACCTCGGTTGTTTCATCATAAAGGTGTTTATGTGTGTATCCCAATATTCTGGACGATTTTTTAAAAATTAATGTTCAATTATAGAAATCTGTAAGCATTATAAAAAAGCTAATAAATAGATTAATAATTTCATTAAGTAATAGAGAAATTTTTTCGTAACAGTCATTTAAAATTTATCGAAAAATTGGGAAAATCAGATAAATTCAAACAAACAAGTATCTCTGAATATTCCAATTCCTCATAGGGCACCTCTATTTAGCACATTAGGATAAATAGCACTGTTACTTCGCTAGAACTAAAATTGCATTAATGCGTTATCGGAAAGTCCTAGTCATTTAAATAACATATGGCGGTTTAAAAAGATTTCTTCGCAGGCTTGCCTTGTGCAAGACATCAATTATTTGCCATTATTCACTAAAAACGTCCTTACTTATTTCATATGAGTCTAGCATAGGGGGTCGTACTTCTCCTGAAATTTCAAGACCAGGAAATTATTCTGTACCAATATTTTCTTATAGGAAATCTTTTTTTAACTAAAGTGAAATTTCGCACGTTTAACATAATACCGATTTTTGTCCTGAAAAATTTCCTGAAACGTACGACCCCTTTGACTAGAGCCTCTAAGGGTCAGCTATTCTCATCACCTAATCATAATGATCAGCATCCTAGCAATTCTCTTAAGCGTGCTGTGTTCAATGTACAGTCGTGGAAAAAAAGGAAACACCCCTTACTAACTCTGCAAAATATTATCATAGAAGAAAGTTACTGGTACCACACGATTGGTAATCACGTCTACTTTTAAATGATGCATATAAAAATGATGTATATACTTTTAAATGATATATAAAAATGATAATACTTTTAAATAATATGCTATCTACATAATAAAACGAGCCATAGCTTTGTTTTTTTCAATAGCAGTACACAATTCTGACAGGATAAATGAACTCTACACCTTTCTATAAGCCTAAAAACAATTTTTTATGCAATTCGTACGATAAGTTTCGGAGAAATTAATTATTTTAAAACGAGCGTATTTTAGGGGCTGTTCGATACGCGATTTTTGACCGAGAGAGTTGCCTCCTTGATCAAGGCATCATAAGCGCAACTCAAGTAATGATTGAAGAATGCTAGATTAAAGGATACCATAAGAAATTTCAAAATACCTAGTCACTTCTATCAAAGACGGCCTCTTAAACCATCATTTTGTCGTTTTTTAAGCATAATTTGAAAACTACTTGGAAGAAAAATGTGAAATTTTGGATTTCCATAAAGCAGGACTTAATAAATCTAAATCCATCAAAAAAAGTTTCAAGTTGCAATTCATATTTTTTTCGAATATTAAATTGATTCCTATTTAATTCATTAGATTAAATTCATATCATAAAATAAAAAAAAATTGCAAATTCAACGTATTTATGTTTGACTATTTTAGTATTATTACTACACAAAAAATCATCACGTGAGGAGTATAATTTCAGGAGATATTAATAAAAATATGAAAATATAATTTAGCATTAGAAGCACTAAATTTTGAATATTTGTAATTAAAAAATTTATCATTCAAATAAATTTACATTTGGTGTCTAGGCATAGTTTGAACCAAACATTTGAAATATCATGTTAAAATTTGGCATTGCCAAAGAAAAAATGAAGTTTGGGTTCGTTTTAATATATAGATCAGGGTGGTCCAACTGTGGCCCGGTGGATACCACTAAATTTTAAAGAAATAGTCGACAAGTTGAATCGCAGCAATTCGACGATTAGATAAGGCAAAGATAACTGTAAAATTTTAGTGGTATCCGGCAGGCCACAGTTGGACACCTCTGATGTAGATCACCCCTAAGCAAATTTTATATATATCATTTAACGCTTTCAGGGACAAGGTACTTCTATTCGTAAAATGCTGAAATGAGAGAATGACACCAGAATCTACAAACAAATTTATTTCAAAATAAGCAAAAGCTTTTGCTCGCGTATTTAATAAAAGTAAAATTTTCATTCCAATTTTCTGGTGCCAATGTGGCATTAAGCAATAAGAATTAAGTGGTCCAAAAATGAGCCGCCGCCCTTGAAGAGGTTAAAAGTAGCCTTTATTTCCAATCGTTCGGTACTAGTAACTTTCTTCTACGTTAATTTGTTGAGTAGTTAGTAGGTGGTGTTTGCTTTTTTTTTTCCACGACTGTACTTTGTTCGCAGGTAGATTCACTTGATTGTTGATATTCTGATATTGAGATTTATTAAAACTATTTGAAAAAATTTTCTGGCTTTGCTTTTTTTTACATGCAATTTTTTTCATTCATAATTTTGTTTTCTTTTCTATTTTCAGTTGTCGATTTCTGCATTCTGTAATTCCATCGGTTAATCAAAATTGAAAACTTCAACTTGAGTTATCAATTTAGTATGAATATTTTCATTTTAACCGTTAAGGAATTCCACTATTATTTATTGCTCATTCATAGTGATTGGTAAAATTAGTATACGAACTAAATTTTAACTGAATAAAAAGTGCCAAATCGCACACAAAACTTTTGACTTAAATTGACAATGCTCTACTTGTTGAGCTGTTTGGCTGAACATATCCATTAATAATACTGGTTAGAATTCACACCGTTTCCCTCGCTGCATTGAGCTGTCATAGAATATTGATACATTAAAGACAACATGAATTCATCTAAGTAATACACTGATTTATGTGACACATAAACATTTACTATTATAACGTACGCATCGTAACATAAACAAACACGTATCGTTTTACAGTTGTAAAGTAAGTAGTTCGTGTAACAATTCGCGCAGGAATCTAAGCAGAGTACCTGAAAACCCTGAGCTGCTATGTGGATCTTTTATTTTTTACTGTCCTTGAATAAGCTCTAAAAAGGAGTGCTCCACGAGCAAAACGTAAACGGCGGAAACTGCAACATAAATTTGACATTTTTTCAAGGTAAACATTTTTTAAGTAGTTGGCGTTCATTGAAAACCTCAAATACTACAGTCAGTGGCGTAGCGTAAAGGGTGAGCTAAATCATTTTATTACCAGTCTTACTGAATGCTAAATTTTGCTTTGTAAAATCGTATAAAGTTAAATGATTAAATAAAGTCAAATTCTATATATAATACTGCTTGTAATAAAATGATCCAGCTCCCCCTCTGACGCTAGGTCACTGACAGTGTTGCCAGACGTATACTAAAATTTTATTTTGTATACCTCTATTTTCATAGAAAGAGTGTCGCGTTATTTATTTACAAAAAAAATTGCGATTAAAGCAAACGAATAATGCCGTACTAATATACCCTATTCAAAATAAAATTTTAGTATTCGTCTGGCAACATTGATGACTGACTACATTTATTATTTCCAAAGTACCACATGAGTCTGTCTAATTTCTAATAATTACCAGTCAGAATTTTCCGGGACGAATTGATTTTCGCAACACGACATGACTTTCCGATCGACTCAATATTTTTTTGAGATTAACACGTTCATGCCGGCGCGGTGGGTCACACTCGATTGCCTCAGAGCTGCCAAGTCTCCGGCTGTTTGGATACCAGTATTTTAATACAGAAAATGTTGTTTTATTTAATTAGAACAATTGGGCGATTTAAAGGAACATCATTTTCTCTAAAATAACGGTGGTGTGTAAAAAGCCGGAGAATTGATAACTCTGAGACAGCTGAGTGTGACCCACCGCACCAGCGTGAACATGTAAATGCTCTTTGTTTAGTGACGTATATTTTCTAAAAGAGGTGTGTGTAGGACTAATTATTTGGAAAATCATTGACTTTCTGAATCATCTGAATCCTCTCTCCTGCTAGCTTAATAACAGCAGGTCACTTTGCATGTGATAAAAAAAGTTGTGTACTTCTTTCTATTGTGCATATTTCTATTTAAATCCTTGTGTTGTGTTTTTATACATTTTCAAATCTCATGGCATTGTATTTTACAATAGTATATTAAACATTTACATTTGATGGAATTTTATGACACTCACATGCACGTTACCAATTGTGTACTATTGTGGATTTTTCTAGTAAATCCTTGTGTTGTGTTTGAATACATTTTCAAATATCATGGCATTGTATTTTACAGTAGTGCATCAAACATTTATTTTTTACGGAAATTGATTACACTTACTTGCACATTATCGATTTTGCACTTCGTTCTATTGTGCATTTTTCTACTAAATCTCGCTGCGACTGTGGTCCCAAAGCTTCTAGGAATTCATTACTTTGATTACTCGTGCGTCTATCTCCCCATGGAACTAACTAGAACATGGAACTAACTAGAATATAAATTTAAAAAAAAAACTTATAACTTTAATGCTGAAATAAATAAAGAGAAGAATTTTCTCTGATAATAAGGCAAAAATATGTTGTTTCTTCGTAAGCACTTAAAATGAATTTGGCCAGCCTTTAACCATTAAATGCGCGATTTTTTATTTTGTTTCGAAAAAATTATATATGATTCTCTGAAAGGTGTATTACACAGGAAAAATAATGAAAAAAATCAGAGATAAATTTTTCATATAATACGTCAATCTTTTCTTTTGTTGCACATCTGCAATACAAATAAAAACTACTGTCGTGTGACTGTTTTACGCTAAAATATTGCAAAATAGTAAATATTTTAAGAAGTATCTCTCCGAATACCTTATTTTATATAATTATTTATTTTATAAAATATAACATTTAACCCTTTAATTCCCATGATATAAGACGTTCTAGAAATTACGTAGTTCAAAGAATCTGACTTTACACCAGAAACTTTTAATGGTTAATTTCACTTTATTTAAATACAGAATAAGTCCGTTAATAATTAAAGCAAATATTACTATTTTATTTTTCTGGTATGAATTATGTATATACGAAAAAAAAATATATTAAATTCAAAACACTGTTGTTTGCATATATGCAAAGTTGCTCATTAAAGGGTTAAATAATAGATGGCAGCGTAACTCCAGCCAATTCATAAATTTAATCTGAGATCAGTTATTTAAATCCTTAGAAATCCTTAGTCCAAGAAATTTTGTCTAATTTTTTTTAGATACAAAAGTAATTGCTTGAAAAAATATTTCGATGATATTTTGTTGGCTATACTTTAAACTTTTTGTTCTATATTAAGTAAAATTTCTTATACAGAAAGCGTACGTAGAATCGTTGAATAAATGGTTTGTTCCATGAGCAGGAACACTGCGACTTCAGCACTTCTAATATTAAGCATCTGAAAGCCATGATAGCGAAAACATCTGCGTTTATTTTCTCTGTTTTCTCTGCAGGGGTGGTGTGTGGGACATTGTTGAATTCAACAAATGGCCCAGGGGGGCATTTCCCCCCACGGAGCATTTAAATCTCTTCCGTGTAGATCTGAGGTTTTAATTTTATGCGTTATAGTAAGGT
The DNA here is from genome assembly GCA_963932465.1 of Maratus speciosus. NCBI lineage: Eukaryota > Metazoa > Arthropoda > Arachnida > Araneae > Salticidae > Maratus > Maratus speciosus. Next base: position 57,138,113 of record OZ010793.1, on the reverse strand, counting down.
CAAACACGTGCCGATGAAACATACGCCCAGACGATTTGCATTCAGTAGCACGAAAGCGAAGCTACACAAAAAATGTTTTATGTGCAAAACCTTCAATGTTCGTATGTGTTTTTAACAAAAGGGTGTGGACATACCTTCAAAAATGCCATAAAGTTAAAGAAAAGATCAATTTGTAAATATTTTTGTATATAGGACTTGTACATATATAGAAATGTAAATAATTATTAATCTTAAATTATAATAGTGTTTTATTGACTCATTTTGGAGTTTCACAGCAATGCTTGCTTAGTCGTGCTTTTCAGACTTCTTGTGCCACAGTGTTCCCACTCATGGACCACCTACAGAAACAAAACGGTATGTGCAATCTTTACAAAATTTTACCTGTGTACTCCTTTACGCCTAAATAGCCTACTTACAACTTTTTTGTGTTTAAAATGTTTTACTTCAAAGGGTAGTTCGCCTCAAAGGATTAATCATAAAAAGGTGAACCAATAAGTATGATGATGTCGCACATAAAGATAAAGTTATTTATAATTTAGGTTTTTTCTGCAAGAAATGTTCTAATTTCCATGATTATCATTATCCTGTATAACACAACAAAGAAATTTCCAGACAAAAAATACATTAAAAACTCATTAGTTGGGCATATCATATCGTCCTGAAAAACCTTGAAACATTTTTTTCTGGGGAAAATTTATAAGGAATATAGGCAGGACGTATTACAGTATTTTAAACATCAGAAAAAAAATAATAAAACTTGCGAAAATTTTATATGATTATTAATGTAAAAAAGAGATGAAGATATTCTAAAAACAAGTGGCTAAGTGTGGTGGAAGATCGCACAGAGAGTCCCGTTTAATATTCCTTTCAAAACACTTTATCTTTTTAAAAACTTGTAAACATAAAACAGGATTTCGAGAAATTGATATGTTGTATCATTTTTAACTTAACTTTATACTTTAAATTATAAATCGAAATCGTTAATTTTCAGTAATAAAATCCTCAACCCTTTTCAATAAGAGCATAGACGGCAGCTCCATTAAATTTAGTTTTAAAATTATTGCAATTGGAAGAATTGTCTTTAATCGAATTAAAAATATTCAAAAACTGCTTTTCCGACAGTTTTAACAGCACCTATTTGTATATCTGAAAAGCATATTTAATTACATGATTTAATTTTAGCTAAAAAAATAAAACCCTTAAAATAGAAAAAAAACCTAGTTCTTTTAATTAAATCCATCGGACAATGAAATGTAGTAAATTTAAAATTTCAAAATTTCTCAAAAATAATAATAATAATAATAATTTTTGAATTAAAAAAATAATTCATAAAACATTTACAACAAATTCTGGCCTTAAAATGACAAAAAAATCCCTTTAAAATTGAGTCTATAAAATAATGAAATCTATTTCAAGGAAAAAAAAAATTTCAAACTCCGACGTAGTGCTTCGAACAGGGATTCTTTTAATTAGCAGGAATATGCACTAACACGGAACCACGTCACCTTCGCGAAAAATACTGAATTAAGATTATGTTTAAAAATCTAAATTGCGTAAGTGGTCGGATGTCATTAAATTAATTCATTTAATTGAAATAATGTAGGGTCATGAGGGGTTATTATGACCACTTTGTGTATTTTTAACATTGTTATTTATTTTTTTACTTTTTTCTATTTGGAAAAGTGATGTTTTTATTAAATAGGAAGTAACTTTGACCCTTTAAGAACACCCTATAAAAGTTTTAATTATCATAGCTGTTTTTTTTAGTTAAAAGGATGGTTATAATTACTCCATCAAAAACTTAAAATCGCAAAAGTTTGAGGTAATTAAGACCACTAGTGGGGAAAATATGACCACTATATTTTCTCTTTTTACTTGCCTATACATATTTGTTTGGGGTAATTAAGACCAACTTGAACTCCAAAGTGACAGATCCGTTTATCAAAATTTTGATAGACTTAGTTTCAAACTGCTATTCGGATCACAAAAAGGCTTCAGACTAGTGATAAAGAATATCTAAAATGAAATATGCATTATGAGGTCAATAACTAAGCTTGAAATAAATTTTTTCCGTACTTTCTCCAATATGGCGGCGGTCACAATTGCACTCTGTTTATAATTATCCCTCCTGACCATTAATACCTTTTTCCAAATTTTATGAATTGTCGTGTGAGCGCAGGTAATCAGCTATATATATGCAATATTTATGTCTCTAATTTATACAATTTCTGTGAACGGACTCTATGACAGACAGAACGGCAGACAGAGGAGTGATACGAATAGGATTACGTCAGATCAACGAAAATCTACAAAAATGGGAACAGGTGTAGATCGATATTTGGCTGAATGGTCTTTCGGTTGGGATATAGTTGGGTTAATATCACAAAATACGGAAATTGCAGTCCGCACAATAAAATTTCTGTTTAATGCTATATAATGCAATTTTCTTTTTTGCATTCTAATAAAAAATATTCTTAGATGTATTTTCAAGAGATAGTCTATTCGTAATAACACAAAAATAAAGCAACTAAAAGACTTCAAATTTCAGATTGTCATTTTCCTGGCATGTCACGCTGTGATGTGTGCAAAGTAAAAGTCTATCTGCTATCATGTAGAAATATCTTTTTCTAGTTTTTTTTTTTCTATTTAATAATTATACCTTATAGAACACATATATGTGGAAGGTAGCAAGTTCTGTATTTTACAAATAATTTCCCTTAATTGTCTGAGCGAAGCGAAGGCTAATACTCAGCGACACATACAGCTACGATGGATATTAACGCCATGTCCTACTAAATAAAAAGCCTAATAAAAACCTTTCGTCAAGCATAACTCAAAAAATATTTATCGGATTTCGTTTTTGATTGCACCAGAAGGTACCTATGAGGGCCGCCTATTGTATGCACCTACTATGAAAAATAAGTTCCAAATCGTTTAAAAATTACATAGAAAAAACTGATAAAAAAGCACAACTTATCTGCATACGTCACAGAAATTTGGTGTGCGTCACTTTCACCGGTTGATGTTTTCGTAGACAACTGGTTTGAACACATGGAGCAAATAAAAAAAAATACGCACGCAGTAATATTGAAGTGCCATAAAACATATTTAAATTTAATCAAACAGGAAAATAAATCTGTTTGTTTTTCCATTTAAAAGAAAAAAAGGCATAAAAACTTTGATTTGAGATTTTGCGATAATCTCTCAATAGCATTTTTTAATCGCCAAAAGCATATTTTATAATTCGAGTGTGAAAATTAGAAACAATTATATGATGTATAACAAAATATTTGCATCATTTCTTCTTATTTTCTTAATTTATTTGTTTACATGCTTTCATTTAACTTACAATTATATTTGTCTGTGGCACTCAAATCTTGTGATTTATTTTTTACCCACTTCCTGTTGACAAGAGTTTTGAAATTTGGAATACATATGTATTCCTGAGGGTAATATATGAATTGGACATTGATTTTTTAAAATTCGATCCCTAAGGGGGCAACGGGGGGGGGGATTACTTTATGGTTACGTTTGATTTTCTATAGAGAAATCAGCATTAGCTTCAACAATGAGTATTTGTTGAAAAGTACTAATGAGAGGGTTACCACGATATCGCCAAACTTTGGCCAACGTGGCGAAATATCTCCAAATTTGGCGACAAAAACGTTTCTATATATGAACCCAACTTGGAGATAGCTGGCTAACTTGGCAAAATTCCCATTTACATCCATTTATCTTCCATAATTGAACTCACCGAATTAAATTTAAACTCCGTGCATTTAGGGGTTTTTTTTTCAAGACTTTTCTAATATTTTGTGCATTTAAAAAACATATATATTTTCTAAATTTTTGTGAATTTTAATGAAAGCATGATTAAAAAAATAAAAAATCCTTTTATATTAATTTCTTTTTAGTCTTTAAAAATGAGATTGGTACTTTTCCTGTATAAGGCCCTTGGCGAGGTAGAAAAAATGGGTTTGGCGAGACAAGTAAGCTTTTTATGCGTATTTTCGTGCAACTTATTCATTGTTTCATATACTCAATAAATTTGTTAAAGATTTATGCAATTTATTTTGTGTTAACAAGCCACTTACCTATTTTTATAGACAAACAAAAGTAAATTGTATATAAAAAGCAATGATGCTATATATATAAATAAAATGTTTATATTTATGGTACAGATGCCATAAACGCACCGGGTTTGGAGTGATTTTTTTATGCCAATTTGACGGAAACATCGTTTTCGAATACCAGTTACATGTAGAGTGCTATAACAGTACGTTATTTTTTATTTTAATATGAAAACAAAATAAAATGCGGATTAAACCAATAAAAACCTTCAGATATGCTTTTGATTTCCTACACTGACGAGAACAATAACAAATTTTCCAAATGGTTAATAAAGTGATAAACAAAACATTTTCTATTATTTTTAACAGGAAATAACAATCAATAAATGATATAATTATAGAACAAAGCAATTTATAATAGCGTTATACAGCCGGCCCCGCTTAATTGCATACAGTTGGTTCCAGTGAATTGTATGCATTTAAGCGTGGTATGCGTTTAAGCAAGGACAGCAATTAATATTATCAGTATACGTTATTATTTGATTATATACTACAGATATGATAAATATTAAGGGACATTATTTACCTAATAATTTAAAAATTATTCTATTAATAATTTTAATAAATAATTTATTATTACTCTATATATAACAATATATGGAATAAGGTATAATGTATTATTACACTATTTATTTTACACGGTTTAATTTTTGATTATAATTTATATGAAAATTCAAATGAAAGCACAATTAAAAAAAAGTTGTTTTAATCATACCTTTGAAAATAAATAAATTCTGCATAAATTCATTTTATTTTTCAATTATTTGTCAATTTATCCCTTTTTTTTTGTTGCCTACACAAAAAGTCCTTTAGGAAATTTGATTTTTCCTACCTCGGACACTGCATTTCTCTACTTCCGGTGATAAATATTGTTCCTTTATTATCTGGACCGTCCCTATTGTATTTTCCCTGGATTTCAGGATTTTCCAAAAAGTATCCACAGCATCCTGAGTCACTGTATGCACGACAAGCTTTAAAAGAAAAACATAAATGTCCAAATTCAACACTCCTATGCGCTTTCTAGAATTAAGATAATAAAGTCTTCTTTCACGACGGTTTCTGTTCTTCGATCGTAAATATAACAAACCATTGTTACAACAACAACAACAACAAAAAAAAGTTCTTCCTTTCTTCCCATTCATCACTACAACAGGAATTCATAAAATTCGGATTTCTAGATTGGAGATATTTATGCAATTAACCGAGGATTGTTATGCGATAAAACGAGTATATTTAACATTAACCTTATAGGGAGCGTTTTTGTTCCACGGCATTCTATGCATATAAGCGGGGTATGCAATTATCCGTTACCCGATTAAGTGGGGCCAGCTGTATATGGTTATATCAGTGGTGGCTCAGAACTGGCATTTTGGGGGTACTAAATCCATAGCTGACAAATTTATTCTTCTCTTTCCACTATTGCTTAACAAGAGATCTTTGCCATATTTGTTGGCAGAATTTGTCACATTTGTTGACCATCAAACAAAATAATCTGTTTCTTTCAAAAAATAATGGTAAGAAAAGAATAATAATGTCCGCCATGAATTTAGTGCCCCAAAATATGACAGTCACGAGCCGCCACTGGTTACCATGTCAGGCAAAGTAACGCCACTTTGACGCCAATTAGGTACCTCGGTGGTTATATGACATCTGTGCCATACTTGTGTTTACTTGTAAAAATAAGCATAAACTTTCATCAGGTTTGTTTTCATAGCTATTTGTATCTTTTTGCAACAAATCTCTCTTTTTGAGGCAAAACTGCACAAAGATTGAAAAAAACTAGAAACGGGAAGTCCGTTTTTTCAGAATTTAGTGTCACCCTTGATGAAAATAAAATATATAAATATGGATAGTACAAAACATATTTCAGTTTTAAGACTTAAAACACACGCTTTTATTTTGTACAGAATGACGTCATCCGCATACGTTGAAGAATTCTTCATTTACGATAAAGAACTTAAACAAATTCTACAGTAAAGTACGCATAGGACGCCACTATCGCTGAATAATACACAAGTCCAAAAAAGAGATGTCATTCAAGAAACGCTACAAAAAAAAATCATCTATCTCATGATTCATATGCTCTCATTTGTTTGTAATATTAATATAGATACTTAAAATTAAATTTTGTTTATAATAGCAACATATTTTATCGGAAATTATTTATTTATATTTTTTTCAAAATAGCTCGTATTTTAATTACTTTTTTTAAGTTGTTAAGGGAAAAAGGAAACAAAAAGGTATAATTACTATTTTTCAACTGTTTTTCCCTTACTTTCTACAGAAATGGAGTACTTGAGTTGCCAAAATTAAACAATCGGCTCTAAAAACTACAAAAAAATTAATATTTCAAAAATAAATTCAGATGCAGTTTTCAAACAAATTGCATTTAAAAGTATTTTTTCCCCAATACGACGGTATAAAAATTGAAAATGTGCGATGTTTAAAAGTTAAAAATCTTAAAATGGTAGAATAGAGAAGATTAAGTTAAATTAAAGTTAAATTGCAATATAGTATTTTGTACTCCTTATTTATCCCGTCAACCAAAAATCTATCGCCAACCTATAAGATTGAATGCCAACAATGGTTGATCGTAAATGTCGCATTCTAAGTACCTTATTACCATGCATTTAATGTTTTGCATGGTATTTCGCTGTTATATGGACTTTGGCGCTTTTGTAAAAAGCACGCAATTCGGGGTTAAGAAAGATAGATTTTTTGCCAAATGATATAAATGACTATAAAACAGAATAAGTATTACACAGGTTTATATATACATATATATATTTTAAAATGCATCTGCTAACATGTAAGTTATTTATGTTTGTATGTAATCTAACATGTAAAAATGAAAATTTATCTATGTATCTGTTTGTAATTTTATACAAATCCACAGTTTGGCAGCCAGAATTGTGAAAAAGATACGTACATGTGTATTAAAACACAGGAGGTGCAGCTAAAGTAATCCGGAATCGAAATAATCTATACTTAATTTTTAATTAATAAAAAAAACCCAATTTAACAGCAATTTCTTATGAAATTTAAACATTTTTCGTTATAGCAGTTGCCAACAGTTAAAATACACAATAAAATTCTTACTACAACAATTAATTTTCTACTGCAAGATTTAGACGTGAAAAATCAAAATGAAATAAACAGTTTGCCGAATTTAAAAAAAGGTGGATATTACGCCTTAACTATTCTATTGTAAGATATTCACGTGAAAAATAAAAAGGAAATAAATAGTTTGACGACAATATTATGTCATATTGGAAATACCAAGTACGTGGTGAATGTAGTATAACGTCATATGAGTGTGAAAAAACGTATTGAAGCAGGATAAAAACTCGATTATGGAAATATTGGCGTATTTTAACATTATTGCTCCAATGATAAATTGAAATAAGTTCTAAAAAAATGCACCCAACAAGAATATTTGCAATGATTCAGTGTCCCTTGAATTACCGACAATTTGGATAGAGATGCTATGTAATTTTAGTAACATTTGTAAAAATTAATCCACGCTTGCACATAGCCAAGATAATTTTATTTTTATTTTATATTTTACAATTCTTTTCATTATGCATGTTGTCTTGTTGTCCAGGGCTCGCAGCATTCCTAAAATTTTCACACTTTGCTACCAGTATTTTAAATCAAAAATCTTCTTGGCAAATTCCTGTAACGCCTACAATAAAATTTTACAATAAATATTATCGTTTTAAAATTGCGGTAGGAACGTGTGAAAATTTTAGGAACGCTGCGAGCCCTGCGTTGTCTCTACCACGTTTATTGTTTTTGAAAATTAATCTACGCTCGCAAATAGTTAATTTAATTTTAATTTAATTTTATGTTTGCAATGTTTTTCATTATGCATCATGTCTCATGACATTGTTTACTATGTTTATTGTTTTTAAATTATGTGAAAATATTTTCTATCGTGAATGATTTTGAAAATGTCGCCGTTTGTGCGACGAAACGATCGTCATTCTTAATAAAGATATTCTATCACTTTTTATAGCATTATTTAACTTAATCTGAAATTATTTAAATTATTTTATCTGAATCTATTTATAGCTATATTCTTTTGCATCTGTTATATACATTTATAAATTTTTATATTGTGTTTTCATTTGATTCATGTGTTTGACAATTCAAACACAATTTCACTTCGACTGTTTTTTTTAATGTTTGTTTTATGTTGTATGTTAAATTTTGAAATTGATTTTTCAGAACAAATATTCTTCAAATTCTGGGCAACGCCCGGCACTATAGTTTGTCACAGATAAGTGGCTTCTATATCTGTACAACTATGCTAATATTATAAAGCGTTATAATATTATAAAGTGTATAATATTACTAATGTTTGTGCGTTTGTGAAGTGTTATCTCTGAAACTACATAGCCAACTTAAAAAAATGCTGGTGGCCATCTCTGCTCCGAAAAATAGACTATATTTTATTTCAGTGCAACAACCTACATCGCTGCAAGAGCAAAAAAGTTCTAAAATTGCGATTTCTGTGATATTGATTGGATTAGAAACTTTAAATTTGGTGTGGTGGTTACTTTTAAGATGTAAATACTCGTTATGAAAGCTCTTTAAAAGGTTCGAAAATTCAATTAGACAGATAAAAGTAAAAAAATATAAAAAAAAGGTTAAATTATGATTTATTTGGGATACTGAAATTTCTGGGATACTATTGGGGTTAGAAACTAGAACTTTGGCATGGCAGTAATTTATGAGATGCAAATGCTCGTTGTAGAACGAATTCTAAAAAATCGAAAGACTAAACAAAGCGGAAAAATATCTAAAGGTGATCTAAGTAACAGAGTACATGGAATTGTTGGGAATATAAACATAAAAATTAACATGGCTGTATTTATCATGACGTGAATTCTCGCAATAGAACAATTTCTAAAAATGTCGCTATATGAAAAACTGCAGAAACAAAATCTTTCGAAAATTTTCTATTTCTGTGTTACTGCTGACCCCAAAAACTTGAAATTTTGCTTCGGGTTAGTTTTAAAATGTAAAATTGTATCTATGAATGGTTTCTAAAAAAATAAAAATTTGAAAAGATGAAATGATGAACGGAAAGCGTTCTCATTTACCATTAATTTGGAATTATTAGGTATAGAAACTTTAAATATTTCATAATGCTACATTTCCTCCTCAAAACATGCAATTTAAATGCAACAAAACGGATAGATACCATCTAGCATTAAACAAATTGTATAAATATTGAATAAAGACCTGTATGAAACAGTGAGTAGGTTGCCCGAAAGTACTTGTTAAAGTTCCTTATCTAGGCCTTTCTCTCTCTCGCCAAGGCCACTAACAGAGGGAAATGCCGTTTTAAATTTGACATGAATTTATTTTTCTAGATATTTTATCATAAGGTCATATTCTCAATTGTCATTAGTAGATTTTTTATATACAAGGGGTGATCAAATGAAAAGGTACGAAACGACGTAAAAACGTAACAGTTAAATGTTTGCATATTCCGCCATGGGAGAACGTAGCAAGACATCTCGGGATGCGATTGGAGTCTCTGACTGAGATCGGAGCATGCGCGGGTACCCGCATGCGCAGTAGAGAGCAGAGGCTCTTATCAAAAGCGGCGTCCAAATGATGCGGCAGCCCGTATGCGGGCAGGATGGCGTTCGCGTTGCAAAATTCGACGATTGAGGAGCAGAGAGGTGTTATCCGATTTCTGACAGCGGAAGGTGAGAAACCGGCAGCTATTCATCGCCGGATGGTGACAGTTTACGGGGAGAAATGTGTCTCTGACAAGTCTGTCAAAAAATGGAGTGCCCATTTTCGTGCAGGCCGTGAGAGTCTGGGTGATGACCCGAGACCAGTTCAAGTGGGAGACGTTGGACCATCCGCCCTATAGTCCGGACATATTGTCTGCGATTTCCATGTGTTTGGTCCACTGAAGAAACACCTGAAAGGAAAGCCCTTCAACTCGGACGACGTATTCAAGGATGTTGTGAAGGACTGGGTCTCTTCACGGCCACAGGAATTATGGGAACAAGGAATCCTGCGGCTTGTTCATCAGTGGGATCGTTGTGCTCAGGCCTATGGTGAATATTTTGAATAAAGTCTACATTTGTACCCACCATGTCGTTTCGTACCTTTTCATTTGATCACCCCTTGTTTTAACTTATTCTGGTCAAATTACATAATCGGGTTCATATTGGCGTATTTTAGCTTGCAAAATTTGCTGAAAAAATATGTATGGATTTCTAAATTGCTTCAAATGACACTTTGACAGCTCTAAGGTTATGCAGACGATATATTCAGATCTTGTGTCATAATTTATTCTGCAATCATTGCCGATTTCTTTTATTTAATACATTCTAAATACAGCTCAACTTGTGTAGAATATGTTTGAAAACAAAACAATACAGCGTATGTAGTGGCTAACATACACTCATCATTTAAATCCGATCGATCATATCTAAAACACACTCTAACGATGCATTGCATGCCACTGTTGATGCGTTTGATACTACATCAGATTTTGAAGAGAGAATTCCTTAATTCTTATCTACAACCTCATTGCATCCGTGGAAAACAGATATTGTACAATTAAACTATTCAAGAGGAGCGCACACCATATAAAATATAGTCCATTCTTTTCAAGCATTTACTCAAATTGGTGCGGAGCGTCTGATTATGCTCTTGACATCATTTTATTCGATTACAATTCCGATGTAAGATAATTTAGTGTTTCATTTTCTATTTTACTTTTAATATATTGCGTACTTTCAATTTTATATCCATGCATGGCTGTCTTGCATGGTTTGATTTCCCATTTTCTTTAAACAGTGTATACGAATTTATATATAAGATTTTGTAATTCTACGATTCGTTTATTTTCATCATTTCAATTTATCGCAGCATATGGACAATTAAAGATAACATCTCCTTTTCTTTGCTTCCACATCTTATTAAATCTACATTCTCAGCAATATCACGCAGTCTAATCCCTCTGGGGGAAGTCCTAGTTAAAATGTGATTGTCACTGAAAATGAATGTCATTGTTCTGGCCTGCTCATTTTAGTTCTTTATGAGGTATAAAGATGACGCAGCAGTGTAATTCTTCTTGTTCTTGACATAGTTCAAGTCAGAAGTAGTAAAATCATCGCTACCTGCAAGATCTTTTAGATATTTCTTTGAAAATAATCTATTTAAAGGCTTTGTAAAAGTTCAATTGACTATTATTATGTCATTTTCCTGGCTTCTATAAATTACAAAAAAAAAAAAAAAAAAACACAACATTGCACAGAATTTGAGGTACTATTGAGAAAACACGTTCCTTTAAACAAAATTAAAATGATAAATATCAAAAAAAAAAAAAAAAAAAAAAAAAAAAAAAAAAAAAAAAGAATGTGAAAAATGTTTTGGAATGAAATTGTCATTATCCTGGCGTACATATGCCAAGAAAATGACTCATGAATATAATTACATAAAAATGAACTTAAGCTCTTCAAACTTTAACAATTTTACATATAAATAAATCCCTTTATTCAGTTGTTCAACCAAAATTTTTTAAAAAATCGGTAGCTTTGAAACGATTTAAATTTTAAAAATTTTTGTTTTCAAAATGTCACATTTTGTGATATTCACCCAGTTATATGTAACAAAACGTCTGAGTTCCGAAATCTTTTGAATTTTAGTTTGCTATCTTCTGATTTTAGATACGTGAAACCAACCCACTGTTATATATGATGTGACCAATGCATTTTTTGTGCTGTAGTACGGATTAGTTAATTGTTCATATTTTGTAGTGGCCGTACCTTTTTGCTTTTGCCCAAAATCACAGGCTTGAACAAGTGAATTATGTCAGCAATTTCGCATAGCATCTGAGAACTTCATCCTTGATTAATCTTCTTCCTTTTCCCAATTCTTACATGCTTAATCATGTGCGTTGAGGGTTGCCAATATAATCACGTCTCGTGAAGACTATACAGCTGTGAAGATTATACAGGATGTCCCAGCTAAGATGTTAAGAACTTCGAGGGGAGATAGGGTACACCTAGACGACTCGGAATCACATAGGAATACCGGGTCGGAAACGCCTTCCTGAACAAGTAAGGGCATTGACAGTGTTGATAACGGGCTACTTTCTTAAAACTCAGATTTCTGGATTGGCACCACTTTTCTGAAATGGTAAAAATCTCCTTCTTCTCACCTTAATTAATATGTCATTAAATAAAGCGAATTTTACTATTTCAAAAAACTGGTGCCAATCAAGAAATCTGGATTTTAAAAAAGTAGCCCAGTGGCAACACTGCGCATCGAAAAGGCTGGATCACACAAAGCTGATCTTTGTTCCTGGCAGAGTTGCCAGTGGGCTATGCTTTTTTTTAATATAAAATTTCTTCATTGGCACCACTATTTTGAAATGATAAAATTCCCCTTGTTTAATGACATATTAATTAAGTTGAAAACAAAGATAATTTTACCATTTCAAAAAAGTGGTGCCGATCAAGAAATCAGAATTTAAAAAAAGTACCCCACTTCCAACACTGATTCAATCCCTCTACCGCGTCAGGAAGGCGTTTCGGACACGGTTTTCCAATGTGATTCCGAATCGTCTAGGTGTACTCTACCTTCCCTCGAAGTTTGCAACATCTTAGCTGGGACACCCTGCATATTTTCCTTTTAAACAAATCGCTCGACATGTGTGTTTAAGTTTTATAAGTATTTTGTAGTACCCTTTGTATAACTTTAACTGTAAAACAAAGTCTTTTGTCCATGTGCAGGATATTTTAATTATACCGTGGCTCATTTTTAAATTATTTTGTTTAATTAATTCGTTATCTTTACTCTGAAAATCGCAGAAACCCAATCACTCTGGATCAAACAATTTTTTGAAGGGAATGGTTTAAATAAAAGATGAGTTGTTAGTTTGCTGTTATTTTTCACAAATTGTGTTAACTTGAAAAGGGAATTCAATTTTTTTTAAGTTAGACATTTGTAACGCCACATACTTTATAACACGTGTGAAAAAAATGTTGTTTTGAAGAAATACTTAACAAATCATAGTTTCAGCGCACGAAATATAATATTTTCATGGTCGAAATATTTTAGCAGTTTCATATTAGTCGCATACCTGCAGTCAATCGCAACACAAATCGCTATTTATAGCAAACTTTTGTGATTCTGATTATTTCAGAGTTTAAACCCTTAAACGTTTAGCGGGTGGTTTCCACAAAAAAGAACGCCTAATTTTAAGTATACTGACACCAAATATGTTTAAATAAAACTTTCCTTTCATAACGTACGTGAAAATAAGCAAGTGTTTATTTTCCAATAAATTCGTTTTTAAATTCTGGTGTCACTCAATCATTTCAACATTGTACAAACAGAATTTTCCGGAATAGGTTAATTCGATTACATTTCTGTTAATTCTAGTTTAATTTATTTATTTGTGGACTTTTCAACTTCGCTTGGGAATTTATCGATGCAATATTTGCACAGAAACAAACAAATGCTGACAAATGCTGAATTATTTAAACTGGTTTTGAAAATGCCTTAATTATTGCAGATTTAAAAATATTCATACAGAAAAATTATTTTTAAAACCATAAAATAATCGGTAAATAGAGATATTGCGTTTGAGATTATATCATTGTCTTTATTCAACACTACAAAAATTTAAATATTGCGATATTTAGAAGCTTTTTAAAAAATTGTAGTGAAACGAAAATTATACATCGTCGTTGCCACCCTCAATATAATGTCAGCGTAACGACGGACATATATACAGAGTGTACCTAAATAAACGCCTCAGTTTGAAAATTCAATTATTCACTAAATGTAATAAATTTGAAGATGAAAATGTGACATTTCTATTAGATCGGGAACCGGCAGCACAGATAACTACCTCATCGAGTTGGAGGCAGATTTCTTTTTCTATAAAAAGATACTGGTAGTTTTATGGAGAAATAACGGTATCCGTACGAACCATGTGTCTGTGCTGCCGGATCCCGATCCATATCGGGATGTTCTTAAATTTTATATATTCTAATTTCTAAAGCAGTTCATATGTTCGTCAATAGATGGCGCGGGACCGTCTCAAACTACAACAATGCTCATACTAGCAGGTAAAACTGCATAAAAAATACCTCAAGTTGTATTATTTATTCTATTAAGCGTTTGAAACACGGAAAGACAATTGAATTTTGTAATTATTTTCATTATTATTAATGTTTGAGAAGGTGCAGTGACATCTACGACAATTTGGACTATTTTTAAAACTACAATAGAGGAAATTTAGAGCCACTGTATACAAATATCACTCATTTCAAATTCATATTTATTAGAGTTAATGAATTATTGAATTTCCAAATTGGGCCGTTTATTTCCGATCACGCTGTATATGCATTGGAGTTATGAATAAAGTGGAGAAAACATATCGCATCCTTGCTTCCAAAAGTGCCACATGTTACGGCTGCCATTCTACTTGGTTTTCACGCCTCTAACAATAACCTAATGTACCAAAAGTCCCAGATATTGCACTGAAAATCCAACCAATAGGTAACAGTTACTTGTAAGATGGTCACTGACCCTTTCATAGTCCGGAAACAGTTTTTGCCATATCCTGAAAAACTGGGTTTTTTGAGTTACGGCACTTGTGAAGCAAGGGTGCTATATAGTGTACCGTCTACCAGTTGCGAGTGAAGTAACTGGGGATGTTGTCCCAGAATGGCGTTTTTTTTTTGTTTTGTTTTTTAAATTGGATCAACAGTTTCTGATTACCGCCGGGCAATCTTGCCACCAGTAAAATTGAATAGATTTTTTTTTTCAGCGCTTTACTCATGGAAATATATTCTTACAAATATGGTAAAAAATTCTATTTGCGTTTACTGATGTCAGTTTGTCAGTGCCAGTATTATAATTTTTTTTTTTATTGACACTGACAAGAAGTTGTCTATGTTGTCACTATGCGGAGGAAACAGGGTCTGACTACCGCCAAAGTAAACTTCCACCAGTAAATATGAATATCTGTTTCTGCCATTACTTATGACTGAAATTTTGCATTAGTAAGGCGTTTAAATAAGGAGAAAATTTCTATTGAAATTTGCAGGTGGAATTTGCAACTCGACGGTAATCAACTCCTGCGAAAGCGGTTACTATTGAAGCTTCACTATTTTACGGATATGTCAGTTCCATTTTATTAATAGTTCCATGGAATATGCTTTATAATAGATGTACTGCAAATATGAGCGTTCAATACTTTTTATTATGGGGTATTGTATCTTTTAACCCTTTCCGGCATAGAAATATTCTGTTCGTAAAATCACGAAATGACTGACTGACCACCAGAATTTAAAAACGAATTTCAAAGAAATTAAAAACTTTTTTTTTATTTTTTTTACTTTCATTGAAAAAGTAAAATTTTATTAAAATATTCTTGGTGTCGTTTGCAATTTTCAAATGAAATTTAGGTGGTCCCACAATGAGTTCACTGCGCCGGAAAGGGTTAAACAGGTCGAAAATGAACAAGACCTTTCAAAGTTTGAATTAGTCTACCTTCAAAATCTTTTTATGTATAAACATGAAATCTTATCTGTTGATTAATCAGATTGCAGTTTTAACCTCTTAATTCTCGCTCCAGTGATATTCTCGGTCTGAGCCTTTTATTCAGATTATTTGACTCCCAACAATTTTATAAAACAGTGTAATTGGCTTTAATATTGTATTATTTTACCTGTCATTAAATAAGGCGGATATTTCTTTTTCAAAAAAGTGGTGCCAATAAGCAATCTCAATTTTTAAACTTTAATTTAATGCGACCAATAAAGAGTTAATATATTACTATTAGAAATGAACCACGTTGTTTTCATGAACCACGTAAAAAAATATTTCTGTAAAAAACTTCAAAGTTTTACATTTTTTAACAAATAAAAATAGTCATAACTAAAAATTTTATCTCTGTAAATATTAAAAAGTAGATCATTTTAAAAATACTTATGTGCTCATTATATTTATCAAATTTCATAATAATGCATACATATGTTCTCAAGATATCGTGTGCGCGATGACTAACGAAGTAAATAAAAACAAATTGGAAATTGCACGTCAAACGTGGAAAACGACTGGAACGTTCGTACTATAACCAGTTTTATAAATATTTGTTGCACCGCATATTGTACTGAACGCATACTTTAGTGCACTTTAAAGTGCATATCCATTTTATTCTGTTCGAAATGCTGTAAGATCATTAAAATGCACTTAAAGTAACTTTTTCCCATTGGCGGAAAAATTTGACTGTCCTTTTAATTAAACTATACATCCGATTTTTAAACAATTTGAAATGACAAAATTTTGCAACAATAATATTTTTAAAATTTCAGACCATTCGGTTGAGTAGTTTTTGCTCTGTTATATGCGGACGCGCAGACAGACAGACAGACGGAGCGAACGACCACTATAGGTTCTACGTATTTATATAATTACGAACGCACTTAAAAATAAATAGTTTAATTCCAAGAACGCAGAAATTCTGTAAAAGGCAGGTTAGTTTTTATTGGTAGTACATTTAAAAGCATAATTTGATTAATCAAAAGCATACTTGCCAACATTCAACTAAACTTCCGTAAATTTTGAGTTAAATTGATCCAGGTTATATACGGTATTAACCAGAAAATTTATTTGATATATCATTAAACATTTAGAGTCACGTTTCTCTATGAAATCTATTTGAATTAATTTCTTTTCTAAATTTCTGGTTCGGAACGTGCTTAACCTGGTTCAATTTAACTCATATTTTACGGAAGTTTAAGGGAAAGTTGGCAAGTATGCAAAAGCCAAAATTTCATGTTTATGAATAAAAATATTTTGAAGATTCACTAATTCAATCTTTTAATTCTTTTGTTGCTCTTCGTCGCGTTTAAAAGGTACAAGGCCCCTTAAGACTAATATCAGCATGCTTAACACTTTCATCGCGGCAATGTTGTCGTCTTTGTCTCACCCTTTGCGCTAACAGCCTCAGCCGCTCCTCGCAGCGCGAAAATTGAAACAAAACACAAATTCATTTAAAACTTGTTTATTTTACTTTGAAAAATAATAATCAATATCATTTCTCACTCTAATGATTTGTTTGTCCTTACAAACATGAAAAAATAATAAAATGTCGTGTTTGTTTAGGAAAATCAATTCGCACCGGAAAATTCTGTCCGGTAATTATTTGAGGTTAAATATCGGAATTAATGTCTAATAAATAAATGACAGAATGTTCCGGTACGAATTGATTTCCCATGATTGATAGCTAATATTCCTGGAAGAAGAGTTATCTCGTCCCTCGCGATGAAAGTGATAAGAAGCTGTTGCCATCGACAACATGACTCCAAATTTTATCACTACCACTTTCTCGTATAGAAATGTTCGTTTTACGTAATCATAGAAATCTCTTCGATTAAATAACTATAATATTTCTTCTCGAAATTAGTGGCATTCAAAAATCGATCGACTTTGTATTTATTCGTTACTATTAAGAATTGCAATTTTTTTTTACTGAATACTTACCTTTAATTCATAGTTTTTCGGTTTCACTGATACACAGTATTTTTTCTTCTTTGTGCTTTTGCAAAGAGAATCCCATGCATATGGTCCATAATCAAAGGGATACCTTATACCATTATAAGAACACACATGAGGTAATGAGCGACAGAAGAGTTGACGTTTTAACCTGAAATTTAAACACGATTTCTGTGAATACACAATAAGATATTTCTTAACTCTAAAATGTGCGTTCTATTTTGCTTCGAAAAAAATTATATATGATTCCCTGAAAGGTTTATTACACAGGAAAAATAGTGAAAAAAAATCAGAGATACATTTTTCATACCGGTTGTCCTAAAAAGGACTGACTGATTTTAAAATTCAATAACTTGCAAACGGTCACAGATATTTGAAAAATTCTTGCAATAGAGATATGTATGAGGTCACAAGTTTAAGTTTTTTTACAGTGATTTTCGATTTTAGTTCGAATTACAAACAATAGATGGCGCTGTGATCAATAGACGCTAAATTCAGGCTCGCTATTTGGTCCTTTGGGACCCACTCAATACATTTTAATCTCCTTTTTCCGCATGGAGGAAGAGAAAAGCCAAACAATCGAGCCTGTATTTAGCGCCTATTGCTTACAGCGCAATCTATTGTTTATAATTTGAACTAAAATCGAAAATCACTGTCAAAAAACTTTTGACATTATGCATAACCCTCCTGCAAGAATTTTTTTAAATATCTGTCACCGTTTGCAAATTATTGAATTTTAAAATCCGTCAGTCCTTTTTAGGACACCCGGTATAATACATCACTCTTTTCTTCAGTTGCACATCTGCAATACAAGTAAAAACTACTGTCGTGTGGCTATTTTACGCTAAAATATTGCAAATTAGTAAATATTTTAATACGTATGTGTCCAATTTTATATTATTATTTATTTTATAAACCTTAACATTTAACCTTTTAAATCCCATGATAGAATACGTTCTAGTAATTACGTAGTTCAGAGAATCTGATTTGACACCAGAAAAGCTCCAATGGTTAATTTCGCTTTATTTAAAACCGGAATGTCTGTTACTAATTAAAACAAATATTGTTATTTTAATTTTCTGGTGTGAATTAGGAATATACGAATAAAAAATTCAGTAAATTCTCGATTATCCGAAGTAATTGGGACCGGCCATCTTTCGGGAAATCGAGAATGCTTAAATTTTAAGATTAAGGAGAAATATACGCGCTATTTCTTATTATGGCAACAAGTGCTTAATAAAAATAAAGCGATAGTAAAATAGAAACAAGAAAAAATTACCTGAATTTTAATTTAGAAATTAAGAGCCTTTCACAAGAGTTTGGAACAATGTTTTGTTTGTCGCATTTTCGATCGTCTTTGCTTTGAAGCTCTATTTTTAATATTTTACACCAGTATCACAGTCTTTCTGCTGCTCCAGCCATCCCAAACCTTTTGCAAAACATTCAAAACCTTCAGAATTGCTAATTTGTTCGTTTTCTTCGATCCACTCCGCAGCTTACGGGAACTCAAGTTAAATTCAAAGGTCCAACGGAATTCTAAGAAAGGGGATCGAAAATATTTATATGTATTCGTGGTTCGGAAAGGACCGCTTGCACACGAGAAATATGATAGTTTAAAGAAAAAGCTTTCAAAATAGATTTTGATTATGAAGCTTGAGTAAAATTTCCGGGCGTTCTAGTGTTAAATTACCATTTCAACTATCGTATTTTAAATTTTTATACGCATTGTACATGTTTACAATCACGTGAATAATGGCGAGTTTCAATGTTTGACCTTGCTTATTGAAAAATTGGATAAGGCTGAACTATGGTATTGTTCATATCTTCCATATTCAGCATAAATGTGTGATTTGCAGAAAATATTTAAAATTTGGTAAAATGCCTGTATTCAGCAGTGTCTTGTGTTAAAAAAGTTTTTTTAAATAATGTATTCCTTTAAAAGGTAACTTTCTTAAAATAAAGAAAACCTTAAGTAATAAAGAAATAGTACATTTTTGCAAAGTAACTTACCTATTTTGGTTGCACAATGTGATTGCCGGAGCACTAAATACTTCAGGATGTTCTGTTGTAATATGTTGAACAACTGGGTACTCGAGGTAAATTTTTATGAAGGTGTACGTCTGCCAGAAAAATCCAGCTATGCTCATGAGAAATACGATCAATTTGAAAGATTTTCTTCGAGGATTTGTTGTATTTGCTAATTTAGGTATACCTAAAATTACGTTAAAGCAAGTTAATAAATTTCCTTAAATATGCTTTTTGAAAATAAACAATACTTCTTAAATTCATGCTTAAAAAATGTGTGCGGATATATATCGAAAATTCGTGAAAAGAATACTTTGCTAAATAATAATTGTTAATTTTGTACTTGATTGGTAAATCATTGAACTATCAATAAAGAGGAAGTGGCATATCCTCAAAATAGTGAAGCTTCAACTTCAACCAGTATCGCAGTCTTTCGTTACAGCAGGGTCAAGCTTCCACCAATAAATTTTGTTAGAATTTTTTCTTTATTTAAACACCTTATTAATGCACAACTTCATTCATAATGATAGCCAAAACATATATTAATATTTACTGGTGGTAGTTTACTTCTGCTGTAGTCAAACCGTGCATTTACGTCATATTGTGTGACAACCTAAACACCCTCCTGTCAGTGTCAGTAAAATATTAAACAAAAACATAATTTGAAGAACAAATTAAAAAAAAAAAATATTTCCTGCATTGTTTAAGCCCGAGAAGGGACAGATATTAAGTTATTCCATTCAATTAGTTCTACATTTAATGTTAAATTTTTGTAACAAATTAGTTAAGCCAATTGAAGATTTAAAAAAAAAAAAAAACTTATACAATATGATACTTAAAACACCCTAAAAACTTAGATTCCGTTCAAATGAAATCGAAATAAATCTTAGACTTCTTCCATTTTTAATTGAAAATATTTGTATTGCAGATTTTGTATTATGTTTATGAAAATTGTGCATAAAATGATAAGATGCATGAAAATACAAAACTTTAAAAAAAGTCTAAGATTTATTTCGATTTCATTTGAACGGAACCTAAGTTTTTAGGATGTTTTAAGTATCATATTGTATGAATTTTAATTTTATTTTTTAATCTTCAATTGGCTTAACTAATTTGTTACAAAATTTTAACATTAAATGTAGAACTAATTGAATGAAATAACTTAATATCTGTCCCTTCTCGGGCTTACACAATGTAGGAAATAATTTTTTTTTTTTTTTTAATTTGTTCTTCAAATTATGCTTTTGTTTAATATGTCAAGTTTTTTCATGACTACTCAGACGAACGCATTTCAAAATTAATACAGAGTATCATCATCAGGCTTTGATGTATGCGGTATTGCATCACAATGTGGGATGCAGTTTACCAATGTCTAAATCAAAATGTTTCACCACTGTAGTAATGCAGGTTGCGGTAGTTTGGACAAAAACTTCTATTCTGAACGTAAAAAATCTATAATCAAAACATAAAAAATTAACTTCACTTAAATTTAGATACCCTATTTCCCACTCAGGAAAGCTATGAATGTAAATGTAAATTCTGTTGAATCCTTACTGCTAATATTTAACAATATTATAGCTGCGATACAGTAAAAAATAAAAAAATAAAAGTTTTACTTGAATTTTTAAACCCGATTCTCTCCTAAAGGGTGATGTAACCACATCAGAAAATTATTACCTAAGTTTAACTTGGGGTATAAATAGTTCTCATTTCGAAAAAAAAAAATACATTTTAAAATTTAAGTTATGTGATTCCCCACTAAGTTCGCTAGCTGCGTAAAAATAGCTATCCATTAGAAACTTTTTATATATACTTGACCAAAGCAAAAACGTATTCTGAAAATATCCTTTTTATTTCCACTATGACGCCATATTCACCTTTTTAATTTTTGAAAAAAAAACTATTTCAATTAAAATTTTTCACGTAGGAATCCTTCTACTAAAACCAAATAAATTATTATTACGGCTTTTGAAATTTTTGCAACAATGAAGAAAAAATTTTACATTTTCTATTAAAAATGTCCGTTGATTCTCAATGAAAAAAGTGAAATTTGGAATTACTAAGAAAAATATTTGAATAATATACAAAACGAATTGGCCCTTGTTTCTCTCTGGGTTATAATTCACCCATATGCAAAGGTATTTTGCCATTCGTTTTGACCCTGACGTCAGGCAAACGTTTTTAAATTAAATTTATAATATTATTAGAATTAGTAAAGAATAAAAAATGAGTGGCATCAGGGACAAAAAGGTGGGAAGAAAAAATGAAAAAATTATCATCTCCATAGACTTTTCTATGTTAAATTAACATTGAGAAGTGACACTGGAAATAAATTAGTATTGCGCTGCCGCGCAATACTTAAATATTAAAATACCCGGGCTAATTCTCACCAGTAAAAACAATTAAATTTTTAAACATATTTGTGACAGAAATTTTGCAGGAAAAATCCGCTACAATAAAGGAAAATTTTCTACTAAAAATTTATTGGTGAAAGTTTTCTTCGGCGGTAATCAGAAACTGCTGATCCGATGTAAAAAATCAGCCGCCATCTTGTGACAACCTCCTCAGTTATTTCACTCACAACTGGTAGACTGTACAGTATATGTCTTCTGAACTTTATTTATAACTCCATTATTTAAAGGGTCAATATCCATAAATGTCACTTTCATATGCTACTACGTTGTAAAGTACCTCTTGGAGGTTTTAGAATTGCTTAAATTTAACCCCTTAATTTTCGCTCCCGTGATATTCACAGGCTGTGTCTATTATTCCGATTGTTGATTCCCCCGAGCTTTATAAAATAGTGTAATTGGATTTATTATGATGCCATTTTAAATGTCATTAAATAAGGTGAATATTTATTTTTCCTAAAAAGAGATGCCAATAACAAATTTGAATTTTTAAACCGTAATTTAATGCGAGCGTTAAGGGGTTAAACAAGTAAAACTCAAAGAACATTTTCTATGTGAATTTATAGGAAGTGTTTGTTATCGTTAAACATCCCCTACTCTAGTGTTCATTTCGTGACTGCTTCAGAATGCGTTAAATGCAACTTTTGATGGTCATGCTGCATTTTCAATAGGTAATATTTTCATACGTATTATTGAGTGAGTTATTTAACTTTAAATGTTGCATTTTCCCCTTGGACTTTTTGTTTATAGTGCGGGTGCTACGTTTGAGAAAACTGCAAATCGTGATAAGAATATACCGCTTGGTGAGTATCTACTTTATGTTAATACAATGCATTTCAGAGGGGGAGGCATCGCGAAAATTCGTGGGTATTCAAGATGGCGGCTGTTATTCAAAATGGCGTCATTTTCTGAATTTTCTTACTATACATCATATAAATGTGTGTTTCAGGTCGATTTCGATGGTTTTAACGTCAGAAATTTCTTTTTAACACTTTCTGTCATAGTTGAATGGATTTATGATATCAGTTTGTCTCTCTGCCTGCTTGCCGTTCTATGCTTAAACTCGCTTAAATATAGCTACTCGCTTAAATTCATTCAGATTGTCATGTAATTTATATGTTATTGAAGTTTACAATAACATACTCGGAAAAAAAATTGAAATGTATAGCTTTTACAGTCCGTTTACAGGACCCTCAAAACAATTCCATTACGTTATTGTCTATTAGTCCGGGTGCTACGGATGAGAAAACAGCAAATCGTGATAAAAATATACCGATTCGTGAGTATCTACTTTATATTAATACAATGCATTTCAGAGGGGGAGGCATCGCGTAAAGTCGTGGGAATTCAAGATGGCGGCTGTTATTCAAAATGGCATTTTTTTCTGAATTTTCTTACTATGCATCATATAAATGTATGTTTCAGGTCGATTTCGATGGTTTTAACGCCAAAAATTTCGTTTTTAACACTTTCTGTCATAGCTGAATGGGTTTATGATATCAGTTTGTCTGTTTGTTTGTCTGTCTGCTTGCCGTTCGACGTTCTAACTGCCTTAAATATCGCTAATCGCTTAAATTCACCCAGATTGTCATGTAATGTATATATGTTATTAAAGTTTACAATAAGATGTTCCGAATAAAATTGAAGTGTATAGCTTTTATAGTCCGTTTATAAGACCCTCAAAAGAATTCCATTACGTTATTGTCTATGGGGGGTAATCGTTTGCAATAGGACTTAATCATATTATACTCTCTGAAACAGATTCAAATTGACATACATCAGTGAGGTGCACTACAAGAAACTTACTATAGAATAAGGTGTGCATAGTATTTATCGTTTATTTACAGTGACACACCAAAAAAAGAATACGTGCGTTTGTAACTCGTGTATAAATTCTATAAAGATCATCAGCTAAATCACCTTTTTTGAGTGGAGCTGTTAGGTATGAAAAAACTGCATTTTGTGAAAAGGATATCCCGAATGCTCAGTATCTACTTCATATTAATACAATGCATATAAGAATTTGAGGCATCGTGCAAATGCATAGGAAATCAAGATGGTTGCTGTTATTCAAAATTGTTTACATTTTTATTTCTATACATCATATAAAAGTATCTATGATGTCAATTTCTATATTTTTTAACTGAAAAATTAACTTTTTAATATCAGAAATACGCTTAAAATGAAAAAAGGACAATTAAAAAATATTTTTGTATTTTATAATGAGGAAAATGAAATGAATAAATAAATAACAAAAATGCATTTTTATTAATACCTTAATTATACAAGATATTAAAAAAAATGCATGCTACTTTTAAAGTTAGAGAATATAAACCTTCACATTGTATCATCATATTTCTCGCATTCATTTTTGCAGTTGCACAATAATGTGCAAGAAAGTCAAACCTTTCTACAGCCACACTTATTTTTACAGATTTTGCACATACATTTTACATCAAACACACTTTTATACGATAAATAGTATGAAAATTGCAAGAATTCCAGAAAATGACGACATTTTGAATAACAGACGCCATCTTGAATTCCCACGACTTTTCGCGATGCCTTCCCCTCTGAAATGCATTGTATTAATATAAAGTAGATACTCACCAATCGGTATATTCTTATCACGATTTGCTGTTTTCTCAACCGTAGAACCCGGAGTAATAGACAATAGCGTAATGGAATTCTTTTGAGGGTCCTATAAACGGACTATAAAAGCTATACACTTCAATTTTATTCGGAACATGTTATTGTAAACTTTAATAACATATATACATAACATGACAATCTGGGTGAATTTAAGCGATTAGCGATATTTAAGCGAGTTAGAACGTCGAACAGCAAGCAGACAGACAAACAAACAGACAAACTGATATCATAAACCCATTCATCTATGACAGAAAGTGTTAAAAACGAAATTTTTGGCGTTAAAATCATCGAAATCGAACTGAAACATACATTTATATGATGCATAGTAAGAAAATTCAGAAAAAGACGCCATTTTGAATAACAGCTGCCATCTTGAATTCCCACGGCTTTACGCGATGCCCCCCCCCCCTCTGAAATGCATTGTATTAATATAAAGTAGATACTCACGAATCGGTATATTTTTATCACGATTTGCTGTTTTGTCATCCGTAGCACCCGGACTAATAGACAATAACGTAATGGAATTCTTTTGAGTGTACAGTAAACGGACTATAAAAGCTATACACTTCAATTTTTTTTCCGAACATGTTATTGCAAACTTCAATAACATATATGAATTACATGACAATCTGAGTGAATTTAAGCGAGTAGCGATATTTAAGCGAGTTTAAGCATTGAACAGCAAGCAGACAGACAGACAAACAAACAGACAAACTGATATCACAAACCCATTCAACTATGACAGAAAGTGTTAAAAAGAAATTTTTGAAGTTAAAACCATCGAAATCGACCTGAAACACACATTTATATGATGTATAGTAAGAAAATTCAGAAAATGACGCCATTTTGAATAGCAGCCGCCATCTTGAATACCCACGACTTTTCGCGATGCCTCCCCCTCTGAAATGCATTGTATTAACATAAAGTAGATACTCACCAAACGGTATATTCTTATCACGATTTGCAGTTTTCACCTTATTTTGGTTGTGTAGCACTCGGACTATTAATCTTTTAACACGTTTTCTGCCCCCATAGGAATTTAAAATGATTTCCAGGGTACCAAACTTACAAAGACTAATTAAATTGTTTTTAACCCCTTCGGGACGAGCATCTTTTTTTTAATATTTTGTCACTGGTTTTTCAAAATAGAAATTATTGCCTAAATGAATCGGAAAAATGCTCTATTAAATAAGGGGAAATTTACAGAAAAAAATTACTGGTGAGAATAATCACGGATTCTGAGCGATTTATATTTAACACTATAACTACCGTGAACCGTCATTTTGATGGCTACCATATGAATATGTTTCGGTTCAAACCAGAAATTTGACTATGAAATAAGTTTAAAGATAGAAAGAATGAAAACGTTAAATAATAAATTGCTTTAAATAAAAATTCTGGCGTGAAATATTTTTACAAAACGTGACTCAAATTTCCGGTAGCTCTAGTGTTAACATTATATGGAAAGCTACCCGTAACCCACGGGTGATGCTCACGGCAAAGAATGAAAAAATTTTGAGACCCTCTGGTGATGCTTCTAGCAGTTTTTATTTTGCTCGAAAAAAATATATATTTGAGTTTACTTTTTTGAATTACCACTAGAAAAATATTGAAATTTTAATTAGCCTCGGGTACGGTATGCTATTTCTATCTCCCAGCTTATTTTGTGTCCAAAAAATAACGTTACCTTACAGAAGCTAGCCGTAAAACAAAGCATTACGATTAAATACTCTTTAGCAATTTTTTAAACTTCTAAGCATCGCACATTTTCAATTTTTATACCGTCGTATTAGAAAAAAAAGTTCTTTTAAATACATTTTGTTTGAAAACTGTATCTCCATTTACATTTACTTTTGAAATACTAGGACTTCCCTCAGAGGGATTAGTCTGAGCGATATTACTGAGAACATAGATTTAATAATAACATGTGGAAGCAAAGAAATTGAGATGTTATCTTTAATTGTCCATATACTGCGAAAAATTGAAATGATGAAAATAAACGAATTGTAGAATTACAAAATCTTATATATAAATTCGTATACACTATTTAAAAAAATGGGAAATCAAACCATTCAAAACAGCCATGCATGGATATAAAATTGAAAGTACGCAATATATTAAAAGTAAAATAGAAAATGAAACACTAATTTACTTATATCGGAATTTTAACTGTATAAAATGATGTCAAAAGCATAATCAGACGCTCCTCACCAATTTGAGTAACTTTAAATGACAAATATATGATGTATAAAAAGAATGGACTATACTTTATATGGTGTGTGCTCCCCCGGAATAGTTAATATTGTACAATATCTGTTTTCCACGGATGCAACGAGGTTGTCGATAACATTTAAGGAATTATCTTCTCAAAATCTAATGTAGTATCAAAGTACCGAATATATCAAAAGTGGCATGCAATGCTTCGTTAGAGTGTGTTTTAGATATGCTCGATCGGATTTAAATGATGAGTGTATGCTGGCCACTACATACGCTGTATTGTTTTGTTTTCAAACATATTCTGCACAAGTTGAGCTGTATTTAGCATGTATTAAATACAAGAAATCGGCAATGATTACAATATAAAGTATGACACAAGATCTGAATATATCGTCTGCATAACTTTTGAGCTGTTAAAGTGTCATTTGAAGTAATTTAGAAATCCATACATATTTATTCAGCAAATCATGCAAGCTAACATACGCCAATATGAACCCGATTACAAAATTTCACCAGAATAAGTTAATATACAAAAAATCTACTAATGATAATTGAGAATATGACCTTATGATAAAATGTCTAGAAAAATGAATCGGATAAAAAATTCATATCACATTTAAAACGGCACTTCCCTCTGTTAGTGGCCTTGGCGAGAGAGAGAAAAGCCTAGAGAAGGAACACTTTAACAAGTACTTTCGGGCAACCTACTCACTGTTTCATACAGGTCTTTATTCAATATTTACACAATTTATTTAATGCTAGGTGGGTATCTATCAGTTTTGTTGCATTTAAATCGCATGTTTTGCGGAGGAAATGCAGCATTATGAAATATTTAAAGATGCTGTACCTAATAATTCCAAATTAATGGTAATTGAGATCGCTTTCCGTTAATTTCATCTTTTTAAATTTAAAATTTTTTAAAAACCATTCATAGAGACAATTGTATATTTTAAAACTAACCCGAAGCAAAATTTCAAGATTTTGGGCTCAGCAGTAACACAGAAATAGAAAATTTTTGAAAGTTTTTTGTTTCTGCACTGTTTTATATAGCGACATTTTTAGAAATTGTTCTATTGCGAGAATTTACGTCAGGATAAATACAGCCATGTCAATTTTCATGTTTATATTCCTAACAGCTCCATGTCCTTTGTTACTTAGATCATCTTTAAATCTTTTTCCGCTTTGTTTAGTCTTTCTATTTTTTAGAATTCGTTCTACAACGAGCATTTACATCTTATTAATTACTACCATGCCAAAGTTCTAGTTTCTAACCCCAACAGTATCCCAAAAATTTCAGTATTCCAAATAAATCCTAGTTTAGAACTTTTCTAAAATTTTTACGTTTATCCGTCAAATTGAACCTTTTAGAGAGCGTTCATATCGAGTATTTACATCTTAAAAGTAACTACCGCACCAAATTTAAAGTTTCTAACCCAATCAATATCGCAGAAATCACAATTTTAGAACTTTTTTGCTCGTGCAGCGATGTAGGTTCTTGCACTGACATAAAATAGTCTTTTTTTCGGAGCAAGGGATGGCCACCAACATTTTTTAAGTTGGCTATGTAGTTTCAGAGATAACACCTCACAAACGTACAAGCATTAATAATATTATATACTTTATAATATTATAACGCTTTATAATATTAGCATTAGATGTACAGATACAAAAGCCATTTATCTGTTACAAACTAAATTGCCGGCGTTGCCCAGAATTTGAAGGATGTTTGTTCTGAAAAATCAATTTCAAAATTTAACATACAACACAAAAAAAACATTTAAAAAAGCAGTCGAAATGTTGTTGAATGAATCATATGAAAACGCTATATAAAAATGTATAAATGTATATAACAGACGCAAAAGAATACAGCTATAAATGAACTTATTTCAATTTATAATTGGAGCAATAATGTTAAAATATGCCAATATTTCCCTAATCGGGTTTTTATCATGCTTCAATACATTTTCACACTCATATGACGTTATACTATATCCACCATGCCCTTTATATTTCCAATATGACGTAATATTTTCCTCTTTCACGTAGAAACCTTGAAATAGAAAAGTTATAAAGTTATATTCACTTTCATTTAAATTCGTCAAACCATTTATTTCATTTTCATATTTCACGTGAATATCTTACAATAGAAAAATTATGACGTAATATTCACCTTTTTTTTAAATTTGGCAAACTATTTATTTCATTTTCATTTTTCACGTGGAAATCTTGCAGTAGAAAATTAATTGTTGTAGTAATAATTTTATTGTGTTTTTTAATTGTTGGCAACTGCTATAACGAAAAATGTTTAAATTTGATAAGAAATTGCTGTTAAATTGGTGGTTTTTTATTAACTAAAAATTAACTATAAGTTATTTCGATTCCGGATTAATTTAGTTGTCTCGGCCATGTTTTAATACACATGTACGTATCTGTTCACAATTTTGGCTTCCAAATTGTGGATTTTTTATGGAATTACAAACAGACAGATAGACAAGTTTTCATTTTTATATATCTCTCTATTCTATAAAAAGTAACTAACGCTGTCACCGCCGCCGCCGCCGCCGCCGCCGCCGCCGCCGCCGCCGGTTTTGAATTTTTTGTGACCGGAGGTCTTTCTTCGTTAATATTAAGAAAACTATTGCATATGCACTATGTGCAATATATATGAAAATCGGTGGTATTATAGCGAAATGTTTGATCAACACACTAATGCATACAGTTTTCAAATCGAAGAATTATTTTAAGAGATATTTAATGCTAAAGTTGGACAAAATCGTTCCATTAAAAAAAAATTATAAGAGCAAAAGCTATACATGGCAATTTAATCATTTTTAGATCATTTTATTCAGTAGAAGATCCCGGTCTGCAGATTTCATTAATTTTTTTAATTTGACTCATTTTCTGAGGTTTTATTTCTATTTTAAATTCAAATATTCAGCATTTTGACAGATATTTTTTACATATTTTAGAAAATGGTATTAATTTAAACTGTTACCAACTGAATAAACAGCGCAAACAATAATGTTTGCTTCAAATAAAAAAAATATTTACACGTTACTATTATAAACAGAAAAAAAACCTTCAAATTAGAATTAAATAATTAGGTATAAAAAGCAGGCACTTATTGGAAATTACGCCATAAAAACTATATTTACATGTGAATTTTAAAAGAGAAAGGATATTGTAAAATAAATTCATTAACATGCGTTAGAAATTTGAAATAGAACAAATTACTTCACATTACACTTATTATGCAAAATGAACAAAAAATAGTATTGCAAAACAGTTTAAATTTAAAAATTGCGCAAGACAAAATATTAGAGGTTAAATATTAGATTTTTTCAAAAATTTATTATTTGTCGTTTAATATGAGGTGTTCAGCTATAAGTATGCAAATTTTTATGTTTCCAACATAATTAGGGGCTGAGTTAGAAAAATGGATTTAAATACACAAGTTAGAGCCCAGAGGGTTAAATATTAGAGTTTTTCAAAATTTTATTATTTGCTGTTATGTGAGGTGTTCAGCTATAAGTATGCAAAATTTCATGTCTCCAACTTAATTAGGGGCTGAGTTAGAAAAATTGCTTAAAATACACAAGTTAGAACCCAGAGGGTTAAATAATAGACTTTTTCAAAATTTTATTATTTGTCGTTTGATGTGAGGTGTTCAGCTATAAGTATGCAAAATTTCATGTCTCCAACTTAATTAGGGGCTGAGTTAGAAAAACTGCTTAAAATACAGAAGTTAGAGAACAGAGGGTTAAATATGACTTTTTCAAAATTTTATTATTTGTCGCTTGATGTGAGGATTTCAGATATAAGTATACGAAATTTCATGTCTCCAACTTAATTAGGGGCTGAGTTAGAAAAATTGTTTAAAATACATAAGTTAGAGCCCAGAGGGTTAAATATTAGACTTTTTAAAAATTTTATTATTTGTCGTTTGATGTGAGGTGTTCAGCTATAAGTATGCAAAATGTCATGTCTCCAACTTAATTAGGCGCTGAGTTAGAAAAAATGCTTAAAATACAGAAGTTAGTGACCGGAGGGTTAAATATGACTTTTTCAAAATTTTATGATTTATCGTGTTATCGCAAGTGTTCAGCTATAAGTATGCAAACTTTCATGTCTCCAACTTAATTAGGAGCTGAGTTAGAAAAATTGCTTTAAATACACAAGTTAGAGCCCAAAGGGTTAAATATTAAGCCTTTTTCAAAATTTTATTATTTGTCGTTTGATGTGAGATGTTCAGCTATAAGTATGCAAAATTTCATGTCTCCAACTTAATTAAATTAGGGGCTGAGTTAGAAAAATTGATTAAAATACACAAGTTAGAGCCCAGAGGGTTAAATATTAGGCTTTTTCAAAATTTTATTATTTGCCGTTTGATGTGTGGTGTTCAGCTATAAGTATGCAAATTTTCAAGTCTCCGACATATATAGTTTCTGAGAACGGGCTCTGTGACAGGCGGACAAACAGACGGACAAAGGAGTGAGACAGGTAGGTTTTCGTTAGATGAACGAAACTCTAAAAACATGCTGCGGATGACTGTAACAACATCCTAAAATTACATTACCATCAGCGATCTACCAATGCCGAATTTAGTTTATATTCGTTTCATATATTCTTATTCTTTTGTGCGGCCCTGTAAAATAATTATCAATATTATATACAGTAAAACCTCTGAATAGCGGACACCCCGAGAATGCAGATTTTGTCCTCTATTTAGAGGTGACCGCTACTGAGAGTAAAACATGTACAGTTATTTAAGAGTTGGTAATCGAAAAAATGTCCGCTAAATAGAGGTATCCGCTAATCGGGTGTGTCCGCTATGGAGGTTTTACCAGTAAAACTTCTGAATGGCGAACACCTCGGGAGGGCAGAATTTGTCCTCTATCTGGAGGTGCCCGCTACTGAGAGTAAAAAATGTACAGTTATTTAAGGGTTGGTAATCGAAAAAATGCCCGCTAAATAGAGGTGTCCACTAATCGGGTGTGTCCGTTATGGAGGTTTTACTGCATAATAATATCATCCTTTACAAGAAAATTGCATGTTGTATGATAGACAGACAGACGTCCAGAGAAAGATAACCTGTCAGATCAATAAACACTCAGGTCTTTTGTTTTAATCATCCACAATTGTATGTCATACAACATGCCAGATTTTATACAACAGGCTGAAAACGGTCACCGTGGTACGGAATACTGTATTATTATTTGTTTGCCCACCAAAACTGGTTGCCACGGGTTGTTGCAAGGTTTGTGATCACGTGGTTGAAACTGATTTATTCAATATTACTGCGTGCGTATTTTTTTTTATTTGCTCCATGTGTTCAAACCAGTTGTCTATGAAAACATCAACCGGTGAAAGTGACGCACACTAAATTTCTGTGACGTATGCAGATAAATTGTGCTTTTTTAAGAGTTTTTTCTATATAATTTTTAAACGGTTTGGAACTTATTTTTCATAGTAGGTGCATTCAGTAGGCGACCCTCATAGGTACCTTCTGGTGCAATCAGAAACGAAATCCAACGAATATTTTTTGAGTTATGCTTGACGAAAGGTTTTTATTAGGCTTTTTTTTAGTAGGACATGGCGTTAATATCCATCGTAGTAGTAAAGTGTCCGGACAGTAATATTTCGCTGAGTATTAGCCTTCGCTTCGCTCAGACAATTAATGTTTTTGTAGTTTTTGGAGCCATTTGCTTAATATTGGCAACGGAAGTACTTAATTTCTGTAGAAAGTAAAGGAAAGATAGTTTTAAAATAGTAAATATATATTTTTGTTGCCATTTTCTCGTAACAACCGAAAGAAAATGTAATTAAAATACGTGCTATTTTGAAAAAAAATATAAACGAATGATTTCTGTTAAAACAATTGAGCTATTATATACTATATTTAATTGTAAGTATCTATGAATCATTAGATAGCCGTTTTTTTTTTCGATTTTCTTGAATGACGGTATCTTTTTGCTGCATTTGTGCATTATTTCGTGATAGTGATGTGCTATGCATGCTTTACTGAAGATGTTTAAGAGTAGATCGTAAATGTGGAATTCTTAAGCGAATGCGAACAACGTCATTTTACATAAAATAAAACGTGTGCTTTAAGTCTTAAAATTGAAATATGTTTTGTACTGCAGTAGAATCCCGCTTAACCGAGTTATTTTCTTCTGATGGACTGGTGTCTTCTATTATTATGAAACAGCCATTATAAATGAAGTGATGGGTGAAGATGAAAGAGCAGCCGTAAAAAAAATTACGGCCATTCCCACCCCCATTCTGACCAGAAAATCAGATTTCTAACTTTTTACGACTGCTCTTTCATCTTCACCGAATACTTCATTTATAATGGCTGTTTCATAATAATAGAAGCCATCAGTCTATCAGAAGAAAATGAAGTAATGGAAATGCCGGGGTGACACTAAATTCTGAAAAAGCAGAATTCCTGTTCTCTAGTAATTAATCTTTTTTTTCAGTTTTTATAGGAGAATGGCCAAAAAAAAAGATATAATTGCTATTTTTCTTTCACTTTCTACAGAAATGGAGTTCTTCCGTAGCCAGTATTAAGCAAATGGCTCTAAAATCTACAAAAAAAAATAAATAAATAAATAAATAATAATAATAATAATAATATCTCAAAAATAAATGGAGATGCAGTTTTCAAACAAATTGTATTAAAAAGTACATTTTTTTTCAAATACGACGGTATAAATATTGAAAATGTGCGATGCTTAGAAGTTTAAAAAATTGCTATAGAGTTTTTAATCGTACCGCTTTGTTTTACGGCTGGCTTCTGTAAGGTAACGTTATTTTTTGGATACGACACAAAATAAGCTGGGAGAAAGAAATAGCATACCGTAGGGGGGGGGGGGGCTAATAATAAATAAACAGCAATAGTCCAGTTACCGTTTCAGTCAAAATAACGCCAAGGGTCTCTGCGGCCGAGTTGTTAGAGCACCACGCTGCTAATCCATTGCGAGCGTAAGAGATTGTGGGTTCGATTCCAGCTGGTTTTTATCTTTCTGTTGGACATATTGTCATCAAATCACTCCTTAGTTACATAACAAAAATTGCTCAAAAAGTCATAATTTTAAATTACATGCTTACATTAATGTGTTTATTCTGCACTTTAACAACTATTCAACGATATGATAATATTTATAATGCCTTTAATATTCTGCAGAATTAATAATAACTACCTTTAAAAGATAGAGGAAAAAGGAGAGTCGATCTCATTGCAAGCTGTATCAATAAAAGCGTTATAACCTCCCCGTGATAACAAATCAGATCAAAAACAGATTTCACGACCTCAAATGCCTGTTATCACACTTAACCCCTTAACGGTTGCATTAAATTACGGTTTAAAAATTCAAATTGCTTATTGACGCCACTTTTTTGAAAAAGAAATATTCACCTTATTTAACCCCTTAATTCTCGCTCCCGTCAACATCACGGGCTGAGATGTTGTTCGTTATTTCTCGTGCCCGTCATATTTCCGGGTTGGAGATTTGATTGCTGGAAAAAACTTCTTAACCCAGAAAAATTTAACTGGTATTTCCGTGTGAAGTCTTTGAATATTACCGTTTGGGCTTGTCTTTTGGCTCTGATTGTAATGCAAGGATTTTATTGCATGTTTCGAAACATATAACACTTAAAAAAATTAATAATCAAAATTTAATGTATATATGTTACATAGGTGCCAAGTTGCCACTAATCCTCCGTAATATGTGGGTTAATTTAACCCTCGTTTAATACATTTCGTACCGGAATTTTTTTTCAGAGATGAAATTAAATAATTTCCACGTAGAAAACTGTAATCAAATAAATAAAGATTCATCAAATATTTTTTCTGGTTCGAAACTTTGTTGAACTGGGTTAAATTAATCTTCGCATTACGGAAGATTAGTGCGAACTTGGCACCTCTGATATTATTTCAAATATTATTTGTAAAAAATTGTGTGATGATGATAAATAAATATCTACGATGTGAAAAGTAAAGGTCTTATTCGCATTAATTTGTATGGTGTAAAACAAACATTAAGACACAGAATTCGCGCATGATGGCTTTTCTACAAATGTGAATTTGTTCTATAACCTCTTTTTTTTTTCGCCTTTAAAAAAAAAAAAAAAAAAAAAAAAAAAAAAAAAAAAACTAATTGCAAATTTATTTAGAAACTTTATATTTATCCAATTTCTGTAATAAATGAAATAGGCACTTTTTTAATGGTTTTTCCAAATATTAAGCGGCCATGAAAGGGTTAATGAAAGGTAAAATGATACCATAAGCCAAGTACACGACTTCATAGAACTGATGGGAATCAAACAATCTGAACAAAAGACACAGCCCGTGTATATCACGCGGGCGAGAATTAAGGAATTAAGTATCACTTCATAGTTCATAAAAAAAACCAACAGAACGTGCCAAATAGCAAAAATAAAAGGTCATGCAACTCCTAAGTTACACAGTATTTAAGAGATAATATATTACGTTGACTGAAGGCGAAAGGTAATTGACTTAATAATAACAATTTTGCAAGAATGTCGTTTTACAAAATGGGCGATTCGATATTGCTTACCTGTAATTAAAGTGTTTCTCATTCTTTTCTTGCAGTATTTCACGAAGCTTATATTATAAGGCACCATGTTTCTTTTCTTCAGAAACTTGAAAATTTTTCTTAACACGGTGAGTGGCACGGTGACTGACACTGAAGCGCTGAAAAATTTACAATGTTTTAAGTAATTTTAAAGAAAGTATAATCCTATAATAAATAAAAGGTAGGTAAATTTTAAATAAATGCTCAGTAATTACTTAACTATATATATATATATATATACATTAGTTTTATATCATGTTTTAGACATCAGTCATCGATGAATGACGCGTTTTAACGAGACGTTCAGTGTCAGTCACAGGTGACCGACGTGGCGCTTAACGTGTTAAAAAAATTCATAGACTAATTATTTATAGCTACGCGCAATTAACTTTTTACATATTGCCACAATTATTTATAGTTCATGTATGTTATTCAAAAGGACACATGAAAAAGAAACACTGGGAAAAATATGGAATGAAATTTGTTAACCCCTTGAGGGGCGCCGTTTGCAGTCTGCAAACGGTTAATTTTTATGCCGAAATTAACAAATGAGACCAGAAATTTTTTAGTACACTTTCGATCTAATAATATACGTAAAAAAAAAAAAAAAAGCTTTTGATTATTTTCAAGTAAATTTGTTCTTAAATTGCGGTGTGAATTAAATATTTGAACATTTTTAGAGCAGAAATGTCTTGCCCCTGAAAGGGTTAAAGAAAAATCAGCCAGATATTGCGAAGGGTCGTCTTAATATGTATAATGTCCAATATATTCCAGTGTGGCTTTATTTGCTATTCTGATTTAAAAATATTAAAACGAAACATCACTTATTTCGCCATAATTCTATCAGCAAATTATCTACATATATTAGTATTATAATCAGCATATCCAATCAAAACGATAAAGAAAATTATTATTTAATCAACGCATTTTCCCGATTATATTAGGCAAAAATTTCTGTTTTGAAAAACAGGTGATAAATGATTAAAATTTCTGTAAAAGGCGCTCGTCGCGAAGGGGTTAATTAATTGTTATAATTGTTGTTTTCCAACTCAATTTGCATTACATTATTCTAACACTGTTTAATTTGTTTTCCAGGCAAATTTTTGTGGTAAAAAGTGCATCAAAAGGGATATTTTAGTAGAACGTTCGAACTATAAAAATATACAAATTCATAAATCTATAAAAGTCAAACTGGTTTTGCAAAACCAGGCACATTTTGTAAAAAACGGATGAAATCGTCGTAAGGAAAATAATTAAAAGCGTACATCCTTACATCAAGACCGAATGAAGTACAACTTACGGAGATAACATAGAATTTGGCAACTTTGCATCTGAACTCACATCAGTTCAAAAAACATTACCTGTCGAGTACAGCGATATTACGAGGCAGTGATTGCCATTTTCGTCACTTCCCGTGATATCGATACATATTCCACATAAGAAGGCTAGGATTTTGCGAATATTGTTAAAATGTCACTAATAAAATTTCAAGTTTGAATTTTAATGAGATGCCCTGTGTTTTTGACTAAGGGCAATTCCACAGAAAATCATCCTTTTTTTGGGGTGGGGGGAATAAAATTTATAATGTACTTAATTTAGGGGTATGATTGGAAATTTTGATGTTTTTATATTCTATAGAAAAATCCTGATAAAAAGGCATTGTAAATTACTGTTTACAAACTAAGTTAAGTACCATTATTTTCTTTGTAAAGTCATAATGTTACGTCAGTTACACAATAAATGTTACGTCAGTTACATGTGTAAATGCCATTTTTTTCGTTTTTATTATACAGAAATTAATTAAACAAGTTATAGTTATAATTTGGCATTAATTAGTATTGTTGAGAACATTAAACCACTTTTTTAACTGGATAGTTTTGATAATTTTTACACTTCAATAAAGGCAGAAAAAATGTTTGTCTATTTTATGTTACGTCAGTTACAGAATTTTGAATTGCAATTTTTGGTACTCAAAGAGAGATTGAAATAATCTGCAGGTATTTGGGTATTAAGATCTTGGAAGGAAATGTTTTAAATTGTAAAAAATGTGTTCTAGCTTTATTAGTAAATTTTCTACATAGCTTTGAAAACAAAATTCGATGATAAAATGTTACGTCGATGGAATTGCCCCTAAATAATAAGATTGCGTCACCGGATTCAATACAAAAATAGTTCCCTGTAATGCGCCCTACAACAGTTAGAAGTGTGCATGTGGTTTTCTCACTGGTGTTAGAGATATTCTCTTATACGTGTTAGAGAATACACGTATGGTTCTCTACGTGTATTGTCGACACAATCATTTAATCATAACAATAATATAACAAGAACGAAAAATCCTGCGTCAAATATAGTTTATGACACGCTTTCCAGCACAATGAGAATACAGTAACAAAACATTACAGTTTAGTAAGATGAATGTTAACTTTGAAAAACACATAAAACTTTTGAAAACTCAATTTCAGTAGTTATCACCAATAGCTGGAAAAATAGCCGACTTCTTTTCTGCAGATAGTAGTATATGTAGATATACTATGCAATATGCAAAAAAATACTTCAGTTAAGAAACAAATAACAGAGTTGAAAATTTTCCTTGAATAATTTCCTTCAAAAAACGGAAATGCACCTGCGATTTTTTGTGCAACGCAGTGTTGCCAGTGGGCTACTTTTTTTTTTTTTTTTTTAATTCAGATTTCTTGATTCGCACCGCTTTTTTGATACGGTAAAATTACCTTTGTTTTCGCCTTAATTAATATGTTATTAAATAAGGCGTTTTTCACCATTTCAAAAAAGTTGTGCCAATCAAGAATCTGAATTTTAAAAAAGTCGCCCATTTGGCAACACTGTGTACGTTGTATATGATTTATAGAATTCATACACAATAAGTAATACCTTAATTCCTTAACATTCGCGAGTTTTGATTATTTGCGAAATAGAAAATGAAGAACATTTCAACATTCACGAATACTTAACTTGGTTATTCGCGAATTTTGTTTTAAAAAGAATTTTTTTGACAAAGTAAACTCACTTTGTTTTACCATTCTATGAGCTAAGTGGCACTGGACAGTGGAAACTGAACTACTGTATAGCCTACTGTGTGGCCTTCTGTTGCAAGACTTTCAGCCATTGTGTTGAGTGAAAATATAGATCAGTAATTTTCATTATTTTTTATGCAGACATTTTTTCAATTTTCTAAAATTCAAAATTTTTATTGCGGGTGAGATATTTTCTGCAAAGCTGGTCGGAAAAATTTTAAAACGTCAACAACAACTTGTTGAAAACAAATTGAATGCGATTTTTTACTGGTGAGGAGTCTTAAATTTAAAATAGAAAAAGGGGAAATAATTCATAAACAAAAGATCTGCTCAGTCAAACAATCTCACATCACTAAATTTTTCTCCGCCATCAGCTAGCAAATAAATTCTGTACAGTATATTTATAATTATTCTAATTTATTTACAACATGTACTTTTTAATTCTTAATAAACATTTTTTCTTTGAATTAATTTTTCCAATAAAAAAAGATCATAAAACCTAAACCCCTTTTATTCACCGGAACATAGCCTCTTCGTTCGAGATTTTGACATTCGCGGACGTTTCCGCGAACCTAACCTTCGCGAATGTTAGCACGTTGACTGACATGCTACGAGTATACTCGTAGCTTTAATATTCGTGGCTTTAATTTATTACTTTCTCACCATTATTTTAAAATAAAAAAAATTGCCTAATTTATTGGCAGAAATTTCGCTGTGTTAGTAAAGCGAAATTTACCTTTCAGAATTTGTGGTGACAAACAATTTTCAAGAAGAAATTTGAAAATTCTTACTTTTTGCGGCAGTGAACGTATTAAGGGATTACTGTATAAAATAAATTAATTAAATTTAGAAATCCGTACCAAAGCTGAAAACGCATTTCCATCAGTTATTTTTCATAGTCAGAGTTGTAACTGAAATCTTTTGCGTTTCTCTGAAAATGAGCGATAAATACTATGCACTTCATGTTCTATAGTAAACATCTTGTAGCATATTTCAGTGACATATGAATTTCAATGTACTCACAATAGTATAAGATCATTAATATACAACGGAAAAGAATTTTTCAAATACCGCATAATGTAGCGAAATATTTTTGAGTGTCCCTGTAAACAAACTATAACCGGTACATACTACTTAACCCCTTAACGCTCGAATTAAATTACGGTTTAAAAATTCAAATTGCTTATTGGCACCAGTTTTATGAAAAAGAAATACTCACCTTATTTAAAGACAGGAAAAACGATACTAAAATATATCCAATTTCACTATTTTATAAAACTGGTGGGAATCAAACAATTTGAGTTAAAGACACAGACCGTGAATATGACGGGAGCGAGAATTAAGGGGTTAAATATCGCTCATGCCACAGTAAACGTCAATAACATATGTCGATTTCTGAATGGAAATCCGAGTATACTTACGTGAGTTAGAACACGAGCAGCAGACGTGAATAAACAGATAGGAACAAACAAACCGAACTTTTCAACTATGTTGGAAATTGTTAAAAACGCATGAACTAATAGCGCAAACAGCTTTTTCCGTTGTCTATTACAAAGTCAATTATCACTGCTTCGTTTAAATTTTATACTGTACATGAAGCGGATATATGAAGTAGTCATGACTCGGTTTTTTTTTTTTTCAATATAATTAATTTCGAAGAATATTATTCCTTTTGGGTTAATACACGCATTTATTTTTACAATTGTTATTTACATTAACCCCTTGAGTACACATTTGTTTCAGGGCTGCCTCTGCCAATTTTTTTAACACTAAAACAGCCGGAAATTTTACTGAAATTTAATAAAAACATTTTATACCAGGATTTATATCTAAAACTGTTTAACTTTTTTTTCAAGCAGCGTACTTTTCTTTAAACTTATTTTATAAAAATATTTCTAGTTCCAATCAACATCTGTTTATTTAGTAGGGGTCAAAATAATTCCATCTCGTACCTTTTTTCCAAACAAAAATCTTTCATATACACTTTGGCAACATGTGCTAGAGAAATATACTACAAAATATTTTATACTGGTATGAATATTATACAGTGGTATGAGTAGAATATAAGAATAGACACCTGTGGCCCAACGTATGACAAATCTCAGTCGTCAAATGTACCACAGGGGTTAATGTATACAAAATACTTTGAAAATTTCATTTAAAATTTGATACTTATATTGCATTGGATACAAGAAAAAAATATTTCGTGTTATAGAAAATTCTTTAAAAAAATAATTACAGATTATTTCTCTCCAAATGTATAAAAAATATCGGGATATGTAAACATTTAATAACTTACATCATACACAAAAAAATTTTGCTACTTATAATAAAAAATTGTATTAAATTATATTCAGTACAAGAGATATTGCGATATTGCACATAAACTATTAACGTACCTTTCGTTGATTTTAAGTCGTCAACTTGTGTTAGTACAGGTTATAACGATAAACAATAGCTTGAAATTTCATAAAGCCTAAAATGAATGCGAAGTTCATTTATATTTCAACTTTAAAATACTGCCGCATTAGGATTTTAAATTTGTGTATCTAACACAACAGTTATTGCGGGAGATGTCTTTCTTTCTAGATCGAAAAATTAATAAATCTTTTGTCATGTATGTTTGCGTTTAGAAGCTAACAACTCCCCCATTATATTTGGAAATAAAATAATATGCTATTTTCTTTTTCATAAATAATTGAAACCATAGATGCATAATTTGTATAGGTTTATGTAGATATCTCCCGATATCTCATGTGGGTACATACTTATATCAATGTATCGGTTCGTAAAACCAATTAAATCGGTGGTTGAAAGTATCCGCTAAAAAATGATTTCGGAGATTTGATGTAGCACGCAATCATTTATATCAACATAATAAGGGAAATTAAATGAGTTAGTTTATTCTTTTCGATTTTAACCCTTAAATGCATGATTTTTTATTTTGTTTCGAAAAATTATATATGATTCTCAGAAAGGTTTATTACACAGGAAATATAATGAAAAAAAATCAAGAGATATATTTATCGTATAATACGTCAAACTTTTGTTATGTTGCACATCTGAAATACAAATAAAAACTACTGTCATCGCTAAAATATTGCAAATTACTAAATATTTTAATAAGCATGAATCTAAATATCCTGTTTTATATATATTTTTAATTTGTAAAACATAACCCTTAACCCCTTGAAGGGCGGTGATATCCTATGGCATCACATAATTTGAACACCTAATTTCCACTTTGCACCCGAATTTTTTTATGAAAATTTCACTTTTATTAAAGTACAGTGGTGGTGGGGGGGGGGGGGAGTAAACACCCATTAATAACTCAGCAAAGAATTATCGCAGAAGAAAGTTACTGATACCACACGATTGGTAATAAAGTCTGCTTTTAAATAATGTATATAAAATTTGCTTATGGGACCATCGACATATTACAACAAACCTTAACTTTTTTTTTCAATAGAAGTAGGCGAATCTGACAGCATAAATGAACTCTACACCTTCCAATTTGCCTGAAAACAAATTTTTATGCAATTCGTCCCATACGTTTCTGAGAAATTAATTATTTTAAAACGATGGTATTTTAGGTGCTGTATCCAAATTGAAGTTCGGTACTGGATTGTTGACTGAGAGAGCAATTCTTGATCAAGACATCTTAAGCACCACTCAAGCAGTCATTGAAGACTGCATATTACAAAATAGCATAAGAAATTTCAAAATATGTTGCCTCTTTTTTCGTAGACTTAAACCATCATTTTGTCGTTTTTTAAGCAGAATTTGAAAACTACTTGGAAGAATAATGTGAAATTTCGGATTTTCATAAAACAGGACTTAATAAATCTAAATCCATCAAATAAATTGTAGGTTGCAATTCATATTTTTTTCGAATATTAATTTCATAATTCATAATTCATATCACAAAATTATAAAAATTGCAAATTCAACGTATTTATGTTTGGGTATTTTAGTATTATTGCTTCACAAAAAATTAACACGTTAGGAGAATACTTTCGGGAGATATTAATGAAAATAAGAAAATGTAATTTAACATTAGAAGCACTAAACTTTGAATGCTTATAATTCAAAAAGTTATCATTCAAATGACTTAAGATTTGGTGTCTAGGCATAGTTTGAACCGAAGATTTGAAGTATCTTGTTAAACTTGGTTTTACGAATACAAGTACCT
The DNA here is from genome assembly GCA_963932465.1 of Maratus speciosus. Lineage (NCBI taxonomy): Eukaryota > Metazoa > Arthropoda > Arachnida > Araneae > Salticidae > Maratus > Maratus speciosus. The sequence goes on along the minus strand of OZ010793.1, from coordinate 57,095,306 downwards.
TACCCCTAAAAGGGGTAAACTCACGAATTATTTTTTTAGAATTGTGTTTTGTATTTTTTTATTAAAGACGAGACACCAGAAATTTTAAGATAGATTTTTAATTTTATTTAGTAGCATATTTACATACTTTTTCTAGGATTATTATTTCCGTATAAATATAATGGTTCCTAAGAGTAATATAAACAGTGATGCAGATATACATCACTATGCATTTAAGGGTTAAACTTTAATTTTACAGAACTTTGTCTCTTTATAAAGAGCAATTCTTATTTAATTGAAGAATGGCAAAATTAAATAGAATAAAATACATATAAAGTGCAATAGAATTAGAGCAACTATAGTCAACTTTTTGCCTCGCGGACCGCAAACATATGTTTATGACATTAGGCGGGACGCAACACACTTAAAAAACGGTTAAAAAGAGAATGTAATTAAAATAGTAAGATAATAAAAATGGTATAACAAATGAATATTCAAAGTTAATATTATCAGCAAGTTTGGACGTTTATTGCAGAAGAAACGTTACAAAAAAAAAAAAAAAAAAAAAAAAATTAACACCACTATTTCCAATCAATAAACATCCTGGTAAATTTTTATAGAAAATGTTGTTGAAATATAGAAATATACCACAAAGTTTGTTGTTCCGAATTGGTAGTGTAAAAATTTTTATTGCCAATTTTTTCCCTCAGCAAACGTTTAACCGTGAAAGTAATGCTAGTTAGTATAAAATGTATTGTATTAGAAAGTATAAAAATTTAAAAATGGAGAATTTTCAAGTTCTAAAGAAAGAAAAAATCCGGCTATATTCTCTAATAAATCAGTTTTTTACTTAATGCAAAAACCCTTTTTTTTTAATTGTAGAAATATATAGAAAAATTTTATTCATTAGGATAATATTTTATTAGTGTTGAATATGAAATGTAATCTATGGCGCAAATTCGACTATATCTAAAAAATAACTTTTGACCAAGAAATCGGAATTTAAAATATTTTATTGTAATTTTAAATAAATTATAAATAACATACCATATTTTGTACTCCTACGAAAATATATAAAACAACAGTGTAGGTCTTAAATAATATAAATACACCTTATTAATTTTGTAAACATGGATTATGTGCTCGAACCGCACAAAAAAGGCCACCTCATCACATGTGGCCTGCGGGTCGCAGTCTGAGCATGGCTGAATTAGAGTAATATTTTTTATGATATGTCGTGTGCAAAGCTGCCAACCACCTGATTTTATTTAAAGTAAAATAAAACCAGATATTTTATTTTAAAAAATAAGATAATTAGAAACAATATAGAAACAACAAACATTACAAGATACAGGTGGTTATAAAAATAATGGAAACACATATAAATAAAAGTGACATTTAAGAATGCGCTTTCTTAACCCCTTAACAGTCGCATTAAATTACGGTTTAAAAATTCAAATTGCTTATCGGCACCACTTTTTTGAAAAAGAAATATTCACCTTATTTAATGACAGGTAAAATGGTACTATAACGAAACCAATTACACTATTTTATAAAACTGGTGGGAATCAAAGAAAAAAGAATAAAATGAATAAAAGACACAGCCCGTGAATATGACGGGACCGAGAATTAAGGGGTTAAGAATTAAAATATACTTCTAGCTACCAGTTTGTAAAAATATAAACAGCATATATCACGGTAGTATGAGGTAGCTTTCGTGAAGTTGTAGAAGTCTTGGATTTTTGTCAAATGTGTAAATTTTCAGGCCTCAGAGAATTTCAAGAGGGCCAAATTGTACAGCCAGACTAGCTGGAGTAACTGTGACCGAAACATCCCAGCTTTTAGGAGTGTCTAGAGGTACGGTATAAAGTCATGACAGCGTACACACAGCGCGACATGACAAGCTCGGTAAAGATAAATAGTGGAAAGAAGGAGAAGGCGAGTGAAAGAGACCGACAGGTATTGAAGTGCAATGTAATGTCTAAAAAGAAAATAACTGCAACCAAAGTAACCGCAGAACTCAATCAGCCTCTGCATTTTCCAGTGTCACTAATTACAGTTAGGAGGCAGCTTCATAAACAGAAGATTTACGCAGAGTAGCAATGTCCAAGCTACTTGTCACAGCTGTTAATGCCAAACGTCGTCTACAGTGGTGCTACAACCACAAAACCTGATCTATTGATAAGAAATGATCAGACGACTCATCTTTCATACATTTCCCACAACAGAAAGGGTGCACATTTGGAGGACACCTGCACAGGCATATGATCGTGATTATCTCCTTTCAACTATCAAGCATGGAGGTGGATCTGTCATGGTATGGGCAGCCGTGTAGTGGTTTCCTGCTGGCAAAATTGTAACGCTGAAAGGAAAGATTCCTGGGGAGAAGTATAGAGAAGTTTTAGCTGACAACGGCCATCCCATGATGCAAAGTTTGTTTCTTGCAGGATATGGAATTTTCTAGGATGATAATGCTCCTATGCATGCAGCGGGACTCCAGTCATGGTTTGATGAACACGAGGATGAAGTGCAACATCTACCTTGGCCCGCACAGTCCCCCGAAACAGGGCCTGATTATCAACGGGGCACACTTACACCAATAAACTTTAAAAGAAATGTTCGTCTCATCTAAACGCTGAATTCATGTAAAATGTCTGCCATGAATGAGGCAAAATTTTCTCTTTCTGTTTACTGGTGGGAATGATCCCCGTTGGTAATCAGACGCTACCCCCAACCTCAATGTAATCGAACTGTTATGGTTTATTTTAGAGCGTATCAATCAGGAATAGATATCCTCCGCCGGCATCTCTCTCGGAATTTTCACAATATCTCGACGAAGAGTGGTACAATATTTCTCGAAACACTACTCAGAACTTGTATGCATCAATTCCCAGGCGAATCCAATCTATATTACACGTCAAAGGATGTCCTATGCCATATTAGTAAAGGATTCCTGATAAATCTAGGGTGTTTCTATTATTTTGATAACCACCTGTACGTAAAATTAGTTTGCAATGCGACAAATAAACTTTATTTAAATAAAAAGTGAAAATAAATGTAGTTAAAGACTTAACGACGTGTCGATACCAACTGATATCGTTTTGTAGCTTTAAACAATGTTATTCCATTAACACCTTAATTGTCGCTTCCGTGATATTCACGTTCTTTGTCTTTTATTCAGATTGTTTGATTCACAATAGTTTTATAAAATAGTGTAATTGGCTTTATTATGCTATCTTTTTACCTGTTATTAAATAAGGTGAATATTTCTTTTTCAAAAAATTGGTGCCAATAAGCAATTTGAATTTTTAAACTGTAAATTAATCTGATCGTCAAGGTGTTAAACTGATATTAATTGGTATTGTAACATCCAAGTAATTCTTAAAACCCTTTATTGAGCATCTCAATTCTGTGGCTGAAATGTTGAAAAGATACACGGACAGCAGAATCTACAAACAAATTTATTTGATAATGAAACGGTAAATTTTGTATATTGTATATGAGTGAAGACAAAATTTTATTATTTATTTCTGCATTAAAATGTCATTTAAAATTCACAAGAGTTCTAGCGACTAATACTAACAATTCATTTTTTGATTTTTTATGTACCAATTACACTTTATCTAATTTCTCCATGTTGCCTATATAAAATATCTACCACAATATCCAAAGAGTGATTTTTGTATAAAATATATAATATGAACATAAAAGCTTAATGCGTTACTTAAAAGGCGGCTAAAATAATAAAAGATATGTTACAAGTTAAAAATATACATTTTGTTGAAAACTTCTTAGTACTTTCTGGCTGTATGTCCAGAGCCCATCATCAAAGAGTACTTTAATAACTAATTGCTGTTCATTTATACAAATGCGTCACTTCGTAATAAACAGCAATTAGTTATTAAAATATTTTCTGATGATGACATCGGGACATACAGCCCGAAAGTACTAAGAAGATTTCAACAAAATGTATATTTTTAACTAGTAACATCTCTTTTATTATTTTCGTCGCCTTTTAACCACTTGCAGGGCGGTGAGGTATAATATATCCCACCTAATTTCAATTCCGAAATGCCACAATGGCACCGGAATTTTGTAATAAAAATTTGCATTTATATTTATTGGAAAAGAACATCTTTTAGTTATTTTCAAATAAATTTGTTTTTAAATCTCGATGTGAACAATGATTTCAACATTTTAGTAACACAAGTACTTTGGCCCTCAAACGGTTAAGTAAACCAGTAAGCTTTTTAACACTAAAACGACCGAAAATTTTTACTCAAGTTTTATAAAAATATTTTACACCGAAATTTTCATTTAAATCTGTTTAACATATTTATCTAACATTATTTTGTGTCTTTTAAACTTATTTTACAAAGGAATTTCGAGTTCGTTACCGAAATATATTCATATGGTAGGGGTCAAAATCACCCCTCACGGTCTTTTTAGTGTTAAAGTTCATACTGGATATTTTATATTTGAATCAAGGAGAAATATTGCGTTTCGTCATATGATTTTATTGAGTGATTTTTATTTTAGTTAATCACAGAATGTGTTTCATTCAATATATCAATAAGTTTTATTTAAAAACACCGGCGGGAATTTTGAATAAAAAATGCGCTAAATGAATAACACAAAAACATTTTCCAAATATTTTGATCCTGCTAGTTGGACAATTATCAGCAAAATCGATTAATCAATAACGACTAAATTATAAACCTTGATTAAATGTTGTCATTCCCAATGTTTAGCTTTCTTTTAAATGTTTATTTGTTGTTTTCGCTCGCGTTTGTTAATGATGGTTCACTCTGTCATTAACTTTTCTTTTATATTTTGTATGCATAAAAAGCAATAAAATAATATCAGTAAGCTCTATTTACCAAAATAATTGAAATTAGTTAAGTTCAGAATACAAAAGCATTTATTATGCGGATCAAAAAGTTCAATTTCATTTGTAAATACAACATTCAATTTCGAGTATGAATTTCTGCCTGTATGGTAAACAGAAAACTAATTAATACATTGAGAGATATGGTAATATTGTGAAACATAGTATATTCATCAATTACAGTGTTTTCGGTGTAAGTGTAATTTATTTGAATATCTAGTTGAAAACAAAAACGTTTGCCTGGTGATGTCTCGATAACTGTTGCTCTTGTTTTTTGAAATTTTCAACATAGGAATTTTCGCAAAAGTCACAATTTATAGATAATAAACATGAAATGGCTGGAAAAGGAAAATATTTGTTCCTTTTTTTAGTAAATAGGAGCGATAGTAACACGAACTAACGGTAAGTAAATCTGTATTTTATTAATTAAAACTACCCTGCACTGAAACTCCCCGATCGCGAAATCGCATGTTAGCCTATGGGAAAACTTTTAATCGCGATGACTCATTACCTAATATAATTATTAAAATACCGTTTTCACCATCAGAAAATAAACGTCAGATGCCAATGATGTGTTGTTTTTAAAATTATCTCCGTAAATTTTAAGTACATAAAAAATCGCTATAAACTTTGAAATTTTATCATTTTCTTAAAAATACTTAATATTTTCGTGGACAATTTTTAAAAACGCACATCATCGGCATCTGACGTCTGCTTTCTGATGGTGTAAACGGTATTTTAATAATTATATTAGGTAATGAGTCATCGCGCTTGAAAGTTTTCCCATAGGTTAACATTGGATTTCGAGTTTTGGGAGTTTCAGTGCAGCGACCCCTTAAAAGATTTGTGTTTTGTGACGATCGGCTGTTAATGGAAAAATGAATCTACCAATTTCACACATTGTAATAATATACTCTTTAATTGCTAAAAGCTGTAAATTAAAACTTTAAAAACAGTAAATATAGGTTTATTTTAGAGATGCACCGAATATTCGGTATGTATTCGGCCCTACTACCGAATATTCGGTTAGGCCGAATATCAAACTATTCGGCACACCGAGTATTTGGCTTGGCCGAATAACAAACTATTCGGTATGCCGAATATTCAGTTAGGCCGAATATCAAACTATTCGGTATACCCAATGTTCGACTTGGCCGAATATCAAACTATTCGGTATGGCCTGACCGAATACTTAAAAAAATTAAAAAAATATTTTTAAAAAACTTGATACAACTCCTATTTTTACTGTCGATTAATAAAAATATGTACAATAATTAGAAATAAAATTACATTTAAATAAAAGGGAATGCTTTTACATTCTACATTTTAAAAGTATAATGTAAGAAAATTAACCATTAATGACGACTTTAGTAACTTCCAGACAAATAAAAACTATATGACTGCAAAATTTTTCTTTCAATTTCTTCAAATTTTCTCTTTGATTTTAAAATATTTCTGTTAGAATATACAAAAGAAAATTTTACTCATTTGTTTTAATTCAGAGAGGAATCCATGAAATTAAAAATTTTATGAATTAAACGAGTTTTAAAACTATCCTCTTCTTAAATAACAATTAAAAGCACATATTTTTGTGTAAAATTTACTTGTAAAAAGATCTTGTTTATTGAAGTATGGTTGTTAAATATTATGCAAACTTGTTTTAAAATTTAACTTAATATTTTCAAACTCTGACATTTAAAAATATTCGGAAAGCCGAATATTCGGTATTCGGCTTGCTAGTCATTATTCTGCTAGCCGAATATTCGACATTTGGTTTACCAGTTGGCCGAAAATTTGGTATTTGGACAAAATCACTATTTGATGCATACTTTATTTGAATGTTTAGATGTTTCGAATCTACACGAGTCATTTTCAAAACAAATAAATAAAAATATTCTAAATTTGCACATTCTATGAAATGCCATCTTTCAATTTCCCCCGTATTGTTTCATATTATGCACGTTATGTTTACTTTACTTGTATATTTATTTTATTTTTGTAACCATTGTGTAGCTCGAGCAGTAATGAATGCAGCTTCATTTAACTTACCAAAATTATCGCTCGAGATACTCAATGGATACAAAAATAAAATAAATATCCATGTAAAACAAGCATAGCGTGCATAATATGAAAGAATATGTGGAAAACTGAATGATGACGTTTCATAGACTGTGCAAATTTAAAATACTTTTATTTATTTCTTTTGAAAATGACTTGGGTACAATCGAAACATGTATGCATTTAATTAAACCAGGGATGAGATTTCCGCGTTTTTTCGCACCAGTATTTTGTTAGAGAAAATGTTATTTCATTTAATCGGAACATTTTTGCGATTTAACAGAACAAAATTTTCTCTAAGAATATACTGGTATGTAAAAACGCGGAAATCTTATCCCTGTTAAACCTATTTTTACTGTTTTTAAAATTTAATTTACTCTATTTACCAATTAAAATTAGTATGAAAAAGTTATCGTTAAACCGAAAAAAAATTAATATTTCCTTGAAGTTGTTGTAATTGCTTTCTTCCCCTCTATCTCGTTCTTTATTTCTCTCTCTCTCTCATTCTTTATTTCTCTCTCTCTCTCTGTCTCTCTGTATGTATATATATATATATATATATATATATATATATATATAGCACATTATGTTTTAAATGCGTTTGTCGGACCCAGAATCCTGCACCATAAATAAACTAAGTATAACCATAAAACATCCAAGAAATTTAAACAGATATAACCTGAACAAGAAAAAAACAACAAAAGGCTGTGGCCTCTTCAGCGGTGGGCATTTTAGAAAGCACAGCAATGTTTCAGATTAATTACAATTTACAACAAACTATTATTCAGTAGTGGCAGTGGGATTCGGCCAGAGTGTCGCAAAGCATAAATCAAATGCATAAAAACAATTGAAAGCATATAGCGAACACTCCCCCACCGGACCCGACGCCACAATAAACAGTGCATCTCGAAGATACAACTGATTCAGAACGTACGTTTTTTTTTTTTTTTTTTTTTTTTTTTTCTGAGCTTATATATATATATATATATATATATATATATATATATATATATATATATATATGTATAGATAGATAGATATAGCTATATGTGTGTGTGTGTGTGTGTAGGGAGAAACAGAAAACCTCTTTCTTAATGAACAACAAATATAACCATATGTAGAATGATTAATGCTTCAATTTTATTTTTGTACTAGCTGACCCGCCCGGCGTTGCCCGGGTCCGTGTTAATATTTATAAAGAAACCTTTAATTTATATGATTTTATATGTAACTCGATTTTGTCTGAAATACGTACCCACTCACGGTGTGAAAATGAGGTAGAAGCAGTTGCAAATTGTTTAGATGTTATGCAAATTTTATTCATAAATTTTTGTAAAATTGTATGCCATAGTCATAAACAAATTAAAATTTTAAAACACCCTCTACTGATGAAAAAATTAGTTAAGAGGAGAAGAGTGAGTGCTAATGAACAGACCAAAAGCTTTAAAACGACCTCTGTCAGAAAACAACATATAAAGGATACTCATCGAAGAAAACGCTTCAGTTGTAAGCACAATTATCGTCACCCACCTTCCAAACTCGAAATTCAACTCTCCCACCTTCTTTAAAATTTTAAAGTGTTATCATTCACGTAAGTTAATTTCAATTGTATTCGTTCTTCGTGTTAATGGCAATTTACATATGCATAGTCGCCCAAGTATGGAACGTGTTTCTTGAACTTTTTATGAAGTAAATAATTTCCGTTCTTGAGCGATTAAGAGCCCATTCACATGCGATTCTTATAAAACTCCTAATATATCACAAAATGCACACCATATTAAGTATTTCATGAACTCAAGGATTTTTCACTCAGTTCTTATTCTTTTGTTAATATTTTCTCATCCTAATGAAAACATATGTTATACTTTATTGAATGTTTTCACACTGAAAGCGCAGTGTAAAGTTTAGGCATAATTCAATAAAGCGAAAATTTTGAGTGTTCGTTATTTATAATCTATCTTCCTGTTAAAATTATTGACTACATTTTTAGACACCCATGAACGGTGAACACATAACATGCGATAAATTGTCACAAATTTAAAAAAAATCACAAATTTTGTCATAGATCGTTGAAAAAAATTGTGAAATGATCATTAGAAAAAAAAAAAAAAAAGATTTTCATCCAACGATCTTGGAAAAATAATCATGAATTTTGTGAAACAATCGAAAAAAAAAATTGCAAATTTCATCAAAAGATCGCAGAAGCACATGTTGAATTTTGCCAATCTGTCACTCAGGAATAGCGGGAACTTCGCCAAATAGTCGCAGAAAAAAAAATCAAATTCGTCACAGATAATTGAAAAAAAAAGATGCAAATTTCGCCAAACAATCTTGGGAAAAAATCATGCATTTTGTGAAGCGATCGCTGCAAAAAGCCTTCGAATTTCAGTAAACAATCGAAGAAGAATATTGCAAATTTCATCAAAAAATCGCGGAAATGTATAGCAAATTTTGACAAAAGAGTGCAGAAGCGCACACTGAATTTTGCCAATCTGTCGCTGAGAAATATCGGGAACTTTTGCAAATAGTCACCAAAAAGAAATAAATAAAATGACAAATTTCATCATAGATCGTTGAAAAAAAAAACGTGAATATCGTAAACGTTTGCTGAAAAAACGACCGCGAATTTCAGTAAACAATCGAAAAAAAAAATTGCAAATTTCATCAAAAGATAGCGGAAATGCATGGCAAATTTCGTCAAAAAAGTGCAGAAGCATATGCCAATTTTGCCAATCTGTCGCTGAGAAATATCGGGAACTTCGACAAATGGCCGTGGAAAAGAAAATCACACATCACTGATCGTTGAAAAAAAAAATGCAAATTTCATGAAACGATTTTTTTTGGGGGGGGGGGGGGGATCGTGCATTTTGTGAAACGATCTATGAAAAAAAAAAAAAAAAAAAAAAAACGTAAATTTCAGTAAACGAAGAAAAATATTGCAAATTTCATCAAAAGATGGCAAAAACGCATAGCAAAGTTTGTCTAAAGAGTGCAGATTACAAATTTTACCAATATGTCGCTGAGAAATATCGGAAACTTCGACAAATGGCCACGGAAAAGAAAAACAAATTTTGTCACTGATCGTTTAAAAAAAATCGTGAAACAAAAAAAAAAAAAAAAAAAAAAAACATGAATTTTGTCAAACGATTGCTGAAAAAAACCCCGCGAATTTCAGTAAACAATCGAAGAAAAATATTGCAAATTTCATAATAAGATCGTGGAAATGCATGGCAAATTTCGTCAAAAAAGTGCAGAAGCATGTGCAAATTTGCCAATCTGTCACTGAGAAATTTCGGGAACTTCGACAAATGGCCGCGGAAAAGAAAAACACAAATTTTGTCACTGATCGTTGAAAAAAAAAATGCAAATTTCATGAAACGATTTGGGGGGGGGGGGGGGGGGATTGTGCATTTTGTGAAACGATCGCAGAAAAAAAGCGTGAATTTCAGTAAACAAAGAAAAATATTGCAAATTTCATCAAAAGATCACAGAAACGCACAGCAAAGTTTATCTAAAGAGTGCAGATTCCGAATTTTGTCAAATGGCCGCAGAAAAGAAAAAAACAAATTTTGTCACTGATCGTTAAAAAAATCCCACAAAGGGCATAGCCGGATAAGCATTGGAAACATGCCTTTCAATCAAATTTACTGATTTTTTACCCAGATGTGACTACATACCTGACAATGTATTTCCCCTAATATCGCCCTATAAATATTCATATTTAATGACATAAAAATGTTTTTTCGATTTTTTAAAAAACGGTTTTTCTCAAAAACTGCTGCGCGGAATTTCATGCCATTTACTGAGGATATATAGATGCCAAAGATGCATAACTGGTAATTTTTGTATAATTTTCTGTTTATAAAAACTGTGTGAAATAGCGAAATAAAAATTTAAAAGAATAAAAATCATATCTTATGGTTATCCGAAAATTACCATTTTCTTGTAAAAAATTCTCCATATGTGCCCATATATTTTATATAAATGCTGAAAGTTTGCGTTGGGTACTACATATAAATATTTACAAAAATGTATATTAAAATTATTAAAATTCATTTTAAGGCGTTATTTGGGGCGAAGGTACATAACTTCACCATCCGAAGAATTTTTGGAACAAAGTCAGCAGACAATATGTCAATGGATGTATTTTAGATTCCATTTAGCATATAAGCTATGTTTTTCAACATCATGTTTATTTTGAAATCGACAGTGTTGAGAATGTTACTAATGTGTTCATTAAAATTTAAAATACAGCAATTCTGTAACTGTTTATTCCAAAAATTCTTCGGGTGTGGAAATTGAGTAGCTCCGCCCAAAATAACGCCTTAAAATGAATTTCCATAATTTTAATATACATTTTTGTAAATATTTATATGTAGTACCTAACGCAAACTCTCGGCATTTATATAGAATATACGGGCACATATGGATTATTTTTTACAAGAAAATGGTAATTTTCGGATAACCATAAGATATGATTTTTATTCTTTTAAATTTTTATTTCCCTATTTCACACAGTTTTTATAAACAGAAAATTATACAAAAATTACCAGTTATGCATCTTTGGTATCTATATATCCTCAATTAATGGCATGAAATTCCATTCAGAAGTTTTTGAGAAAATCCGTTTTTTTAAAAATCGAAAAAACATTTTTATGTCATTAAATATCAATATTTATAGGGTGATAATAGGGGAAATATATTGTCAGATATGTAGCTACGTCTGGAAAAAAAATCAGGAAATTTGATTAAAAGGCATGTTTCCAATGCTTTCCGGCTATGTCCTTTCATGAAACGGTTTAGGGGGGGGGGGGGTCGTGCATTTTGTGAAACGATCACTGAAAAAAAAAGCGTGAGTTTCAGTAAACGAAGAAAAATATTGCAAATTTCATCAAAAGATCGCAGAAAGGCATAGCAAAGTTTGTTTGAAGAGTGCAGATTACAAATTTTGCCAATATGTCGCTGAGAAATATAGGAAAGTTCGACAAAGGGCCACGGAAAAGAAAAACAAATTTTGTCACTGATCGTTTAAAAAAAATCGTGAAAAAAAAAACTGCAAATTTCGTGAAACGATTTGGGGGAGAGGGGGGGGGGGAGATCGTGCATTTTGTGAAACGATTGCTGAAAAAAACGTGAATTTCAGTAAACGAAGAAAAATATTGTACATTTCATAAAAAGATCGCAGAAACGCATAGCAAAGTTTGTCTAATCTTTGGCTAATGGTCGCAAAAAAAATAACGCGAATTTCATGAAAAATCTTGTAAAAACAATCACTATAAAAATAAAACACAAAATTCGATAAACAGTCGAGGGAATAAATTGCAAATTTCATCAAAAGATCGCAGAAATGTATGGCAAATTTTGACAAAAGAGTGCAGAAGCACACGCTGAATTTTTCCAATCTGTCGCTGAGAAATGTCGGGAACTTTATCAAATGGCGACAGAACAACAACAACAACAAAAAAAAAATCATAATTTATCTTCACTGAATTACGCCTAAACTTTAAACTGCTATGCCTGGCACCACAGTTGCAGAAAATTCTTTTAGTGTCTGTGACAGATACTTCAGTGGCAGAAAATAATCTGCTAGTAAAATATTTTACAATTGAAGCATTAATTAATCAAACCACCACTTACCTGCAATGTCTTTAAGCATTTTATTAATTTTTATAGATAATAATCTTAGTTTTGTATTAAGTAATAAAGAGCTAAACATAATTGTAAAGCGAAATAATAAAAGGTTTAATGGAAAAATAATCTGCAAAAGAGATAAGAAAATCTGTGACGCCTGTCTCCCATCTTGAATTTTCTGCTACTGGACCTGGCACTATGAAACATTCAGTAAAGTGCAAGATATGTTTTCATTACGATTTTTTATCAGGTGGGAAAGTGGAGAGAAAAGATTATCAAAACGAAAAGAACTGAAAACGGAAAATTCTGAGTGCGTAAAATAGTTAAGATGTGCATTTTGTGACATGGAGTTTCATAACAATCGCACATGAATGAACTCTTAATCGCCCAAGAACGGAAATTATTTACTGAATGTTTAAAAAAAAAACATTCGATTCTTGGGGCGATTAGACAAATTTGGAGTTTCAGAATAATCGTCCAAGAATGGACATGCAGTCAGGCATAAAATGTACGTTGTCATCAGCACCGTGCGAAAGGGGGGGCGAAGGGGGCGGTCGCCCCGGGCGCGGGAATTCAGGGGGCGCCAAATTTGTACCACTAATTTCCGTTTTTTTTTCTTTCTTTTTTTGTCCTCGATTATTTTTATTGAAAATTTTTTTTTCACTCTTCGATATTCTATTTTTTTTTTTTTTTTTTTTTTTGTAAAAAAAAAAAAAATGTATATATTTACATATCGGGAATTTTTTCCCCAATGAAAGTATGTACATTTTTCATTTCAAAGTAATTGCATCGCTCACATTTACTTTTCATTGAGCTCTTTAGATTTGATGATTTTATAATATGCTTTTGTGATATCTTATTGCAGTGTTTCTTAAACTTTTGCACTCTGCGGCCCTTTTACATCGTATACGAAAGTTTCTGCCACCTCCCACACTCAGTGAATATGAATTGCGAACCTATTCTGATTCCACTATGGGATCATTCTTATAGTCATTCGGTCATTACTTTGCTCTTAAAAAAAGTCCAGCACAGGATGAAAAATGCTGATTACATGAAATCTGCGGTTGTAGAAGGACGAAAATTTTTCAAACTAACGTTCAAGAAAATTACACCTAGTGGAGAAATTATCAACGGTGATTGCGGCTTAGTATTGGATAACTTAAATAAGGGAATCACTATATTTTGTTTTCTCTGTTTATTATTCACCAATTATCATGATCGCCCTCCAAAGTTAGCCAATCCAGATTGTGGTTTTTTTAAGTGGAAAAAATTAAATCCTAAAATTCCTGAGCATAAAAATGCTCTAGAATACAGCAATGCATACATTCGCTAAAAGGAACTTGAGAGATGTTTAAAATTAAATCATGTAATCGACAGCAAATTTGAAAAGAGCAAAAGGAAAAATTATTGATGGTGAAAAATATTCAAGATGAAATTATGAGCCTTCTTGCAAATGAAGTAAGAAAAATTATTGTAGAAGAAATTCGTAGAGCAAGGTATTTTTTCAATTTCGTTCGATCACATTCCATATACCGAGTGGCCTAAAATGGACTGACTGTTTTTAAAAATCAATAACCTGTAAATAGTGACAGCTATTTTAAAAAAAATTACGGGAAAGTAATGTAAAATGTCAGTAGTTCTTTTTTACCTCGATTCCCGGCTTTAGTTCCAAATAGCAACTATAGATGGCGCTGCAAACAGGAATGACTAGCTCGGGAACTCAGCTTACGCCTTAGGATGATAGTGCAACCCTGAGGGGAGAACCAAATCCACTAACCGCTCGCGTTACAAATGACTTTTTGAATTATTATACTGGAGTTTTACAATTTCACATTACAACATAAATATCGATGAAGAATTAAATAGGTTTATAGTAAATTCAGGTTACAGCAGTATACTTTATTAAATTATCTTCGGGACAATCAATCAAGTTTATACTGAATTGGCAATTATGCCAGCAATGTATAACCACACAAGCACTATAAAGACAACATCTAGCGCCACAGGTGCGCAATCAATGCCAAAACTAAAATCGCCCAACTCTGATGCGGAAAAAGAAGGTTAAATATATGGAGTGTGTCTCATTAACCAATGCAATCTTATTTTTAGGGGCCTACTCTATATATTTAGCCTCCTTCCTTTGCGTGATGCTAGGGGATTTCAGTTTAGATCTCCATTGAGAGATTATTGCTTGCTACCTATCTCTGCTATTTAGAACTAAAACCGAGAACCGCAGTAAAAATACTTCTGGTATCTTACATAACTCTCCTGCAAGAATTTCTTTTAATAATTGTCACCATCTGCAAGTTATTGAATTTTAAACACAGTCCAGTTTAGGAATCCAGTACACCCCAGAAAGAACAAATGACGCAAGTTATACGATGCCGAAAAGGAAAAATTTTGAATCGTGGAAAGGTTTCTTGACTACATCAAGTCCAAAAAAAAAAAAAAAAAAAAAAAAAAAGCTCAAGAAATTTAAGATAAGCTAATGTCCGACAATCTCGACATTCACAGCTGCACGAGAAGTTCTGTTCTCAAAGATGGTAGACGGGAGGTGCTGAGTTCGACCCAATCACGCACGTAAGCCTAATCGTTCGAAATTGTCCGTAGTTTTCTTCGAACCTTGCGTAAATACGGGTTAGGTTCCCTTAGAAAGACCCTACAGAGGACACCCCCACCCCACTCCGGCCTACTATATCCAACTTGTAGATAATCGGCCGTCATAAACAATACCAATAGCAATCCTACAGAGCTCAATATTGTGATATGGTGCAAATATGGCTTCCCAATATAATGTTGTGCAAGCTCCAATCGTCGAAGTAAATAAAATCGTCTATTGTTTACTATGTTCTGCACATTCTCTAAACTTTGAGTTCGTGCTGCTGGTGTATTCCCAAAATGTCCGCGGAACTGCATAAAATGTGTTTGTTTTTTTCTTCCCTTCTACTGAAAGATGGGATATATTTATGTCCCACTTATCAGTTTATTTAAAGAAACATTGCGATACTCTATGGTCAGGAAAAAATAGAACTATATCTGCAGTTTACAAACAATTGCCACAGATTTTAAAAGCTCTAGAAGACCTTATAGAAATGAGGTAAAATGAGTAAACTTACTCAGGAGCAAGAAGCTTAATAAAGCAAATAAATAAATTCCCCTTTATTTACGGCCTAGTAGTTTGACACAGCATTTTAAATGAATTAGAAAAAGTTAATATTATTCTCACGAAAAAAAAGAAGAAAGAAAACTGATCGCCAACAAACTGATTGAAACACTAAAAAACACATTTCAGACAATAAGAGAGGAAATTTTTGAACAAGAAAGCGAAGATTTGGTTATGTCCGTAAATGTAGAGTCCTTATTTGAGCAAAACAGAAAACGTAAAATTCGCAGAACAATTTGACTACGAAACTCCTAAACCGGGAGCTGGCAGCACAGACAACCACCTCATCGAGTTGGAGGCTGAAATTCCAGAATTAGCTAAACCTCGATTCCCATATTAAAACGCAATCGGCCTGCCAAGACCGTCTTGGTTCAAAACACCTAAAAACCCGATTTTAGCGGTCGACTCGTAGGTTTACCATTGCGTTTTCCTGCACCCAAAGGTATGAAAACATGGCGGACTGAGAGCAGGAAAACATAATGGTAAACCTATGAGTCAACCGGTAAAATCGGGTTTTTAGGTGTTTTCCACCAAGATATGACTTGGCAGACGGATTGCGTTTTAATATAGGAATCGAGTTTGAGCTAATTCTGGAATTTCAGCCGCCGACTCGACGAGGTGGTTGTCTCATAGTTCGTACGCCTCCTTGAATTTTGCAGGCCAGAAAATGTTTCGGCACCCGTATTATCTTATAGAAAATATCTTCTTAAAAGAAGGCAAAATTTTGCGCGTTTAACCTAGATTTCTTTTTCTATAAAAAGATACTGGTAGTTTTCCTGGAAAAATAACGGTATCCGTACGAACCATCTAGTCTGTGCTACCGGCTCCCGGTCTATCCTGATGAAAGTGGAAATTTATATGAAAGTGAAGGATTTCGTGTTACATAGAGACACTATAACCGTGCAACTGATCTGGAGGTTTACGAAACAGAAAAATGTATAACAAGATTTTGAGTTTCTATCAGGTGCGAATTTAAAATTAACCGAAAATCTGTTCAAGTTAATATTGCCTGGGCCTTTCCCTTTATTGCTGGCTTGAATGGACTTGAATTGTTAAGCGAGGTTTTAAATGCGAAAACATTATTTCTATCATTTGATAAGAACTTTTATAAAATGAGATCATTTAGAAATTCTTTAGTTGCTCCATAATTTTAAACTTAGGGAGAACAAAGGAATTACAAAAACATATAGACAGCGTACATAATTTATAAGTATTCCAGTAACAATAAAATAGTAAAAAACTACTTAAGATCTACTGAGTCGAGAGATTAAGCAACCTGAGTTTACTTTCTATAAAATTCAGTGTGACGCAATCTTTACACATAAAATAATAAACGATTTTGCTACCCTAAACGCAAGAAAAATAAAATGGAAGTAAATGTATTTGCCTGATATTATATTTTATTTTATGTTAATTAAAACATTGTATTTTTATCTTTTACATTATGTTCTGCAGGTTTTTTGTTTGTTTTGCTTTTTTAGTACTTATCGGTTGAAGGGACCACTTGTTTCCAACCTGGTTATTAGCTATTTTTACCCATTATCTGCACCTTAAAGACTAACAACAACTAAAAATGGCTAGAAAAATATGTGAGAAAGGTTAAGAAAAATCTGTCGCAAAGCATCAGGATCTCATTAACAAATAAGTGCAATTTTCTTTACTGTTATTTAGTTGTTTGGAATTTCTGAATTAAATTTAAATCTTTTAAAGTTCCAAAATAAACGCAAAATATTTATTCAATATAATTTATTTCTGTTTCTGCCCTTTATCAATTTTGAAGGAGGGGAGGGGAGGGGGCGCCAAATTGACACGCTGCCCCGGGCGCACTTTTCTCTTCGCACGGCCCTGGTTGTCATCGCCCAATAATGTCAACAATAATAAATCAAAACATTGAATATTTGTATATGAAGCAAACTGAGTTCAATAACAATTTTAAAAATGCAGAATCAAAATTAAAACTTATATTTTTGTTTATTTAAATGAAAAAAAAAGTTTAAATTCTACATATAACATTTCGAGTTATACCGATTAATAAGTTTTATCATGTTATGGCTAAGCATCACAAATAATTTCAAAATAGTAACTCAATAAATAAAAATTATTTTAAAATAGGTATGTCCCGGGCCTCATTAAATGAAACAGAGTTCAATAACAAATCTTAAAATCAAAACATACATCTTATACTTTTGCTAAGAAATGAAAAGAAAACATTCAGTGAAGCGTTGATTCAGCAAATATGTGAAAAGTTTAGTTTTCAGGTGAAAAGTTTGTAAAAAGCCTACTTTTATGACAATTTTGTGAAGAGTCCTTTTTTAAGGTGAGAAGTTTTGTGAAGGGTCCTGCTTTGATTTGAAAAAAATTGTGCAGGGTCCAGTTTTGACATAAAAAATGTTGTGAAGGGTCCAGTTTTGACATGAAAAATGTTGTGAGGGGTCCTGTTTAGAAATGAAAAATTTTGTGAGGGGTCCTTTAAAGAACCCAATTTTTCCTAAACAGATCCCTGTGCTTGTTACATATCATGACTTTGATAAGAAATGAAAACACTCAGTAAAGTGTAAAAAATATGTTTTCATTGGGATTTGTTATGAAACTCATAATATATGGGGAAGTGGAAAAAAAAAGATAAAAGAAAAACCCAAATAACTTCATTCATTTCCCCTGAAAAGAAATATTTGTTTCATTCCTATTCTTGGGCGATGACAACATACATCTCTTAATCACCCGAGAACGGAAATTATTTACTGAATGTTTCCATTTCATAGAAAGTACAGTTTTCATCTTACACTTTACTATAAAATGTACAGTTCTATTTTTACTAAGAAATGAAAACATTCAGTGAAGCGTTGATTCAGCAAATTTGAAGAAAAAAAAATCAGCAAATTTGAAAAAAAAAAATAATAATTACTTTAATATCCCAGAAAGTTCAAGAAACATTATACTATTTCATTCTTGGGCGACTACGCGTATGTAAATAGATATTAATACGAAGAACGAATACAATTTAAAGTAACTTACGTGAATTGTATTATATCACTTCTTATAAACAATATAAAAAACATTATAAAATAATGTCAATAAGATTAAATCTTATAGTAACAAAATAAATAAAGCATGGAAAATAAACAGCGCAATTTTCCGCTACAGTTAGGCTAGGAAATGCAGCCGGCCAGCCGCTGTATCTCATATTTACCACCTGCTCTCATTGGCTGGTTTCTTCTTTGCCGCGGATTGGCTTAGAGTTGTAAATAGCCTGAAACCCATAACGTTTTATTGCAGCGGAATGGCTTAGAGCTGTAAATAGCCTCTAACACATAACGTTTTAATTACGTTTTAATTTTTTTTTAAATATCTAAATTGAAATTTTAAAATCCGGCGGTGAAGTGCACTTTCCGGTAATAGCTTCTACACATGACAAAAATTTCAGAGGTCTAGGTGTTATAATTTCGGAGCTTTCCGCGGTCCGGCAGGCAGGCAGGCAGACAGGCAGACAGACATCTCTTATTTTATATATATATAGATTTTAATATCAAATGACTTACTAAATGAAATTGCAATAATTCTCGAACCTTTATTTTTGGACTATTTTTATCAAAAGATTTACCTGCAAATGTGAAATAAATTTATATGTACCTATAAAGTTTAAAATTTCACGGAGAAATAGATTCAACCTTCTAAAGTGCAGAGGATGTCGCTATATAAATTTTATGCGTCAATGTATAACTAATATTAAATGTCTAAGTTCTAATAACCTTTATCAAATAGAAATTAACTGAATAACACCAATGTGCATACATAATTAACCCCTTAATTCTCGCTCCAGTCATATTCACGGGCTGTGTCTTTTACTCAGATTGTATGATTCTCACCAGTTCTATAAAATAGTGAAATTGGTTTACTTTAGTATCGTTTTACCTGTCATTAAATAAGTTGAATATTTCTTTTTCATAAAAGTGGTGCCAATAAGCAATTTGAATGTTTTTAACCGTAATTTAATTCGAGCGTTAAGGGGTTAATGAATTTTGTCCAAAATATTTCTTTGCATATTTTTAACTCTAGAATTAACATAGGATAAATTTCTAGTTCGAAACAAAAAAAAGTATGCCTGGTGATGTCTCAGTAATTAGTACTCTTGTTTTTAGAAATTTTCAACCAAGGAGTTTTTGCAAAATTCACACTATTATACATAGTAAATGTGAAATTGCAGAAAAAGAAGAAGGTTTGTTATCTTTTTTAATATATAACAGCGATAGTAACGCGAATTAACGGTAAGTTAATCTGTATTATATATATATTTACATTACATATTTAGTATTTTCGTCAATCGGCTTTTAATACACTCACGACGGCAAACGAGAATTCTCATTTCCATTCAAAAAACATCATTGACTATGGACGTGGAAAATGATTCTTAGGAAATATTAGTCTTCAATTAGCGGACCATTTGGGAACATCCATGCATGCATGCATACATACATATCCATCCTTGGGGAAATAAAATTAATTTGATTTCCTACTTTTTGAATTTTAACGTACATCTTTTCTTTTACCTTCTGTGTTTTGATATCACAAGATATTAAAAAAAAAATACATATATGTACTAGACCGGGACACGGCAGCACAGACAACCACCTCATCGAGTTGGAGTCTGAAATTCCAGAAATAGCGAAAACTCGATTCCCATATTAAAACACAATCAGTCTGCCAAGTCATATCTTGGTGGAAAACACCTAAAAATCCGATTTCAGTGGTCGACTTGTAGGTTTACCATTGCGTTTTCCTGCACCATAAGGTATGAAACATAGCGGACTGAGAGCAGGAAAATAAAGTGGTTAACCTACGAGTCAACCGATAAAATCGTGTTTTTAGGTGTTTTCCACCAAGGTATGACTTGGCAGACCGATTGCGTTTTAGTATGGGAATCGAGTTTTAGCTAATTCTGGAATTTCAGCCTCCAACTCGATGAGGTGGTTGTCTCATATTTCGTACACCTCCTTGAATTTTGCAGACCGGAAAATTTTCAACTCCAGTATTATCTTATAGAAAATTTCTTCTTTAAAAAAGGGGGAAAATCGTGCACTTGACCCCTTAACGCTCGAATTAAATTACGGTTGAAAAATTCAAATTGCTTATTGACACAACTATTTTGAAAAAGAAATATTCACGTTATTTAATGACAGGTAAAACGATACTAAAATAAAGCCAATTACACTATTTTATAAAACTGGTGAGAATCAAATAATCTGAGTAAAAGACACAGCCCGTGAATATGACGGGAGCGAGAATTAAGGGGTTAACCTAGATTTTTTTTATTATATCAAAAGATACTGGTAGTTTTCCTGGAGAAATAACCGTATCCCTACCAACTATGTATCTGCGCTGCCGGCTCCCGGTATATACATAAAGTCTTACAGATCGTCCGCTTTTTAAATACTAGTATTTCCAAACTAAAAATTTCTTTTTGGCTATTTCGTGAGAATTTTGAACAAACCAATGTCAAAGGTAATTTGTATTGAAAATGTTTTAGAAATCCACAGCAAGAACGTTAGAAAATATTAGAACCATCTGTGAACCCTGATATATTATTATACATACATAAGTATATAAATTGTTAAGTAAATTTATTTTGGTTTGTCTGTTATTATTTTTTAACGTACTTTTTCAAAGATAAATCATTCGATTATTTTGCAGAGATTTATCTCTTACTTTTCTTTTCCAAATGAAAAATAGATTATTTTTGTATTTCAATATAATTTGCATCAAAAAACATTTTACTTTTTTTTTTTTTTTTTTTTTGTCAGAAGCATTTACGACACGAAATAGAATCTTATCTGTATTTTCTTAATAAAAGAAGCATTTACTGATTTATTAATTTGACACATTAAATTTTATTGCTTTTTTAAGCTTTCAGAAGTATTATCAACATGCATGATCTAACGAACATACACCAACGTAAAAGTATTACACGTTATGTCAATGAACGGATGAAGGAGTCCTTAATTACAGGTAAATTAGAATACTATGCTTTAAAGTTTTGTTTTATTTTATTAATTTGAATATAAAATAACATGGAGTATTCTCACATTTAAATTATTGAAAAATATTAATAATATTTAGTTCATAACTGAAAAGTTGTACGAATTTTTCTTACCTATAAAATTCAATAGGAAATTCTGCCATAATTTAAGCGCCCTAAATTAACGTTCTTTAAATATTAAACAAGGAAAAAAATTTCTATTAAATTTTAGGGATAACAAAAAACCATACAAGTTGGCAGGTGTTGCGTGACAGTATATTATCTAAGATAGGGCAAGTCACTTTTATCTTTGATTGAGATAATAGTGAAGATGTGCTCTGAAAACAAAAGCTGCAGTGAAGTTACATTATGCATCTTGTCAGTGTCAGAGGCGGCTTGTCGCATTCCTAGATTCTGTCATAAGACGTTATAGCAGTGGTTCCCAACCTTTCATCGGCCACGCCCCCACCAAAGTCAGTAAAGTCACTATGCCCCCCCCCCTCCCTTAATCTGTAAAGTCTCTTATTTTTTAAAAAGTGAAATCTATTCTCACAAGGGAAGCGTAATAAAGCCTTAAAAATAACTATTCGTTTCATTTTTTTAAACTTATTAAAGAGGCGAATCTTCTGTGACAAATGCGTTTTTAACATCATTTTACATGTGCAATGAGGTTATACATCTTCGCTTTTGTGCCAAAAAGTATTTTGTTATACTTTTCTAACTTACCTCAATGTTAAAAGGAAAATATTATTATACAGTCTGCATTTTTATCTTCACAAAATATCTTGAAGAGAGACTTACATTTAATGTTAAAACTGATAACATTCACATATTTTATAATTATTTTTTGTGACTTATTAAGAGTTGGTGGAAAAGCTTTGACCACAAAGATTTCTTTTTATGTATGACGCAATGCACAAGAAGAGTTTCAAAACTCTCATTTTTTTTCAAAATTAAGTAGTCATTATTCCCCATCACAACCCAATTTCGCTGTTTTCCCGTTCTCAATATCGTTAATTGTCTTCCATGTATTTTCTGATTTTAAAATTTATATGCCATCATGTAAATTAATTTACTGTGCAGGATGCCTGCAATAGAGACATAGATGTTTACTGTCTGGCCATTTCCTTTTCTAATGCTATTCAAGATTTATAAGTTCTATGAAGTTGGTAGTACGTCGTTCACATACTTCATATATGTTTTTATGTTAAATATGTTCAAGACAATCGAATTTATATACTCTTTTAACCACTTAACGCTCGAATTAAATTACGGTTGAAAAATTCAAATTGCTTATTGGCACCAATTTTATGAAAAAGAAATATTCACCTTATTTAATGACAGTAAGAACGATACAAAAACATACCCAATTTCACTATTTTATAAAACTGGTGGGAATCAAACAATTTGAGTAAAATACACAGCCCGTGAATATGAGGGGAGCGAGAATTCAGGGGTTAAGTAGTTTCAGTTGCAAAATAATCTTCGAGTAACATATAGCAGATTGAATAGCAGCAGAAAGATCTGATTAAATAATGAAAAACGTTACGAAAAATTGCAAAATCTTGTCACAGAAAAATTATAATGATATTTAGTGCTAAATGATGTTAAAATATTTTTAGAAAGCTATCCGTATAATTATTCTGGTGTAGGATGTATTTTAAACTTTTCATTGGGAACATTTTTTAAACTCAATAAAAAAAAACTGATTTTTTAATTTTGCTTGTATTCCATTTATTTTAGAACAACAATACTAAAAAAAAGAAGGGGGAAACTGAGCATGAATGAGTGAGCCACAAAATTGAAATTTCCCCCCTAGAAAGTCAAATTGTCCCCCAGTGGGGCGTACGCCCCATGTTGGGAACCACTGCTTTAGAGCAAAGTCAGTAACGCATGGGATAACTGCTTATGTTAGTAGTCCACGAAGCAGCGCAGCCGTTGATCACCCTGGAGTAGAGTCCCCACCTGTTGGCGGAATCCTCCAGAAGTTGAACCTTTTGTGAACATAGACAGCGAGCGAGAACAGAGGTGAGTGTCTGGGGAAAGTGCTGACGTGGCAGCATAGCTCATTAGCGCGATCGCAGAGAAACTGCCTTAGGTTGTTCCCTCAGTGTCCCGTTGTGGTAGAAGCGGTTCAGGTCGGTAAGTTTCCAGGAGGTCGATCCCCAAGTTTGGGTTCGGTTTGATATGTAGACGGCCCGCTAAGGAAGCTTTTTATATATCATTTAAAAGTAGATTTTATTTTCAATCGTTTGGTACCAGTAACTTTCTCCTACAATAATTTGTTGCAGAGTTAGTAGGAGGTGTTTAATTTTTTTTCACAAATGTACGTGCACTACAAATGGCGTGCACTACAAGAAGGTTACTATAGAATAGGTGTGCAACATACTATTTAACGTTCATTTAAGGGAAAACACAAAAGATTTAGGTTACTGTACTATCTGTGAGCAATAATTGCTGAAAGTACGATTTCAATTGTGGTATGCATATTTTTACTTTTGCTCTCCGTTGTCGCCGCTGCGGCGACATCATATTTCTTTGCAAAATTTCTTTTTGGCCCCAGTGATAATGGAAAATAAAATTTGACTTTTTTAATTTGAGTATTTTTGAAATTATGTACTTAGTTATGAGGGAATATGTTATGAGGGAAACTTCCTGTGGTGCCGACCGAATAAAATTTGTGTAACAGGCGCCGGAGTCCAAAGTGTTAATTTAACAATGTTTTTACATGTTTACTTTGCGTGCATAAATTCTATACATCATATTTAAAAATGTATAAAAGAAGTCTAGGACATTTCTGCTTATTAATAGAAGGGAATTTTAAACTGCGTTTTGTGTTTTCTAACTGAGCCTCATTTTGTCATGCAATCAATCTATTGGGTTGTCGGAAAAGTTCTTGCCGATTCGTGCCCAATGTTATCTATTTCCATATTCTATTCGTACCATCATTTAAAATAGTGCGTTTTGTAGTAAAGGGGCCGTCCACAAATGATGTCACGCTTAGAGGTGGGAAGGGGGGGGGGGTCGTGAAATTGTGATGGTCTGTGATTAGGGGTGGGAGGGGTAAAGAAGAAGTGTGACATCACACATTTTGGTTAACCCTTTATCTACTGATGTTACTTATAAGTACCATTCACTTTAAACTTTTATACCATAGTGAATATTACTAATATTCTAATGGTACTTTGCAAAAACATTCTTTTAACTCCACTTTATCCGAATATATGGCAGCAGTAGTTCTAGGTTTGTTATTTTAGCTAGGAAGGAGTCTATCTTTGAAGCAGTCGATGTGTTTTGTGCCGACATTTTGTACCAGCGTGCCACGTTCGTCTTTTTATTGCTGCATACGCAGTAAAGGATGTCAGATAAGTGTTGGATTTTTTTTTATGTGTTCATTATGATCTTAGAATAGAATTTGAGTAGCTATTTTTGGTGAACGGTGTATGTATTTGATTTAACAGTTGAATTACTCGGTAGTACTTATAAGTACCGTCAGTACACTGGGTGTTGGAGAAAAACTTCTTGTGTTTACATTTCGTCTGTGTAGTTATCCATCGTTTTCATCTGCTTTAAAATGTAATTACTAAAATGCAGTGCAGTAATGATTTCCCTGGTATTTCTTTTCCTTTTCATTGTTTTTTTTTTTTTTTTTTTTTTTTAGGAAATCGAAAAAGTTGTGGCACCGGCCAGGGCCTGATTACCAACGGGGCACACTTACACCAATAAACTTTAAGAGAAAAGTTCGTCTTATCTAAACGCCGTATTCATGTAAAATTTCTGCCATGGATGAGGCAAAATTTTCTATTTATTTTTAGTGGTAGGAATTTGCCCCGTGGGTAATCAGGCTCTGGCACAGCTAGAAATGACATATGTAAATTCATGTATTCCATATGTGGAGATGCGAGAGAACATGTTGTCCCTTGAATATTGACGTCGCATAACTAAAAAGACTGTTAACAACATCGAAACCAAAAAAAAAAAAAAAAAAAAAAAAAAGTTTTTTTAACCTTTTCAGGAGCAAAGCATTTTTAATTCTAAAGTGTTAAAATAAATGATTGGCACCGGAATTTGCCAAACGATTTATTTGCAAAGAAGAAAAGCTTATATTTCTCATACTTATTAAATCAAATATATTTTCTGGTGCCAGTTGAAATTCGTTGTGGGTTTTCTGTTACGATAATTTAGTCATAGTGTACTGACGGCACTTTAAAGTACTCTTTTAATTAATTACCTCTAAATAATTAAATTTCTCACGGGTGAATATTTTTTTTATGTTTATCCTTTAATTTCCATTGTAGTAACTGAAAAAAATAAATATTACATGAAAAAAAAATTTAGTAGATCATAATGCCGTAGATAAAGTGTTAAAATAAAAGCATTTAAAATCAGCAGATTAAATTTTGAAGTTATTTTGAAATTACCAGATTTTGAGGTTATTTTTTAATCGGTGCTAAAAAAAGTCATGTGATTTGTTTTCACTTATATTCCATTCTGTTCAAAAAAAGCCTTCAGTGTAGGTTCTGGGATTATGGTAACAGCAGAAATTCTTCACTTAGAAGACACCTCCCCCTGTTGTACCCTTGATATATCCAACAAAAGATAAGTTACCCCACATAAGTGTTCAGAAAGCAAAGATAAGATTAAACCCAAATATATTAAATTCCATTTCAAATTACAAAATACTACCGTTTTCAATTGCTCTTTTATACTAATATTTTATTACTGTTGTATATTAATTATGTTTTTGTTTTATCTTGTTTCATACAAAATGAATACACGAACATTTTTTTTTGTTGTTGTTATGCTCACAAATGTCATTAAAACATATAGTTAAAGTTTAAAAATAAGTTTGAAAAATGATCTATAACGTAGGGCTTTGTTTCTGAACTGCAAGTATATGTTTATGTCATATAGCGTGACATGTGAAAGGGAGGGAGAAGGGGTATGGTGAAGTGACAAAGAGGGGAAGGGGGGAGGAGATTCAAAAACATTGAAAAAAGTGTGACGTCATTTAAGGACAGCCCTAAGTTTCTTTTGCAGATGTTGTCACAGTATACGGGACAGATTTTTACTTTCAAAAAGTGGAGCAACATGAATTTAAAAACTAGAAAACAGGAATTCTGCTTTTACAGAATTTAGTGTCGCCCCCGATGAAAAAAAAATATATGTATGTAAATATAGTACAAAACATATTTCAATTTTAAGACATACAGCACACGCTTTTATTTTATCTAAAATAACGTCATTCGCATCCGCTTAAGAATTTCACATTTACGATCCACTCTTAAACATCTACAATAATGTATTCATAGAACGTCACTATCGCGAAATAATACACAAATGAAGCAAAAAGATGCCGTCATCAAAGGCTAATTCCATACGTACTTGTAGTGTAAGTCACAGGCTGCGATTTTTGGCTACCAGTATTTTGGAACGGAAAATGTCACTTGGTTTATCGGAGATATCTCATTCATTGAATAAGGCAAGAAAACCTTTCGAAAATAACGGTGGCCAACGAGGATTTCAGTTATCCGCTATGTGACTTACACTACCAAAACCCATGGAATTAGCCCAAAGAAATTCGACCAAAAAAAACGACTGTCTAATGATTCATAAGCCTTCGTTTATTTGTAACATTAATATAGACACTTAAAATTAAATATAGTTTATAATAGCTCCATGTTTTAACAGAAATCATTCGTTTATATTTTTTTCAAAATAGCACGTATTTTAATTGCATTTTCTTTCGGTTGTTATGAATAAATGGCAACAAAAATGTATAATTAATATTTTACAACTATTTTCCCTTTACTTTCTACAGAAATGGAGTACTTCCGTTGCCAATATTAAGCAAATGGCTCCAAAAACTACAAAAAAAAATTAATATTTCAAAAATAAATGGAGATATAGTTTTCAAAAAATTGCATTTAAAAGTACTTTTTTTCCAATACAACGGTATAAAAATTGAAAAAGTGCGATGCTTAGAAGTTTAAAAAATTGCTATAGTGTGTTTAATCGTACTGCTTTGTTTTTCGGCTTGGTTCCGTAATGTAACGCTATTTTTGAAAGACGATACAAAATAAGCTGGAGAAAGAAACAGCATACCGTACCGGGGGGTAATATATGAGAAGCAAACTTTTGGGACAACTTTTAACTGTCAGAAACAAACAGTTTGCATCCGTTTGAGACATTCTGACTCTCCCTCTGTACTCTAGACACTGCTCCGTTCGACTACTCTTTGTTTCTACTTCTCAAAAATTCTCTTCGACAAAAAAATTGGCTATTTCAATGACATAAAAAAGAATCTCGATAAGTTTTTTGCCATCAAATCACATATGGTGTATAAAGATTGCATGACGAGACGTCTGAACAGATGGTAGAAGGTTGCAGATTAGAATGACACCTATATAATTTAATAAATCTAATAATCTGTAAAAATGAAAATCTGTCTGTCTGTCTGTAATGCTATACAAATCCACAGTTTGGTAGCCAGAATTGTGAAATGATATGTACATGTATATTAAAACGCGGCCGAAGGTAACTAAATCAATCCGGAATCGAAATAATTTATAGTTAACTTTTAATTAATAAAAAAACCCCAATTAATCAGCAATTTCCTATCAAATTTAAACATTTTTCGTTATAGCAGTGCCAACGATTAAAAATTCACAATATTTTTTTCTGTTAAACCTGTAATCGCGCGAGTTCTTTAACCAATGTGAGATATACATATTACGTACGCCACGCTGCAATACTAAAAACCTGTAGCAGGTATTGCGATAATTCTTTTACCTCACATGCAAGTAATTACAGATATACATATTACGTATGCCACGCTGAAATAGTAAAAAGCGCCAGCGAGTATTACGATAATTCTTTTACCTCATATGCAAATAATAAGAGATTATTAATTGTGCTTAATTATTACATTTTTTTTAATAACGACACACATTTTATCAGAAACGTCAACAAAACATTTTATTCTATTTATTTGCTTATTTCAAAGATATCGTTTTATCCTCTGCTGTCATAGTAACATGATAAATTAAATTTCACTAAAAAAAATGTGCAGTAGTAGGAAAATGTTTTACCAAATCGAATAGTTATTTTTAATTGTGGTTTTAGAATTAAATCCATGAACTCTCGTGCGTAGAACGGGTTAAACAGCTAGTATATACTAAAATTTAAATCTTATGCTCTTCAATTTTCTTTCGAAATCGGCACGAACTTTCCGGACAATCCAATAATATATAAACAGATATATTGATTATATACATCGCTGCAGAAAATAATCGGTATGTTTTATTCGGCTATAGATTGAAATTGGTGAAATTGCGTTTCCAAGTGTGTTATGCATTTTCTATTTTGTTCAATTTGACCTAATGTTTCACTTATATTATTGCATATACACATATTATTACATTATTACATTTACACATCATTACATTTTACATATTATTATATTATTACATTTACACATAATGTTTCACTTGACCTAATGTTAAACGGTAAAGTTTTCTTACAATATTCTGAATGTATAGGAAAGTGCTTAATAATCTATATTTAACGCACAATTTTGCTTTCTTGATGAATGATGTTTCAGGTGTACCCGAAATAGCGAGTTCTAAAAGTAATTTCAGAAGAGTTGTAAAATCCATTATGTTTATTTTGTGCACAGCTGGTTTTCTGTATCAGACGTGCACTTTTCTAGAAAGCTTCCTTAAGTATGAAACTGTACCGAATTTCAGAGTAGAGCATCCTACAGAATTTATGGCACCAGCTGTCACTTTCTGTCACAAAAACAGGTAAGCAATTCATTTATGAAGGTACGTTTACAATTATTTTTACAATATTAGACGTTTCAATCTGACACTTTTCGCAAAACAAAAACCCGTAAAAACAAGAAAACTCTACT
Organism: Maratus speciosus; assembly: GCA_963932465.1. Taxonomy (NCBI): domain Eukaryota; kingdom Metazoa; phylum Arthropoda; class Arachnida; order Araneae; family Salticidae; genus Maratus; species Maratus speciosus. The sequence continues at coordinate 57,065,659 of OZ010793.1, read as the reverse complement.
GGAAATCGAACTATTAGTACAGTTTCTTTATTAAAATATATATATATATCATAATTGCCAACTTCGGACTTAGCTTCCGTAAAATGTGAGGCCCCACCAGTGGCCAAGAGGTTCTGCTCTCGAAGCTGATAGACGGGTGATGCTGGGTTCGAACCCAATCGCGCCCGTCGGCCTAATCGTTCGGAGTTTTCGTGGTTTACTTCGAGCCGTGGATTTTCCATGCGTAAATACGGATTAGGTTCCCTTAGAAAGACCCCCAAGAAGGGCAACCCCCCCGGGCCTATATCACTCGTGTAGATAATCGGGCGTCAAAAATCAACCAACCAACCAACCGTTTTTACACCTGGTTAAAGGAGTTTCGTAACAGAATTTTTTAAAAGAAATGATAACAAACAGCGTCCACGTTGAAAGAGGAAATTAAATATTTAATCATACATCAAAAATATTTTCTGGTTAAAAACCTTAACCCCTTGAGGGGCAAGCAAAAATGTCTCTAAATATTAAATTCTCAACGGAATAATCGAAAAATTTTATTTTTAGATAAGGAAAAGCAATATTTCATTGATTTTCCTCCAATGTAAAACATATAAAATTTAGTTAAAATTTTCTGGTGAGAATCTTGTTTAAATTAGGTGGGATATATTTCATGCCGCCGCTCCTCAAGGGGTTAACAGTTCAGCACTTTTAGGGTGTTTCGCGTTGTATTCAACTTTACGCCCAGTAAATGGATGATTGTCTTACAGTAAATGAGCCATTGGGAATAATAAGTCTAAAATATATAAATTGCGTAAAGATTTTATTTAAAAATATCCTGGATACATAATAGAGCTAAAAGTATAAATATGTTTGTTTAAACTAAATAAAAAAACCCATAGAGTTACGAATATTTTCTATAGTTTACGTATCAATGTTTACTATCTAATATTCCTTAACAGTTACAGATTTTTTTTTAAAGACAAATATTTACAAGTCTATTTTGTATAATAAAAATCATTAATTGGATCTAAGTAAGTGAAGAATAAGTTTCGTTGCAGTTTACAACTAGGAGAAATAGATACCATAGTATTACATCTATTACTATCTCTCTTCGAAAATTAACTATGGCTTTTTGTACCGTTGTAACCGCGTTGACTAAAATATGCATTCTGTAGAATATGCGATGCAAAGAATAGTTATTATTCATTTAGAGGGCCACACAAAAGAATTCCGTTACATAATGATAAATATATCATTATTCAATTATATACAATTCCCTCCATCCTATAGGTTGGAGGGAATTGTTTGCGACGTATTTTAATTATGTTAATCGATTTCATATATATTGAAATTAATATACGTCGCTGAGGTTTACATACTTATAAATTATTTCATGCATAATACAAAGTGTATATAGCATTCACAGCGACACACAAAATATTTTAAATACTATATTGTATCCGAAGTACTGTACATTAGCGATGATTGCTGGAAATGAATTTTTAATTATGATGTGCGCTTTTATGACTCACTATATTTATGCATAGTATATGGTGTTTGTAAAAGCTATAATTCATATACAAGGCTATAGAAAAGTATTCGTAAGGGTTACTGGGTATGAGTGCAAATTGCTTAAAGGTGGTTTTTAAATGAGTTATGCATTTTTACGCTGAACTGCATTTAGTTTACTAAGAAATGTTTGTAGAATGTAGATAAAATGATATACCGGGTAACGCAAAAAATTGGATGTATGGCCGTCTATAAATTATAATTTCTGGAAATGTGATTTCAGCAATATTTTGTGAGTTTTTCTTTGAATTAAATTTTAACTAAATACTGGCGTGTAATAAAGGGTCTAGGTAAACTACAGGGTTGTACAAAAATATTAAAGTATGTTTCCATATTAAAAAGCAGAAAAACCAACGTTTAAAATGCACAAATAAAATATGAAAAGCAGCAAACAGCTGTTTCGAATCTACTAGCGAGATTCTTCTTCAGTGCAAAAGGAACAGCGTGCTAGAAAAAGCAAGGCTGAGCAGCTTTGCTTTTTCTAGCACGCTGTTCCTTTTGCACTGAAGAAGAATCTCGCTAGTAGATTCGAAACAGCTGTTTGCTGCTTTTCATATTTTATTTGTGCATTTTAAACGTTGGTTTTTCTGCTTTTTAATATTGTTGCACAAAGGCTTTATTTGCTATTTTTATGTTTCCATATATTAGTATAAATTGCTGAAAGAGAATTTCAACCTGTTATGCGTTTTCTTGCTAAACCAAATTTTCCCATTATATAGTATATATATTAAACTACAGATCAAATACAGGGCTGTTCAAAAGAACTGGAATACATATTTGGCTATGGACGGAGATTGCTGAAATCAGTTTTTCAAATGTTTTATGCGTTTTCTAAAATGTTTACTTAGTTATCTTACTTACGTTATTTCCCTAAACTACGACGTCTTTTTAAAGCATTCAGGATGCTATTTAATAAAGCAATAACAAATCGCAACGCATTAAAAAATCTTACACATTATTAATATTTAGATCAAGCATAGAACTTAATAAAAAAAGATGTAAGTTGATAAGCATTGTTTTTTAAGAGTAGAAATTAAAAATATTTTAGAAGAATAGGACTCCAAAATAGCGATATTTTGCTAAAAAGTACGGTAAAAGATAAGATTTTGTATTTCAAACAAAACTTCATTTTAAAATTGGGCATTTTAAAATTATCATATATTTATATGGCATGCAATGAAAGCAAACACAAGGGATAAGACTGTAATAAAATATTTTAGTTGTTTTTGTCAGTAATCTAATTTAATTCACATGTAACTTTAATTGAGTTTTTCGTTAAAAGTTAAATTAATGTTACAAAATATGAATTAAATATATATTGTCAATAAAGTATTTTATTCCAATCTTTACTACGCTTGTATTTATTTTCATTGCATGCTCTAAAAGATGTGATTATTTTAAAATGCCCATAAAACAGCATAATAAAAGCACTGCATATAAAATTGAACATTCGCTCCTATGAAAGAGTGACTGTTCATTCCTAACGGGGGTGAAAAAACGCACTTCTTTAGAAAGAGTGAATAGTCACTCCTCCGAAAGAGGGACCACCCCTGGTTATCCAACCCTGGTTACAGTGACTATTCACTTCCGAGGAGTGGGTATTCACTCTTTCAGACTGTCAAAAATTCCACTTTTCTCAGAGTGAATAGTCACTCTAAAGAGGTTGAGCATATTTTGACTCTGCGATAGAGTGGATATTCACTCAACCGGAGTGAATAGTCACTCCCTTTTATTTAAAGGGCAACATTGTCACTGTCGTCGAAGAATCATCGCAGTGTTTATGACAAGTTCATCACAAATGACACATATTTCACAAATTGGTCACAATGTGATTTCAAAGCATTGTCGCTTTCGTCACAGGTTCGTCACAAAGTTAATGACAAAATAGTCACAAATGACACATTTTTCATAAATTTGTCACACCGTGACATCACAGAGTGGTCACAATGTAACGTCATAAGCGAGCTCTAAAACGGCCATAACGACTTCGCATTTTAATCACTATGACGTCATATTGGCGTCACGTGACTTCACATCGACGGTCACAAAGTCACAGAGTGACTTCACAACGACGTCGTCGTGACGTCACCATGCCTTACGGTACTTAACGTATATTTTAATCACTCTCCACAAAGCGATAAACTGTCATAGAAGTACCTAGCCCCTGAAAGCATTAACTAGTGTAATTTTAAGATTTTTTATGCTGTGTATTTCAGATACCCCTAAATCATTCCTCACATAGCAATTTTAGTTTGCAGAAAAATTGCAGCAGTCTTGCTTTGCAAACCTACAAAGTTACAACAACTTCAGCATGACAAGACTGAAAGTTTATTACACGACTGCAGCTCTGTTGTCGTGCAAGTTAAACTCCTGCTGTATCAAATTTATTGCAAATTAACGGCAAACAAGTAGAAAATTTAGTTCTGTCATGACTAAAGTACGGCAAATTCTTTGCAAACTAGTAGAAATTTAGTTTGTCCTGTCAAAAATACTGCAAACGTAATGCAAAGTAGTAATCTTGTCAAATTATAAATTTAACCCCTTCAGGTCGATCAATCACACGCACTGGTGTATGCGCATCGTCAGATGGTGCATGCTTCGTTTTAATCACCATTAACAAATAAACGTAATATTTGTACTTCCAAATTAGAGTCTTTTTGGTATTTGAAAAGTAAAGCGTTTAAAAAAAGCGGTGCAATCGAATAAAATTTGTGTAAGGGATGCAATCACGAAATGGTTAAAAATCATAGACTCGAACGGGTTTAAAGGCAAAAAATAAAAAAAAATAAAATAAGTATCAATTAAAACGATATTTTAGAATAATCCAATAATATTGAGAAAAATTCATTTAAAAATTGAATTTTTCAATATAAATTTAAAATGGCCGAAGACGTAAACATAACTTAGTAAATTAAAGTAACTTTTTAATTTTTAACAATTTTTCTATGAAATAAGTTGTAGATTATAGATAAAATGTTACTTTGCAAAAAATAACTACATTGGAACAGTTATAATAATAAATACCTTTTCTGGGTCCCTTTACTTAACCAATCAATGAAAATGAGATTCCATAACGTTAATAATGTTGTGTGTGTCTTGTCTTTAAGTAGTACACATTTTTTGCATTTCCTGCGCATGTGCTGATTGTCTATTCTCTCAACAGAGCGAATTTTTTGCTTTCGTCACTTAACGTGAATTAAAAACAGTCTGGCATCATTTTCACAACAAACTATTTATGGAACTCCTTGATGGTCTACTTTGCGAGAGATTTGCTGCGATTTTGTCTATTCAAATTTATTTATTTATTTATTTTTTTTATTTTTTTTTTATTTTTTTTCATACAGAAATTCTTACAAATTAAAAAGTCATGTTAATTTACTAAGTTATGATTACGTCTTCGGCCATTTTAAATTTATATTGAAAATTTTAATTTTTAAATGAATGTTTCTCAATATTATTGGATTTTTCTAAAATATCGTTTTAATTTATGTTGATTTATTTATTTATTTATTTATTTTTGCCTTTAATCCCATTAGAGTCTATGATTTTTAACCCTTTCGGGACTGCATCTATTACACAAATTTTATTCGATTGGAACAGCTTTTTTTAAACTCTATTCTTATCAAATACCAAAAAAGACACGAATACAGCAGTACAAATGTTACCATTATATTTAAGGGTGATAATAAAAACGATGCATGCACCATCTGACTATGTATATACATCAGAGCGTATGCATCAATAGATGTGAAGAGGTTAAACTTATATGTAAGCTTAACACCTTCAGGTCTGTTACAATGTAGTGTAACAGTTGTAAGCAGATAGCGTGGCATGGCATGATTACTACTTTGCGATAACTTTGTAGTATTTTTGACAGAAAAAAGCTAAATTTCTACTAGTTTGCAAAGAATTTGCAGTACTTTAGTCATGGCAGAACTAAATTTTCCACTTTTTTGCCGTTAATTTGCAATAAATATATACAGCAAGAATTCAACTTGCACGACAAGTTAGCTGCAAGTTCAAAGTGTGGTGACTTCGGCGTCTTGCTGCAGTCTTGTTATGAACTTCCAGTCTTATCACGCTGAACTGGCTGCTACTTTGCAAACCAAGACTACTGCAAATTTTCTATAAACTAAAATTTCTATGTGGGAATGTTTTTGAAAAATCGCATTGTGTGAGAATTTAAGAATCATATGCCTCTTTAAAAACTCTCAGGCGCTGAAAAGTGATAAAATAATTTCTTAAAATGATTTGAACTGCTTACATTTGTAGGATAAATCGAGAACTTTTCTGCGAAGCCTTTCCAGAAGAATGTTTTTGGTATGAAACTCGTGAAGACTTCTGCAATGCGGCACCGAAGCTATGTGATTTTCTAACCAATTACCATAACCTTGGAGTAAGTTTGAAAATTTTTCAGTTGTTTTAGAGTATATGAAAATTAACAATGATTTAATAAGTGTGGTTTTATTTTCTTTCTGGCAATTACTTAACTTTTCTTGATAACTTATAACACACAGGGAATGTAATTCAAGGGAAATTTTTTTTAATTCGTTCAAAATTTTACTGTCATAAAAACATACCTCAATGTATTTACAACTTTGAATTTAGCTGTTAAAATAAAATTTAAAAGTTACAAAATATTACTAAAAACTGCGTTTGATATCAGAAATGATTTTTTATTGCGGACTTTTTTGTTTCGAAAAGGAGTGAGATTGATTATTTTCTAAAACAGCATTTTTTTGGGAGTACGGATTAGGTCTTTGTTGCCAGTCGGCTACTTTCTTTAAGTCAGATTTCTTGACACGCACCACTTTTTTGAAATGGCAAAATTTTCCTTGTTTTCGCTTTAATTATTATGTCATTAAATAAGGCGAATTTTACCATTTCCAAAATGTTGTGCCAATCAAAAAATCTAAGTATAAAAAAGTATCCCACTGTCAACATTGGACTAGTTGTTATGATAAGAACTACCATAACGATAATAAAAAAGTGACATTTTCGTTTCATTTAATGTGATTTATTCTTGTCATTTAATTAAAAAATTACGCGAAAATATGCGCTTTTATATAAATGTATAATATAAATACTTTGGCAGTATTTTTCGCACCTGAAAGCAAGAAAAAAAGAAAAAAAGCAAGTCAAAATTTTTCCCATTTCCTCGAAAAAATTAATTAGACATCTACAGTTTGTATTTTAACCCTCTCGCTGCGTAATTGTTTTATCAAAATAGCTTCAAAAATTGTGTATTTAATTCCTTCGCGACGAGCGTCTTTTAAGAATGTTTATTTTTTTGTCACCGGTTTTCAAAACAAATTTTTTTTTTCTGATTTAATCGTGAAAATGCTCCGATTAAATAAGGCAAAATTTACAATAAAATGCTACTGGTGGGAATGATAAAGGAGGGTTAATTAAACGGAAAAAATGCATCTCGATGAAATCTCGGAAAGCGCAAATTTTGCTACTTTTACGTTGCCCGAGAAAGTCTCGGTTTGCGCAGCGAGAGGGTGAATAGTAACTTATTTCAAAACGTTCAGATTTGTCAAATATATTTATTTGTGAACAAACTTTTATTATCAGTGTATCATGCATACACATTATAATGTATTTCTTGTCAGAAGTATACAGGATTTTGTCAGAAAAGCAGTTGTCTTATACGTACTGCGACCTATTTTCTGCACTATGCGTGTATGTAGGAAGGAGGCGGGAAGCGGCTGCACCCTCTAAATCAGTAATAAAAAAATAATAAAATCTTCTAAAAGAATGTAAATATAAAAAGATGCTTGTAATTGTGAGTAACACTAAAAAGTCGGGAAATTTTACTCAAGTTTTATAAAAAAATGTTTTACACCGGAATTTTAATTTAAATCTGTTTTACTTATTTATGTACCTTTTTTCTTAATTTGCATCTACATATGATATACTAGTACTTATGTACTTTGTTATTTTTTGTTAGTCTTTTCTTTTTCTTAAAAGTAAATTTAACTTTCGTGGCTACCAGCCACGTCTAAACATTATTTTTTTAAGGTTCCCTAATGCCCTTGCAACACAATCACCTATCCACCGGATGTAAAGTTGCAACGCAACTCGGTAATCCATTCAGCTGCTCACATTGTTCCATTATTTGCATCTTTTAAACTTGTTTTATAAACATTATAAAGAAATTTCTGATTTCAGCCGAAATATCTTCATTTGGTACGGACCAAAATGGCCCCTCACCGTCATTCTAACGTTAACCCTTTCGAGACGGCATCCCTTACACAAATTTTATTTGGTTAGCACCGCTTTTTTTAAATTGTGCCCTTTACTTGCAAAATACCAATCAATTATCTAATTAAAAATGACAAATATTACATTTATTTATTAATGGTGCCCCCCCCCCCCAAAAAAAAAAATCCATATGCACCTTTTGACGATGCAAATATGCATCATCCATCCCGAGAGGGTTAAATAGAATGTTGCACAATTACAATTCCATCCTATGGTAAGATTATTTGAAATTACGCAGGAAGGAGACAGCCCCCTACAGATCATTGAAAATAAAAATAAAAATTGTTTGACATGATTTTTGAAAAGTATATTTTGCTGCTATTTTTACTCTCTTCGATTCATGATAAAATTAATGTTTTTTTTATTTTTCTAATAAGTATAAATATAAGAAATATATGTATATACATAAATATATAATTTTTAATACAAAACAGAAAAAAATATAGGTATATCATCAACGGTTTTTATAATTTAATTATTTTTTCATTTACGTTCAATGAAAAGTTTTTTAACCCCTTGCGGGGCACCGGTATATAGTATATACCACCTACGATTAATGAAGTTTTACACCAGAAAAATTTTTATTAAATTTTACGTTTCTAACTTTGGTGGAAAATAGCCGTAAAATCGCTTTTACTTATTTTGAAATGGAATTTTTCAAAGATTCCGGTGTGAGTTAAACTTTACAGGAACACAAGCACTTGCCCCTCAAGGGGTTAAGCCTCTGAGCGGTTTGGACATATTTTTCCATTTCCCCAAAACAACTTAAATCAGTTGTAGAGAAAAATATTTTAAACAGAATTGTATTTTAAAATATAATATTAAATAAAGTGGTATGAAGTGTATTTAGAAACAAACAGGGAAAGAAAATTTACATTAAGATTATTTTTATAAGCATTTTTATGTAAATGCAGGAAAACCCTCAAGACGCTCAGAGGGTTAAAAACTGAAGACGCGTTTTATGGCATTTTGCAAACCTTATTACGTAACTTACTAGCATAATTTCAAAGTTATTTTGTGAGTAATTTATATTGAAAAACCAAAAAAATTTCTCACAAACATTCATTTTCTAAAACTTTAAACGTATCTTTTTACTTATAGTTATTTAGTTATAGATTTTTAAATAAATTCTGTGAGAAAACAAAAATAAAATGGAAATAATCTTAAATCATTAAAACCGGTTGACAAGAAAACTTGCCACATAAGGCGAGCAAAATTTTTAAATTTGAACACCAATATTTTAGCTTAGAAGTTTTCACATTATCTAATCTCAGATTTTGAACGATTAAATAATTCAAAATTACAAAGTTGCAAAAAGTGGTGTGAAGCATTAAAAGGACCCTAAAGGAGGCTCGTCGTTAACCCTTTTCTGCGCGGTGTCCTTAAAAAAAGGACACCTAATTTTAATTCCAAAACTGACAAACGGCACCAAGAATATTTAACTAAAATTTACCTATTATAACATACATGAAAATAAGCAAGTTCCTATTTTCTAATAAATTCGTTTATAAATTGCGGTGCCAGTCCATTATTTCATCAGTTTATAAACAGAATTACTCCGCGCCGGTAAGGATTATTGGGTTAAATGCGTCAGAAAGTCTTCAAAAATTTATTTCAATGTTTAGTGATTATATATGTTGAGGCTAAATCCCGAAGTTTAGGCAGTTCGTGAATTGGCCAAGAATCCTGGCTAAAGTCCAATGAACTGTGCATTTTGGACTTTTGCCGGCAATTCACGAAGTGGTCGGAATCCCTGGCCAATATTCGAAGTGTTGACCCAAGGGTGTCCGGTAGGTACAGTTGTGCAAAAAAGTAAACACCCCCTACTAACTCCTCAACAAATTATCGTAGAAGAAAGTTACTGTTACCGAAAGATTGGAAATAAAGCCTACTTTTAAATGATGTATATAAAATTTCCTTAAGGGGCCATCTAAATATTAAAACGAACCATAACTTTGTTTTTTCCAATGGCAGTATACAATTCTGACAGCATAAATGAACTCTACACCCTTCAATTAGCCTAAAAACAAATTTTTATGCAATTCGTACCATACGTTTCCGAGAAATTAATTATTTTAAAACCAGCGTATTTTAAGGGCTGTATCCAAATTGAAGTTCGGTACTCGAATGTTAAAAGAAAGAGCTCCCTTCTTGATCAAGGCACCTAAGCCCCTCTCAGGCAGTGAATGAAGCCTGCTAGATTACAGGATAGCATAATAAATTTCAAAATATCTAGTCACTTCTATCTTAAACGGCCCCTATTAAACCATCATTTTGCCGTTTTTGAAGCATAATTTGAAAACTACTTGGAAGAAAAATGTTAAATTTCAGATTTCTATAAAGCTGGACTTAATAAATCTAAATCCATCAAAAAACTTATCGGTTGCAATTCATAATTTTTTCGAATATTAATTTCATAATTTATAATTCGTATCATAAAATTATAAAAATTGCAAATTCAGCGTATTTATGTTTGGGTATATTAGTATTATTGCTACACAAAAAAATAGCATATTAGGAGCATAATTTCAGGAGATATAAATAAAAATATGAAAATGTAATTTAACATTAGAAGTACTAAATTTTGAATGTTTATAATTCAAAAACTTATCATTCAAATGACTTGAAATTTGGTGTCTAGGCATAGTTTGAATCGAAGATTTGAAATATCTCGTTAAAATTGGGTATTGCCATTGAAAAAAATGAAGTTTGGATTTGTTTTAATATGTAGATGGCCCCCTAAGCAAATTTTATATGCATCATTTAAAAGTACACTTTATTTCCAATCGTTCGGTACAAGTAACTTTTATCTACGATAATTTGTTGAGGAGTTAGTAGGGGGTGTTACTTTTTTTTTCCAAGACTGTACCATTGGCGTGCACGTGTTGGAAGGGAACATTCATTTTTGACGGTCGTATTCTGTTCGTCTAAAGAAATTATCGCCTCTGTTATTCATTCTGATAGCGCGGATTCGTTCAAAATATTGTATTATTCGTATTTATATAGTATTTTAAATGAATATTGTATACAACTATTGTGTAATTTCTCTGCATTCTAAAACATGTAACTAATGCTACTTCTGCTGTAATTGCATTTATAGTCCTATTCATTTTATCGGCTTATCCTGCTGGAACTATTGCCGATAAAAATGCGAAAACTGAGAGTTTTATCGATAAATATATCAGAAACAACACGTTCCAGCAAACACTTTTTAAATGGAAAAGTTTTCTAAAGTTTTATTTAATGTTGGAATCGGTTATGATAGTTCAGATAGAAAAGGTTTTATAGAATAAAAACTATTCCTAGCGATTTAACCCTGTTTTGCAAGCGTATGCTTCATTAGATTGTGGTGTGTAACGTTCAATTATTCATAAAATTTGTCCATCTTTTTGGGGCTTTTCCAATTTTTTTTTTTTTTTTTTTTTTTTTGATTATCTGAATTGCGGTTCACTTTAAAATTTTAAATAGCCTTTCTATCTCGTGTTTTTAGATTTAAAAAAGCCCAAATAATATATTCAAATACGTTCCAATTGAAAAAAAAATTTACAAGTGGACTTAAAAATAATGAAAACTTAAAAATAATCAAATTATTAAAATACGAAAAGCACTTATTAGTGAAATTTACGTCTATTTTCAAACAGTATATTTAAAACGATTTGCTTCTATCGTCTTAACCCCTTAATTCTCGCTCCCGTCATATTCACGGGCTGTGCCTTTTACTCAGATTGTTTGATTCCCACCAGTTTTATAAAACAGTGCAATTGGCTATATTTTAGCATCATTTTACATGTCATTAAATAAGGTGAATATTTCTTTTTCATAAAAGTGGTGCCATTTAGCAATTTGAATTTTTAAACCGTAATTTAATTCGATCGTTAAGGGGTTAAAGTAAACTTTTCTTCTAGACGCTAAAAAGTCCAACAGGCAACGAAATTTTTTATGTAACCATTTTATACAAGCAGATTTAGAAATGTGTAATTACGTAATCCGGAAATCAGTTGTCAGTTGTCGCAAAATAGTGGATGCGGTCTTTGAAGGTTCTCTGTTATATAGTCGGGACAGAGCTGTAGTTTTCTAGTTGTATTTGATGTCTGCTATATGTTCTTTGATCTTACCTTTGAGCTTTCTATTTATCATTCCTATATAAAATTGCACTATTTCATCTTCTTTGGTGAAAGGTGTTTCATATACCCTGATTATGGATTCCGTTCTGTTGGTTCTATTTTCTTACATATTGCGTTTTTTAAAATTTTACGGATGGTTTTGAAAAAATGGAGATATTGTATTTATTGAGTTTATATTTCAATCTTTCGAAAAAAAAAAACAGGAAATATTTTAAAGAGGATAACTAGGAATTTTTTACTTTGAAAAAACCTTTCTTTTTATTCCTCAACTCTTAATTTCTTCACTGCGGCGCTGATGTGAAGCATGCATCACGGCTAATGGGCATATTTTGAACACTTGTTATGAGTTGTAACATTTTTCATTGATATTTTGTACTTCGAATATTTTTTTTTTGTAAAATAGAGATCTTTTTACGCCGTTTGTCATAAATTTATTTCCGTTACTGTCACGATGCAATTGTACCGTCACGATCGCGTTTCCGACCCCCAGTTCCAATGTAATTCTTGCTTGTTACAGAGTTGCCAAGTCTCCGGCTTTTTGCACACCACTATAATTTTAGAGAAAAAGTTCTTCTTTTAAACCGCCCACATGTTCCAATTAAATAAGACAAATTTTTTTGTATTAAAATACTGGTGTCCAAAATGCCGGAGACTTGGCAACTCTGTTCTTATGACCTTACATACCAACACGTGTTGCTTGAACACGACATTTTGAACCAATTTGTATAACCTGTCTGGAGGATGCTTGGTACGGCTCTAATTAAAAAAAATATATATTTAATTAATTAATTTCAAATAATAGTTCTGGTGTGCAATGTTTTTTTTTTTTAAATTAAGGTTGAGTAAAGTTTCAAAAATGCCGAAAGGTTAAAAGAGATGAAGATGTGATATCTTATGTAACTCAAATTACATTAGCCATAAAATTTTCAAATTACCTATTTTGAAAAGAAATTAATTGAAAGATTTAAAGTGACCCACAATCCCTCTAAAGGAATAAGGCAACTTTAAGTGGTTTTTTATTTTTTTTCGGTAGAAATATATTTTTTTCATTTTCTATTATAAATATAATCTGTAAATCAACTGTAATTCGTTTAGTTATTTTCAATTAGCATAACAAATTTTTGATAAACCAATCAAAATATGGTCAATGGATTATTTCTTGACTTTTTTACTTTACAAAAAGAAAAAAGATAATAATATCACCAGAAATTTTTTCATATCTTTATATCACATATCTTCAAATTTCTTTAAATATTGCTATCATAGATGTCAACCTCAAACTAATCTTCCGTAATAATTGCGTTAATTTGACCTCTCTTTAATAAGTTTCGAATCAGATTTTTTTTTTTTAGAAATGAAATTAAATATGTTCCACGTAGAAACATGGAATTAAATAAGCATTCATGAAATAAATTTTCTTGTTCGAAATGGTGTAAACCCGGGTCAAATTAATCCAGACATTACGGTAGATTAATGGAAGGTTGGCAGCTATGTCTTATTATCTCTGTAAAATGTTTTCGACAAACTCTAAGGTTTTTTTTTTTTTTTTTTTTTTTTTTTTTGGTTCGAAAAAATTATGTATGATTCTCTGAAAGGTTTATTACACAGGAAAAATAATGAAAAATTCAGACATACATTTTTCATATATTACGTCAATCTTTTCTTCTTTTGCACATCTGCAATACAAGTGAAAACTAATATCGTGTGGCTGTTTTACGATCAAATATTGCAAATTAGTAAATATTTTAATAAGTATGTCTTCAAATATCATATTTTATATAATTATTTATTTTACAAAACTTAACCTTTAACCCTTTAATTCTCATGATAGAATACGTTCTAGAAATTACGTAGTTCAGAGAACTGACTTCACACCAGAAAGTTTCAATGATTAATTTCGCTTTATTTAGATACGGAATGTCTGTTAATAATTATAACAGATATTGCTATTTTAATTTTCTGGTGTAAATTAGGTATATACGAATATATATATATATATTAAATTGCAAACGCTGTTGTTTGCATAGATGCAAAACGTCGCAATAAAGGGTTAAACCAACGTCTCCTAGATAAGGGAGAAAGCCGAGACACGATTTTTTCGGTCGTCACGAAACGTCGCAAGAAGCAGGTAAAACAAAGGCAAAATATTCTAACAACTTGCATATTTCGATTTCGTTGGCTCGTAGAAATGATATTTATTATTTACTAATAATAATTTCACGAGATAACTAAATCGAAATATTAAAGTTATTCGAAGTTTTTTACTTTGTTTTCCCTGTTTCGTGTGACGTATCGTTACGTCAGAACAAATCGTGTCACGGTTTCTCACTTATGTAGAAGGCGTTATTTAAACCCCGCGTTTTGGAGCAAGATTGCTGGAGGAAAATTTTGACTCTCTCCTTCGAAACATGCATGAAATTTTATCTGGTGTTATATAGGTTCACTACAGGGACCACGCTATGAGTTTGTTTTGAAACCATTATACAGACAGCGTAAAACTATCAACGCATTTTACGCAAAATGACTTTTTCCGAACTGGACGGGATAATAGCGCAAAAACTATTAAACCGATCTTGCTATGTCTTTTGAAATAAAGGGAACATAATTTATTAGACCATGGACCACTTTGGGCCAATTTGATAAAAAGTAAACTAGAAGCATATTAAAGTGCGTCACAAAACATCATTAGGGAAAAAATCATCACGACATGAAAAATATTTTGTGGGAAATGTCCGAAGTCCCCATGGTAGATGACCAGTTGGGTAAAATGTGGTACACAGATAAAATACCATAAATTTGAAGCCTAATATGAATTATTTGGACGGCAAAAAAGGAAGTTATGAATACCGAAAAAGAGTGCAAACCAAATTAAAATAATTATTATTTTTTTAACAGAAACTAACTTGCACCACCCCAATAAAGACAAAAACAATCAGGTGCATATGAATTTATCATTCCCTTCTTCCTCACTTGAACAGACTTCATGTGCCCAACCTCTACAACTAAACACTTAATCCACCCGTCTTTGTCCTTGATTTAAAGTATAGTTCAAGACGCAAGTATTTTCATTATCATTTATCGTCCTCATCAGATGATAGCGCTGGTACATCAAATGTCCCCGTTTTAGCAGACAATGACGCATGCTAAAAAATATGGCGTCACATTCTATAGATGTAAGATATTAACAAGCAATATGTCAAAATGTAACCTAAATCTAGAAGAATCATTGCTGTACTTAACAAAATAGAATGTTCAAAGATGACTTGATCAGTTCACAATACACTCCACGACAGGGTTACCAGTTTAGCCTCCACTTTTAGTCCGAAAATTCGGATTCACAGCAGAAAATACAAAAGTATTTTCAGATTTATTTAACCCCGTGAGGGTCAAGCAAAAATGTCTCTAAATATTGAATTCTCACTGGAATAATCGAAAAAATTTATTTTTAAATAAGGAAAAGCAATTTTCTAATGCTTTTACTCCAAAGTTAAAAATATAAAATTTAATTAACATTTTCTGGTGACAATCTTGTTTAAATTAGGTGGAATATATTTTATCCTACCGCCCCTTAAGGGGTTAATGAGAGCCTTTTCTTGATTACTTAAAGTTAAATATATTTTTCAAAAATTTCTGGTCTCCAGTGTGAATTTCAAAATAAAAATAGAGGCCAAACTGGCAACCCTGGTCTACGACGAAAATTGAAACAGAGAACAGCGAAATTTTGAAACTTTTGTTGAAAGCAACGAATTAGTGAAAATTTTCAATAGCACAATTCAAAATGGCGTATAGTCAAGCGTGAATGATAGTAGCATGTCGGATCTTAAGATGGCATCATTTACTAGTGAGAATCAAAGAGTTATAAGTAAGCGAACAAACTTAACGCTGGAATCAGGCGTAAATTAACACAGTTGCGCCACCTTGTGGCAAAGTGATAATTCACATACGCAGGCTCTTAGTGTGGCGCGTACTTTCTAAATCTTCAGTGACTCATGCAAATGAATTTTGTTTGCCACATTTACTGCAAAATAATGGCGTAGCGAGAGCGGCATCTAGACGCGTTTGACACCACGAAGTTTTCTTCACTTTATCAGAAGCCCTTCAGTTATTAATCAAGGTGAAAAAAACTTTATAATTTTAGTGGTGTCAGTAAGAAAACTGTTAGGTATCTACCTGTAGTTCACACTTCATCCGCTACGTGGCGCATGACCTTAATTGATGTGACCTCGCTTTTAATCTTGCGGTTACTTCTCCCATTTAAGATAGGATGCTTACTTATATCGCTTTGAGTGAGAATCCCAGCCGCCCAGTTTTACAGATTTTTTACTCTAAAAGGTATAACTATCCAAGCTTTTAAAAATACTCAAAATAGTTAAATTTGTAAACCTGTTCAAACAAGTGCACTTTATTTATGGCCACCCGGTATAACGTCCTTATGCATATAAATTTGTGAATTCTAGATAATTAATACTTTCTACTCCATGTTTTTCAACATTAAAAAAGCTGAAGAATTTGAATTAAAAAAAAAATATCCAGTAAAATGCAATTTTGCATTATATAACAATTATACCAAAAAAGTATCTAGAACGTATTCCAAATTATATTAATATCAATCAATGTTTTTGTTATGTGGTTTTTATAATGAATTTTCTTTTAATGATACTTTAACATGGCGTAGGGGTATGTTTGGTACAAAAAATATATATATAAGACATTCATTTATAAAAATATAGCACTTTAGTGCATATTATGGCAATTAACATAGGTACATCTACAATCAATACATTAGAAATTTAAAATAAGTTTTATACATAATATATTTTATAACACACTTTAAACACTTTCACTGAAATAAATAAGTACTCAAAAATGCGTAAATCGGTGTACCATATCGAAATGAGTATTTTTGGATCAAAAATGAATGTATGCTTTCTCAGTTTTGAAACATCACATGTTATAAAATACATACAAAACGATATTTTGTACCCTGTAATGGTTTATATCTTTTATGGCGGCATAAATGATGCTTATTAATGTAAATATTAAATTATGCACAGTATTTTAAAATAATTTAAAAGTGCTTGCAAATAATGCTCTTGTCATGAAAATATTCGATTTGGGTAATTTGTTAATAATTTTGCTACTTTTCTTAATAAATAATGAATTAAACGTTTCTTGTTAATAACTTTGAACGGAATATAATTACGGAATATTAGAAAATAACAATTCATATTTGAACACAATCATGGAATCCCAAATGAGTACATGTGTTTCTCTATTTTGAGAACATTTGTATCGGAGCTGTTTTGAGTATGTGACGCATTTAAAATTGAATATTTTTACTCAGTTTTGAGTACACATTTCTTTCATAGTTGTTATACCAGGGTTCGTACGCTTCAAGGTATTTTGAGCACCTGTGGTATTTCTCTAGTGAAGAAATACATTTATTTTCATGAGTATGCATCTTGCAATCTCAGCGCTCCATTGATGAAGGAAACGTTATTTTTGAAAGTTGAGAATTTATACCAGCAGCATGCATGTACCGGGTGTCCCAAAAAGGACTGACTGATTTTAAAATTCAATAACTTGCAAACGGTGACAGATATTAAAAAAATTCTTGCAGGAGGGTTATGCATAAGGTCAAAAGTTTTATTACAGTGATTTTCAATTTTAGTTCTATTTACAAACAATAGATGGCGTTGTAAGCAATAGTCGCTAAATACAGGCTCGATTTTTGGTCCTTTATCTTGTTCCATGCAGAAAAAGGAGATGGAAATGTATTATCCGGGCCACGAAGTACCAAAAATCGAGCCTGTATTTAGCGACTATTGCTTACAGCGCCATCTATTGTTTGTAAATCGAACTAAAATTGAAAATCACTGTAATAAAACTTTTGACCTTATGCATAACCCTCCTGCAAGAATTTTTTTAATATCTGTTACCGTTTGCAAGTTATTGAATTTTAAAATCAGTCAGTCCTTTTTGGGACACCCGGTATGTTCACAATATCTACTCGGTTGAGATTCGACACTGGTATTTCTCAGTATATTTTTCTGGTATGAAATTCTGTAATATGCTATGTAATATGTTATGGAATATTCTGATGAATATTTTAAACAGAATCAAAACGAATGACTAATTGTTTTTGTATTCAATATCAATTATATTATTATTTTTTTCCAATACTTAAATTTTCCTTTAAGTTAATACAATTTGCATAGTTTATTTGTTTGTAATACATAAAATAAAAGTTATAACAATAAAACCAACTTTCAACTGAATGTAACTGAAGAATATTCTTTTGAGTTTGTAATATTGTAGCAATTCAAAGAAAAAAAAAGTATGAAATCTGATTTGACATAAAAGAAATAACAGGCACACTAATGTTTAACTTTATAAAAATGCACCTGATGAGAAAATTCATGAGTGATTGTGTTTCTGCACTTTTTATACCATGATATTTTTTATTTGCACTTTTTTCTTTCTAATAGTAATATTTGCCTTATGAATTACGTGATTAAAAGATGCGACGATTACTATTGGAAATAGCAATATAAAAAATCCGAAAACACAATTGGCCTGAAAACCAGTGTTATGTTGGTTATATTGTGCTAATATCTGCATTCGTCGCTAACAGTGTTGACAATTTAGCGGAATTCTGAATTCAAAATTTCTATCAGTCTTTTTAAAAAGGTTTTTTCACTTTATTTAGTTGACAAATTCAGACTTTTCACTTTATTCATTCGACGAAAATTAAGTAAAGCGAAAATTAGTATTAAAATTTTCTTTTCTATACGCAGTCCAGGGGAAATGTATATTTTACTTTGCAAAAGATCGGGTAAAAGATTTATTTTCCTGTCTTGTTTATAATAATGCCAACATGGATAAACCATGTTTTCTAACGCCATTCCTTAATGCTAAATTTTCTGTGGCCAAAAAATAGCAAATTTTGGGACTTTTATTTATTTTATTTTATATATATATATCTCGAGATCCGTGACCGTAGCATATTATTTGTTAAATATAATATTAAAGACGATAAAATTCTCTACAACTTTCATAGTTACAACACTAGTATACACTCAATAGCAACCGCAGTACGCCATTTCAAAAATAAGACAATTTTCTCAATTTTGTTAAAAACCGTGAAAAACATAGTTTTACCCCAATTATTCAAATTGTTCCCCGCGGATTTAATCGTGTATGTCGACTTCTAAAAATAGCAGTAAACTATCTATTATTTGCACACTCACGTCTTTATTTTCATCTCAACAGACATTTTATATTCAATAAATTTATATAATTTTAAAAGTAGGGCAGAGTGTAGATGAATGAGACAATTCTCATATTTAAGACAGTGTGTCGATGTGGGTTTGGATAAACTCTTTCGACACTTAAACAATCACATTTTTAATAAAGATAACACACAAACTATACAGATTCGCGAAAAGCGCAAAATAACTTTGAAACATACATATTTCCATAAAAAAACATCTCTAGATGAGATACATTTCGTACACTCGCCGAAACTCTACTTAAACCCGCGCAATCATGATTACATACATTCACTTCACTTCATCACTTCATGTTTGGCAAAATATCTCAGGATATTTGGCCGACAGTGGCAACAGCGCCATCTATATGCTATAAAAATAAGGGAAGGCAGTCATTTTGTTACAACCTCCCCCTCTGGTTCCGCGGACGTCCCGGTGAGGAACCAGTAACTTTTTTAGGTGGTCTGCCACGTTTCCTAATAGGTGCAATAGGCACAATGTCAGAGTCATTACACAGTTTCAAAGCTGACGTATGACATGTAGCAAGCGGTTCATTTGGATTGTCCATGCTTGCTATAACAAATGTGGTGGGTGATTTTTGAGTTAAAATAATGTATGGTCCGTCACGTTTAGGCATGAACTTTGCAGTTTTATTGCTAGAGGCTTTACTTACTGGATGTAAGTCAACCCAAACCTTGTCTCCTGGAGCAAAACAATGTCCTGATTTTCTTTTACGGTCAGCGTATTTCTTTCTTTGATCTTGCTTGGCTTCAACTTTGTCCTTAATGTCTTTGGTGAAGTTTGCAAATTTCTTGAGGTATGGTGTAATTTCAGGTACAAAGTTGTCATTGTGAATTACAGCACGAATGTCGTGTTGAACATCGTCTGTCGTTCTTAATTCTCTCCCAAATTGTAAAAATGCTGCTGTTTCTCCAGTGGTGTCACATTTAGCAGTATTCATTGCAAAACGTATTGTTGGAAGTTTCTCTTCCCATGAACAGTGGTCATTCTCTACTAATATAGCCAATCTCGGCTTGAGATCTCTATTTTTTCTCTCCACAGGGTTTGCCTGAGGATGATATATGGGAGTTGGTTTTTGTT
The DNA here is from genome assembly GCA_963932465.1 of Maratus speciosus. Lineage (NCBI taxonomy): Eukaryota > Metazoa > Arthropoda > Arachnida > Araneae > Salticidae > Maratus > Maratus speciosus. Next base: position 57,045,351 of record OZ010793.1, on the reverse strand, counting down.
TGATACCTAAAAGAAAACAAAGTTGTTGCATTACACTGCTAACAAATTGTGGTCCGTTATCACATATTATACGTCTGGGTAGACCATATCTAAGGATAACTTCTTCGAGCAACGTAGTTGCACACTGTGCTGCAGTACCTTCTGTAAGGGCAAATAGTTCAACCCATCTTGTTGCACAGTCTTCTACTATGAATATCCATCTTTTACCATTCTTACTTTTTGGTAAAGGGCCAAAAAGATCAATTGATAGAACTTCAAATCGTTATGAATACACTGGTGTTTGTAACAAACCGGATGTTTTTTGATTAGAAGGTTTATACCTATTACATTCAGCACAATGTTTGACGTAATCTGCAATGTATGAACGCATTCCAGTCCAATAATATCTTTTGGATATTCTATTAAATGTACCTTCAGCACCGTAGTGACCAGCCGTAGGTGAGTCATGGTGTTCTTTTAAAATTTTCTCCCTTTCATGTGAGGGGACTACTAGTTGTGCTTCTTCAGATTCCGAAGTTGGGGAATACCTGTATAAAACTCCTTGGTTCATAATATAACCACGTTCAGTCCAGTTAGTGTAGTCTAGAGTTTTTTCTTCATCTTCGAAACTTTTAATAATTTTCTTTAATTCTTCATCTTTCATTTGTTCAGCACGTAGATTACTAGGCATTTTAGCAGGGATATCAATCATTATGGTGCAAATATCACAATCTTCTTTACTGATATGATCACACGCAGGACGAGAAAGCATGTCAGCTATGACGTTCGCTTTACCTGGAATATATTCTATTTTCACATTAAATTCTTGCAACTGTAAAGCCCATCTGGCAAGTCTTCCAGAAGGGGACTTTAAGCTCATGAGCCATCGGAGAGGCTGGTGGTCGGATGCCACAGTAACTTCTGTTCCGTCAATGTATCCTCTGAATTTATTAAGAGCCCAGACAACAGCAAGAGCTTCCCGTTCCGTGGTGTGATAGTTGCGTTCTGCAGGAGTCAGTAATCTACTGGCGTACTCAATCGGATGCTCTTCCGCACCTTTACCCTGGAGAAGTACTGCTCCAAGAGCATAATTGCTTGCATCGGTTCGAATGATGAAGGGTTTTGTTTCATCAGCCTGTTTCAATATTGGTGATGAAACCAGGCATTGCTTCAAGGCTTGAAATGCATTTTCTTCATCGGCACCCCAATGCCATTGCACATTCTTCTTAGTGAGGTTACTAAGCGGTCTGGATATTTCTGCAAAATCTTGTATAAAACGGCGATACCATGAACATGTCTGCAGAAACGATTGCAGTTGTTTTATATTCTTGGGAGGCGGGATCCTCACAATAGCATCAATTTTCCCAGGATCAACTTCTAGGCCATTTGGAGTTATCCAGTGTCCTAAGTACTTTACTCTGGAACATGCAAAGTTGCATTTTTCTCGATTTGCAGAAAGTTTCCATTTGTCTAATCTTTGAAAAACAGCTTCAAGATCAGATAGATGTTGTTCAAAACTTGATGATAAAATAATGAGGTCATCAAGGTAAGAGAGAATATTTACATCTGGGAGTCCGTTGCGAAAGTTATCCATCGTCCTCTGAAACGTTGCAGGAGCGTTACGGAGTCCAAAAGGCATTCTTCGAAAGCGGTATGTTCCGAGAGGACATACAAAAGCAGTTTTATCACGATCAGGCCCATAGACACTCACCTGATGGTAGCCAGCATTCAGATCCAGAGTGGTCATGAACTGGGCAGTCTTTGCCTGATGTAGAAGATCGTCCATACGAGGGAGTGGATAGGTATCCGGTATAGTCACCTCATTGAGCTTCCTGTAGTCTACACATAGACGTACACTACCATTTGGCTTAGGAATGAGCACGATTGGTGCAGAATATGGAGATTCGCATTGCTCAATAATTCCTTTGGCAAGAAGATCATCAATTTCTGTCTTCAACAACTCTTTCTTTGCCGGTGATAATCTGTAAGGTGGTAATGATATAGGACGATGTTCTCTAGTGTTTATGTGATGTTCGACGACGGGTGTTGCTTCTCCCCCTGGTTGAAAGGTATTGGAAAATTTTTCAAGCAAGTCATTAAGTCTCTTTCGTTGTATTGCAGATAGGTTTTGACCTTCATTTTCTCTTAACATAACTGTGTTAGCTTTGACATTTGGTGTTGAGATTTCAGGTGTCGTTTTGAAAGGATCATCAACAAAAGGAAATTTATATCTTGGATTGTTCTGGAAATACCAACTTTGGCTTCGCATATCCAACACAATCCCCATTTTATTCAAAAAATCTATGCCTAACAATGTTCTATTTCCGGTGGCTCCGGGTAACGCAAAAATCGTTGTATTAGTTCTACGACCTTCTATTTCAACAGTGATTGTTGCTTGAAGAACGTTAGTTTCTTTTCGTATGCCATCAGCGAGTGTTATGTTTACACTGGTCTCTTCGAACGAAGTTCCTTGGTCACGGAGAAGCTTGAACAACATTTCCCCAGCAATGGAATGTGTAGCTCCGGTATCTGCGCAAGCTACCCCTGTAATACCATTTACCTTTATATACAACATAGGTGTTGCCTGTGTATTAATATAACAAGATTGGAGATGTAGGGAACTAAAATTTGCTGATTTTACTTGCGTAGATGGGGAACAATTAGGACATTTTGCTTTTACAAAACCTTGTTTCCCACAGCCATAGCAGCTTATAACTGGACGCTTATCATCGTTTACAAAGCGTGAATTCGTATATTTTGAGGTAGAAGTATTTTTGAAATTTCCAAAATGTTCGCTAGCTTCATTTTTGGTTACCTGATTTTTCCAGAATTCCTGACCATTTGAATTTTTTGACAAAACAAGTTTCTGTGTTTCACGGGATTTTGAATTACTTGCTGATTTTTGAAAAGGGGGTCTAATATTTTCATATATGTCAAGCTTTTCGGCCAACAAGACAGGGTCATTTAGTTTGTCCCAACCATCTAAATAATGATTTTTATATTCTGGTGGGCACTTTTTTTTAATCTGATCAGCGATTATTAGTTCTGAGAGCTTTTCAAATGAATTAACTTCTAATTCGGATAACCAACCTTCAAAATAATTTCTAATTTCAAAGTAAAAATCTTTCCAAGTAGAATTCTCTCTCTTTTGATGTCGGCTAAATAATACCCTAAACTTCTCCGCTGTTAATTTAAATCTTTTTAACAAAATGTCACGAATATGTGCATAGTTTTTGAACATTTCTTCAGGCTCTCTTGCTATAAGTTTAGCAATGTCATTCGGAAGTACGGCGACTAATTGTGAGACCCAAAAATCTTTGGAGACATTTAACATTTTCATTTGACGTTCAAACATTGTCAAGAACAACGACATATTATCTTTTTCCGGATTAAATGGTGGTAGGATGTTTTTAATATCTATACGCATCTGGTCCATTTGATTTTGTGGGACAGTTGTCGCGGTATGGTTTTGAGCTTGCAGCTTAAGTTTTTCTAACTCATAAGCTCTTTCCTCTGCGATACGTTTGTCCTCAACCCTTTGTTCTTCTATGCTCTCTTGTTTTTTCCTATTTTGTTCTTCTATGTTCTCTTGTTTTTTTCTATCTTCCACGATAGCAATCAATGCCTCTTTTACAAATTGTTCATCGTCTTTAAAAAGGGCGCACTTCATAATTTTTTCACGCAAGACTACTATTTTATCATCTGCATCTACCTGAAGTTCTAATTCGGTAGCCAAATTATATAAATCGATTTTTTTCCCTTTAGAAAGGAACGCCATTTTTCCTAAAATCAGTTAAATTTATGCTTAAATTACAAAATTATATGCAATACTTGACCCATTAAATAATCAAATAACAAAATAACTACCTTCCCCTTACAGGTAAATATGCATAAACTTTCATAAACAATTGATGAAACATACAAAAATAATTTAATACCATACTAAAATCTATCTCTAATTAAACATGAGCTCATGTAAATATTAATGCAAAAATATTATAATCAGTTAATATGCAACTTTTTTTTTTCTAATATAACTTACCGTATAAAACTGTCAGAAATATTTAAATCATAAAATTTTAAGTATATGAAATACCATCGATAATTTGGTGTGAAAAAATTTTCATTCACAAATAAATATGAAAGCAACAAAAATATCAAAATAAAGTACTTACTTACTTCTTTAAAATAAACAACATTCTAAATAATTATTGACGATTACTGAAATCACTTTTCTTTTCTAATATACTACGCTGTGCACAGTTAGAACAAATAATCATAAAATTGACTTGCTCAAATAATATTGCATTGAAAAAAAGAAAAGAAAAAAATATTACCAAAAGAAATTATATAAATCTCTTTTTCAGAAAATTAATCTTTCATAATACTCAAAAGAACAAAAACAAAAAAAAACCACATACATAAAACAGCATTTAAAAATAAATAAACACCAGCTGGCCAGCAATAAACAGAAAAAAAAATTTCAACTTTTTACCGGTAACAAAAACAAATAAAATAAGATTTATCTTTCTTTAGCTAATCACTTTTCGCTGATTCATATGGCGGTTTCAGATTTCTTTTAAACACACAGAATATCGGCGATAGTAGAACACTGAAAGTTATTTCGAAAACATTTTAGATCTGTCTAAAGGCTTTTCGATGATCACAAACAACAATTATGAAATAAGCTGAAAGATTTTTTTTTTCACTTTTAACAGCACACTTTCGCCTTGAGAACTTTGAAGCTTGAAGCATACCCACAAATAATTATTCCATAAGGATGGCACTAATTACTTGATTTAATATCAAAAAGAATGCACACATTAGAAACGAAGTGGTTCTTTTTTCCATATACCATATTCTTGAAATGATGATTTCACACAATTACGAATCTAGCTGATTCTTTTTACTCATTTGCATTTCTTATTATTAAACAAATGCATCCAAAATCGCGAAATTTCTCCAAACATACGACCCTTTAAAAGCAATTTAAAAATTAAAAAAATTTAAATTTTAAAGCCCTTTAAACAGCACTTTCGGTTTGAGTGACAGTTGTTGAGTAGTTTTAAAACCGCTATAACTCCGGATCTATTTATCGTACAATAAAAACAAATACAGTTTTTGAAAGGTAAAGAGTTGGTCTTTAATAAAATAAAATAAAATAAATTTGACAATTTTGGTCGAAAATTGCATTTTCAACGTAGTCAGATACCTTAAAGATAGAAAATATTTTAGATAGATTTAACAAGGTTACCTCCTTTTTTCTGTACATTTCCCCTGGACTAGTATTTTGAATACGCTTAATTTTAAGCAATGATAGCTATCACTGATACTTGATCTATAATACCACTATTGAAAAATATTAGACTTACATTGAAAATATTTGTAAAGAAATATCAAAACTTTAAATTGTAGCTATTTCGAACAAAATGTCAATATTGCGAAAGAATTTACTTTGTGTTAGTAATATTAATAGTGAAATTACAAAATATTTTTTGCCAATTTATATACTTGTGCATTATTTATAAAAAAATATTTTGCAATTTCACTATTAATATTTCTATTATAAAGTAAATATTTTTTGCTTTCTTCTATATTGTAATCGAAATTTTTTTCGACTTCCGGTTTTCGATGGATTTACACGTTTTAGAGGTCAGAGATCCCAAAAAACATGTTTATAGAAAATGGCTGTCTCTGCGTGTGTCCGTCTGTCTGTCGCCATTGTACCATCAAAAAGTGTATGAAGTTATGCATAGAATTGAACCAAATTTTTATTTTAAGTTTTCGGATATGGCAAGTAGGTCCTCCCTGAATTTGGGAAAAATTCGGCTGTAGGAGGCGCTGTAACAGCGATCTTTGTGCGATTTTGAATATTGCACCATCTAAAAATGTATGAAGTTATGCATAGAATTGAACCAAATTTTTATTTTAAGTTTTTGGCAATGGCAAGCAGATCGTCCCTGAATTGAAAAAAAATCGCCGATAGGGGCGCTGTAATAGCAAATTTTGTGCGATTTTGAATATTGTACCATCCAAAAGTGTATGAATTTATGCATAGAATTGAACCAAATTTTTATTTTAAGTTCTTGGATATGGCAAGTAGGTCCTCCCTGAATTTGGGAAAAATTCGCCTGTAGGGGACGCTGTAACAGCGATTTTTGTGAGATTTTGAATATTGTACCATCGAAAAGTGTATGAAGTTATGCATAGAATTGAACCAAATTTTTATTTTAAGTTTTTGGCTATGGCAAGCAAATCCTCTCTGAATTTGAAAGACATTTGCCGGTAGGGGAGGCTGTAATAGCGATTTTTGTTCGATTTTGAATATTGTACCTTCCAAAAGTGTATGAAGTTATGCTTTGAATCGAACCAAATTTTTATTTTAAGTTTTTGTCTATGGCAAGCAGATCCTCCCTTAATTTGGAAAAAATTCGCCGCAAGGGGGCGCTGCAAAAGCAATTTTTGTGCGATTTTGAATATTGTACCATCAAAAAGAGTATGAAGTTATGCATAGAATTGAGCCAAATTTTTTGTGTTTGTTTTTGGCCATGGCACGAAGGTTCTCCCTGAATTTGGAAAAATTTCGCCGGAAGGGGGCGGTATAATTGCGATGTCTGTACCATTTTCATTATTGTACCATCGAAAAGTTTATGAATTTATGCATAGAACTGAACCAAATTTTTTGTGTATGTTTCTGGCTATGGCAAGCAAGTCTTCCCTGAACTTGAAAAAATTCCGCCAGAAGGGGGCGCTATAATTGGATATCTGTGCCATTTTCATTATTGTACCATCGAAAAGTGTATGAATTTATGCATAGAATTGAACCAAATTTTTTGTATACGTATCTGGCTATGGTAAACAAGTCCTCCCTGAATTTGGAAAAAATCTGCCGGAAGAGGGGGGCGCAGTAATAGCGATGTTTGTGCCATTTTCTTTATTGTACAATCGAAAAGTGTATAAAATTATGCATACAATTAGAACAAATTTTTTGTGCATGTTTTTGGCTTTGGCCAACAGGTCCTCCTTGAATTTGGAAATATCGCGCGGTAAAAGGGCTCTGTGATAGCGATTTTCGTATACTTTTCTTGAGTTTTCGTAGTTCTATTGTCCAACGGCGGCTCGTGCAAAGGCGGGAACTCGCTTCCTGCTAAGCCGGCTATTCGCAAACATCTGATAACAACAGAATAAGAAAACACTATTAATTTTAACAAATATCATGATATAGATTAATTTTTTTTTAGTTCGTTTAATTGACTGAAGCAGAAATTTAAGATGAAAATCAAAGTTGGCATAGTATTGAACTAATAATATTGAAGTATTAACATGTGTAACTAGTTTTTGAAATATTAAGATGGATAAGATAGAAGAAAGCTTTGGGATTGGAACATCCAACTAGTTTTTATTTGCTTATAACTTTTATTTGATGTATTGCAAACAAATAAAATATGTAAATTTTATTAACTTAAGTGAAGTTTTTAAACGTTGAGAAAAAAATTAATATGATGCATAATGAATAGAAAGGCATTTAATTATTTATTTTGACACTGAATTCAGTCAAACATTTTCACATTTTCACATTTATAATATTATTAGATTAGAATTAAGATAGTATCATTATTACACTGGGATAATACCAAAACTGCTTCAAAATATTCAAAATTTCATACCAGAAAAATATACTGAGAAATGCCAGTGTCCAATCTGATCCGAGTAGGTATTGTGAACGTGCCAGCCGCATGGCAAAAACCGGTATCTGATGGTCATCTTTATTATTTTCCTGCTCTATTTGCTCGTCTTTTGACTGTTTCATTAAATGTTGTCTATGTAATTTAAAATACATTTATTATTTAATACATACACGAACGCGCACAAAATACCTGTTCCAGAATTTTCGTAAGGAAATATTTGCCTTATTTAACGCTTTGAGGGGCAAGTAATTGCGTTTCTGAAATGCCGAATTGGCACTGGAATTTTCAAAAAACTATTCTTTCAGAATAAGGAAAAACCATTCAGCACCTTTTTTCGATCAAAGTTATAAAAGTAAAATTTAATAAAAACTTTCTGGTTCAAATATTGATTTAAATTAGGTGGGATGTAATATATCCTACTGCCCCTCAATGGGTTAATGAAAAAAAATTATATCTTCAGATATAGGGACCAGTACTTTATGAAATTTTTGGTACTTAACACGTAAAATCCCCTGAATCCTTGATGCGTACTAACCCTGAATGCATTACATAATGCAATATAAAATGAATTTAATTTATAAAACAAATTATATTGTCTGTCTTTATAGGTACCTCGTAAAATAAGTCAAAAATACAACAATCTCAGTAATGAATTTTTAGATGCTTATGGGCCACAGTCCCCTTGGGATTACATAGATTTTACCAAACAGACAAGTTGCAAATCACAAAGAAATGGTCACACCGAATATTGCAAGTAAGTAAATCTTATTGTTACTTTTCTAAAAATATATATATCTAAAGCTGTTGCTGACAATTTCGTAATTCAATATATTGTGACCAGAGCTTTTTCTCGGCTTCTGGTTAGATTAAAAGAAAACTATTGTATATAAAAATGTGAAAAAAGGTAGTTTTATTGAGAAATGTGTGAAAAATAAACTGAAGCAGGCAGTTTTTTAATCAAAGATTATTTTTTAAGTGCTGCCATTTATAGTTTGAATTGGTCAAAATAGTTCAGTTAAGAAAGTTCTATTGAATCAAATTTTTATGCGTAGAAATTTACATTAACATACTGGACAAGCTGGTATGAACCAATAAGAAAATAAATAAAAATGTAAAAAAAAAATAAATAAATTGTAATAATAAAAAAAAAAATATGTTTTCATTAAAATTCACAAAAATGTAGAAAGAATGTATATGTTTTAAGAGCACTACAAAAGTAGAAAAGTCTTGAAAAAGACTTAAATGAGCGGAATTTCAATTAAATTGCTGTGAGCTCGATCATGGAGGATTACTCGATTTAAATGGGAATTTCGCTAAATTAGCCAACTATCGCCAAATTGGCTTCCTATAGGACAGCTTAATTTTATTTCAAAATTTGGCGATATATCGCCGAGTTGGCCGAAATTTGTCACTATTGTGGTAACCCTGTACTTAGTACTTTTCAACAAATACTCATTATTGAAGCTGATACTGATTTCTCTATACGAAATCAAACTATAATTGAGTAACCGTGAAGTAAGGTTCTCCCTTCCGTTGTCCCCCGTTATGCATCAAATTTAAATACATCAATGTCCAAATCATCTATTGCTCTCAGGAATGCATATATATTCCAAATTTCAAAGTTGTATGTCAGCAGGAAATGGGTAAGAACAAGTCATAAGTTTAGACTGTCATATACAAACACAATTGTAAGTTGAAAGAAAGCATGTGATAATAAATATTAACCCTCCAGCCACGGGAAACGCTATTTAAGCGTTCCAGTGGGTTACTTTTTTAAAATTCAGATTGCTTGATTCCCAACATTTTTTTAACCCCGTATTTCTCGCTCCCGTGATATTCATCGGGCTGTGTCTTTTATTCAGTTTATTTGATTGCCACCAGTTTTATAAAATAGTGTAATTGGCTTGATTATTGTATCATTTTACCTGTCTTTATATAAGGTGAATATTTCTTTTTCAAAAAAGTTGTGCCAATAAGCAATTTGAATTTTTAAACCGTAATTTAATGCGACTGTTAGGGGTTAAAAGAAAAAGTCGTTCGCGGCTGGAGGGTTAGTAACCGCATAAAAAAAGGAAATGAGCTAGGCCTTCTTCAGGCGCAGAAAACGGGTGGTGATACAACGTTGAAAGCGAGATCAATACTAAAAAGAAATGGAAGGGAAAAAGACAAACAAATTTAGGAAAGAGGAAGGGATCAGCTATTTACAGAAGAGAATTACCCAATAAGAATAACACACCACATAAGGGTAATTAAAAAAATAAAGCGAATTAAATGAAAACGAAGCCAAAAAATGAAAAGAAAAATATATAAAATATATATTTATATAAAAATTAATTAATGTATAAATAAGTAAGTAAAATAAGAGAAGAAATTGCTGAATTAAAAAAGAATACAAAATAAATACAAAATAAATAGAATGAAATAAAAATAAAACTCTAATAAGCTATGCAAATACTATTTATTAAAAATAAATCTACCCTATATATATAAAATCCTAATGAAACGAATTTATGAAACGAATATATGAAGCGCCTGAAATGTAACGATTCTTTGAATCGACTGATTAAACAACTGATTATGTTTCACGGTGATGTCTCCTAAAAAAAGGAATACTTTGCGATGAAATTAACACCAAAAATCAATATTGATCCGCAGATTTCAAAACTGGTGTTAGAATTTTTAAATTCGACTTAGTTTTCGAAATATTACTTTTTTTCTAATTTTATATACATTTTTCTAATGATGGCAACTCAAATTTTAATCAAACAGATATTTTTTTTTCAGATTTTAGAAAAGGTTACTATATTAAACTAATTTGGCGAGAAGTTTGGCCTCCCTTAAATGTATGCTAAGAAATGTATCATGTTACTTTTATTCATAATTCAATTTGTATTTCATTATCATTTTATTTAATACAAACATAAACATATAAAATAAATGGCTTTCACTTCTTTATTTTTTTAAAACGAAATGAAAATAAAAATATTAGGCACAGATGTCATATACGCACCGGGGTACCTAATTGGCGCCAAAATGGCATTATTTTAGTTGACATGGTAATCCGGCTATTGTTGTTTATTTAATAATAGGTGTTTATTTACTTTATATTATTTTTTTAATTACATAAATTATTTTGTTCTACAGTTAATTATTTTTTTGTTTATTTTCTTTTAAAAATAAAAAAATAATAGAAAATAATTAAAAAATACGGTATTACTTAGTCATTCCATCGACCCATTTCGCCAAATTATATAAATCGCCAAACCACTCGCCAAATTATACAAATTGACATAATTTTTATTTTAAATAACGAAATAACAAAGAAAATAGTATAACATTAATAAATATACAAATAAAACGTCGAAATAAAAATCCCTTGATGACGTAAAGACGTGTAACTTGCTTAAGGTCAAGTGAATTTGACATTTATCAACCATTATTGGCATTTAATCTTATAGTTTTGTGATAGATTTTTGGTCGACGGGATAACTAAGTAGTACCAAAAATACATATGTAACTATTATTCGAAAACGAGGATTTCGCCAAATTTTCGTAAAAAAAAATCACGCCAAACCGGGTGCGTATATGGCATCTGGCCAAATATTGAATGATGTAACAAGCGATGACATTTAATTCTAACTTCAAAGCAATGTTATAATTTACCACTCGAAAAAAAAAATGCTACTGGCGAGTCGAAAAATAGTTATTGTCTAGATTTGCACTCGGCTAGCGTAACAGTACCAAGAATTCTTTGCCACAATGCTTTTATGTAGTATTACTCGAAAAAAAATTGATTTTTTTTAATCGAAATGGAAAACTTTCGGCATAGATGCCACATACGGTCCCATATTGGCGCTATTTTTTTCTGACGCCAATGTCATATACGCAACGGGTACTTAACTGGCGCCATAGTATCGTTATTTTGCTTAATTTGATAAGCCGGATGTTGTTGTTTATGCTGTTGATCTTTTCCCCAAATTAGCGTCGGAAAAACAATTGCGCCAATATTGGGCCGTATATGATATCTGGGCCAAACTTTCATATGAAAAGCGAAGGGATCAGAGCGTATTTATTTATGGCAGGTACATGACTTGAACTATTATAATATAGATGAAATGATTGCGATAGAATAATATTTGGCGACTTATCACCTGTACCTGGCTAATATTAAAGTACCAAAATGGCACCAGGAATATAAAAAGCGAAATGGTTCGCCCGGAACTCTTGATGATAGTCACATGACTTAGGCTATTGTTATAGAAATTGTTTTAAAATACCGGGAGACAAAGACTCTGTACACTTAATTCCTTTTATTTTTAGCTTCTTTTCAAACGTTTAACTGATCCTCTTTAATCAAACACGAAAACAACCATTGGATGTCTTAACAGCAACTGATTCGGCCTTAAATTTTTGAAATCAAAGGAAATTGAATGGAAACCCGTTTACAGGGAGATCTGCACAGCTTTTTTCAGTATAATTCAATCTTCTATAATATTTTTTAAACCGATCAGATTAAAGTGTTTTTAGATTCTGCGGTGTCTGAACGGTGGTTGGTGAGCGTAGCTTGCAGGGGACAGAGCCCCCTAGTAAAAAATATAATTTTTAAATAATTAAATTAATAATAATTTTGAGGTGGAACAAACCCAGTGTTTTCATACCGCAGAATTTTCATTAACTTTAACCGCACGTTTATGATAAATAGCTAAATTTTCGAGAAAGTCCAATACCGTGGCGTTATTGGCCATTATTTTCAGTTTTTTTGGAAAATAAACTAAGGCGAAATACCAAGAATGCTTGGTAGTAAAATATTTAGAAATTTCTTGGTTATTTACATAACGCGAATTTAAAAGGGTTTCGAGATTAGCAACTAAAATAAAATTATCGTCTTCACATTTGCTTATCTATCTGTCTGTCTGTCAGTCTCTCGCTCTAACTGTATAGCTGCCTGTCTGTCTACGTGTATGCTTCTATCCACTTGTCTGTCTTTTTGTCTATCTGTGTGTCTCTCTATCTAATTGTAAGTCTGTCTGCATAACATATTTGTATGTTTGTTTGTTTGTTTGCCTATTTTTCAGGCTCACTGTCCGTATACATGTTTTTCTATCTAGTTTTTCTGTATCTCTGACTTTCTCTATCTGTATGTTTGCCAGTCTACTTGTCTATTTGTCTGTCTGTCTATCCATTTTTCTGGCTATTTACTTCTTCATCTATCTAACTGTCTATATGTCTGTCTTTCTATTTTATTTATTTTTCACCCTATCAATTTATCAGACTCTCTGTCTCTATATATGTCAGTCTTTTATCTGTCTGCGAGTCTGTGTTTCTATTTTTCTGTCAGTGTGTCTTTCATTTTCTCTGCCTATATCTTTATCTATATGTCATCTTATTTGATATGTCTGTCTGTTTATCTATTTGTATGTCTGGTGGTATGTTTGTCTGTTTTCTGGCTTTCTGTCTGAATACATGTCTGTCTATCTATTTTTTTCTGTCCGAGTACATGTCTGCCTATCTATTTTTTCTGTCTCTCTGTATGTTTGTCAGTCTATTTAAGTATATGTCTGTTTGGCTCTCTATTTATTGAGTGTTTTTCTATCTGTTTACCTGAAAGTCTGACTGTCAATGTTTCTGCATAACCGCTTCTCCATCTATCCATCTATCTATCTATCTGTTTATCTGTCTGAGTGTATTTCTATACTGTCTCTTTTCCTGTCTCTTAATTGGTCAGCTTGTCTGTCTTTATAAATGTCTGTTTTCTCGCTGTTTGTATATTTGTCTATGCGTTTGTCTGTCTTATTATTATCTGCAAGTCTGTCTTTTTTCTATCTATATGTCTTCCTGTCTGTCTGTCGCTATCTCTCTTAATACATGTCTGCCTATCTATTTTTTCTGTTTCTGACAATGTCTCTCTGTATGTTTGTCAGTCTATTTAAATATATGTCTGTTTGACTCTCAATTTATTGAGCGGTTTTCTATATGTTTATATGAAAGTGAGACTGTCTGTTTTTCTGTATATGCTCTTCTCCATCTATACATCTTTCTATGTATCTGTTTATCTGTCTGCGTGTATTTCTATACTACCTCTTTTCCTGTCTATTAATTGGTCAGCTTGTCTGTCTTTATAAATATCTGTTTTTCTCGCTGTTTGTATATTTCTCTATGTGTTTGTCTGTCTTATTATTATCTGCGAGTCTGTCTTTTTTCTATCTATATGTCTACCTGTCTGTCTGTCGCTATCTCTCTTAATACATGTGTGCCTATCTATTTTTTTCTGCTTCTGACAATGTCTCTCTGTTTGTTTGTCAGTCTATTTAAATATATATATGTTTGGCTCTCTATTTATTGAGCGGTTTTCTATATGTTTATCTGAAAGTCAGACTATCTGTTTTTCTGTATATGCGCTTCTCCTTCTATCCATCTGTCTATGTATCTGTTTATCTGTCTGCGTGTATTTCTATATTGTCTCTTTTCCTGTCTATTAATTGGTCAGCCTGTTTTTTTTATAAATGCCCTTTTTCTGACTGTTTGCATGTTTTCTGTGCGTTTATCTGTCTTATTAGTATCTAAGAGTCTGTCTTTCTTGCTATCTTTATGCATTCCTGCCTGTCTATCGCTGTCTTTTTTCGTCTATCTCTCTCTACCTCTATCTATCTCTCTGTTTTGCTGGCTCTGTCTCTCTATCAGTCTGTATGTCTGCGTTTTTCTCTGTCTCTCTATCTATAACTTGTCTGCCTCTTTGGCAGTCTGTCAGTCTGCCTCTCTAACTAGATATGTATGTATCTATTTGTGTGTTTATATATCTGTTTGTCAATCTATCAATGGGTCGTATATCTTTCTATTTGTATGTTTGTCTCTCTAACTGTATGTTTGTGTGTCTCTCTGCCAATCTGCCTTATATCTCACTGTTTATCTTTCTGTTCATATATTTTGACAGTGAGTCTCTTAATAAATTTGTCTGTCTTTCTACCTATATATATATATCTTTCGGTCATCTATCTATGTCTCTCTCTGTAACTTTATACGTTTGTATGTCTGTCTGTCTGTTAATCTATTTTTCTGCCTGTCGTCTCTCTATCTGTCTGTATTTATATTCCCGTCTGAATACCTGTCTATCTATCTATCTGTCTACCTATCTATCGATTTATATATCATTGAGTCTTTTTATCTATCTTCCAGTTCAAATTATCTACTGGTTTATCTCTTTATCCACCTGTGTGTGCCTCTATCTGTCTATCTTTACGCCAGTGTGTTTTTCTCTTTATCTGTCAGAATGTCTCTCTTTCTATCCGTCCACTTGTCTTTTTATCTATCTATATACATATATATACACTATATGGCCATTAATGACCGTCAACTTTCAATTTTAGACATTTTGTCGAATATTTAGAAATATACTTGACAGATTCTTCTGGAATTTCAGGATTAAAAAGAACAGATATGACCTCATATTTAGCAATGTCGATTTGATAAGGGGGCAATTAGGGGGGCCAACAAAATATCTAAGAAAAAAATAATATTTGGGCTCACCCTGTAAAATAAAATGCACGAAATGATCTATCGCTACCGAATATACATAAACTCGACATTGTGCAGTATGTGTATTCTTTTGTGTAAGAATAGCAAGTATATTAATAGAGATATAGCGATTTATTTAAAAAAAATAAAAAATTCTTGCATGTTTTTTTGCTTATAACATGCAGGGTTTTCAACCAAATTTAACGCCGGTTTCAGAAAAAATTGACACAGTATAGTAGAAACAATATAGTGCAATTGGAATATAACTATCTATAATAATAAAGAAAGAAGTTTGTGTGTGAGTGAGTGTGTCGACGGTGTTCTGAAGAGACCACTGCACGTAGAGCTACAAAATTGGGGAAAAGGTACGTCTATATATGAAGTTTTGCACATCGAAGGCCGATTTTCGATTAGATTTTTTTTATTTAATTTTTTATGCGATTTTTAGCGATTTTTTATGTTTCGAGGCAATTTTTCCATATAAGTGAGAAGAATATGGTTTCTTTTTTTTAACCCAATATAGTAAATTTTATTCTCTTTTCAAAAAAGTTTATTCGGAATTCGTGCAGCGATTTTTGAATTTTTAGCGAATTTTTTTATGCAATTATTGAACAGCATTTAATACATTTCCATACTTATAAGGAGGTTACCGTAGAGGGATATAGTTCTGTCGCCAAATGCAGCTACATTTGTCGCCAACTTGGCGGTATATCGCCAAATTTGGCGACCAAAATAAGTCGCCAAAAGTGGCGCCAACTTGGCGATATCTCTAATATTTCGCCAAATTCCCATATACTTCCATTGTAAACCAATATGGATTACTTTCTTACAAAAAATCAACAAATTGAGATATTTTAATGCAACAAAAACCAATATTAACTTAAGGGATTATATTAATTATATTTAAGGGAGTCCAAGTAAATTAATTACGAATAAAAGTAACACGATCTAATGCTTAGCATGATTTCCAAAACATAAATTTTAAGAGAGTCCACAGGTCAAAGGAATTAGATTTGAAATTTTTATCCAATTATAGTAAATTTTGACTTTCGTGATTTTTGAATTTTTTATTGTTTTTAATGCGATTTTTACGTTTCTTCGCGATCTGCTGCAATTTTTTGACATTCCATTTTTGACCTAAAGTATATTCTGCCCTCATTTCAATAAAGTTTATTCGGATTTCGTATAGCAATTTTCGAATTTTTCGGGAATTTTGTATGTGATTTTTAGTGTATTTTAGCGATTTGCTACTATTTTTCCACATTAGTGAAAGGAATCAACTGACAATTTTCGAACATAATATATAATTTTTTTTTCTTTTCAAAATTTGAGAAGCGATTTAAAAATTTTTCGCGATATCTTATTGTGATTTTTAGAGCTTTTTTGTAATTCCTGCTATTTTTTGACGTACCCGGGCAACGCCGGGCAAGTTCGCTAGTATTTAAAGAAATTTAAATATTTTAGGAAATATAAGCAGTTGTATGAAACAATTTTTATCTGCGCATGCGCGAACGATAACAAGGATTATTTTATATAATTATTTTATATAATTATATATTTTATATCAACTCTATGGAGCAACTTATTAAAAACATTCAGTCAAATATCATAAAAATTCAGAATGATATCGGCGTTAGAGTGAGCAAATTTTTAGTTGTTCTCTAAAAACAGCTGAATGATAAGGGATTTTCCACAAATTGTCATTTTTATTTAAAAATTTTTATTGATGCTTGAGTTCTTCTTGGTTAACCGCCATAACGAGCCTATACCATGATCAAAAGAAGTATGGAAATCGAAGCATTTTTTTCCAAATCCACTCGTTGATAGTCACTAAATGCTAATTTTTTTCTGAAAGTCAGTTAATAAAAAATGACAATTTGTGTAAAATTCCTTATCATTCAGCTGCTTTTAGAGAACAACTAAAAATTTGCGCACTCTAACGTCGATATCTTTCTGAATTTTTTTTTTATATTTGACTAGATTTTTTTAATAAGTTGCTCCATGGAGTTGACTATTAAATTATGTAAAATGATCCTTGTTATCGTTCGCGCATGCGTAGATAAAAATTATTTCATACAACTGCTCATATTTCCTAAAATATTTAATATATTTATATTCCAATTGAACTATATTGTGTTTACTATATTTTGTCAATTTTTCTGAAACCGGTGTTAAATTTGGTTGAAAATCCTGCATGTTATAAGCAAAAAACATGCAAGATTTATTTTATTTTTTTTAATAAATCGCTATATATCTATTAATACACGTGTTATACTTACACAAAAGAATACACATATCGCACAATGTCTGTTTATTTATATTCGGTGGCGATAGTTCATTTCGTCCATTTTATTTTACAGGATGAACCCAAGTATTATTATTTTTTCTTTGATTTGTTGTTGGCCCCCTAATTGCCCCCTTAATAAATCGACATTGCTAAATATGAGGTCATTCCTGTTCTTTTTAATCCTGAAATTCCCGAAGAAACTGTCAAGTGTATTTCTAAATATTCGACAAAATGTCTAAAATTGAAAGTTGACGGTCATTAATGGCCATATAGTGTATATAGTGTCTCTTTGTGTGTGCCTTTTTTTTTTGTCTGTCTCTATCTATCTACTAGTATTATTTCTGTGTACCCCTGTGTGTGTCTCTGTCTATCTATATGTATGTCATTGTATCTTTCTATTTATCTATCTTTATGTCACTTTGTTTATATGTCTTTTTCTCTGTCTATCTTATTATGTGTCTATCTATCTACCTATCTATTTATCTGCCTGTTTGTCTGTCTATCTATCTGTATCGCTATCTCACGCTGTATCTCTATGCCTGTATGTCTAACTCTATCAGTCTGTTTGCTTCTATCTATCAGCCTCTTTATCTATCTGTCTCTTTATCTGTCTGTTTCTTTCTTTATCTGTCTAATTACATCTCTTATATAAGTATGTCTGTCTGAATGTGCCTCTACCTAGTATATGCCAGTTTTTATCTCGCTCATCGACCTGTCGTTTTCTATATATCTATATATCTGTATATCAGTCTACCTGGCTGGCTGCCTATTTGCTCTCTGCATGTTTGTCTGTCTAACTATTTGTCTTTCTGTTTGCATAACGTTCTGTATATTTATCTGTCTATCTCTCTGTCAGTCAACTCCTGCCTAATTATCTATCTGCATATCTTTCTATCCGTATGTTTGTCTGTCTGTTGTTATTTCTATCTGTCTTTATATTTTCCTGTCTCTCTATCGATCTACCTACCTGTTTAATCGTCTGTTTGTCTGCATCTACCTATCTACCTGTTTGTACGTATGCATGTCTATGTAAATACACTTTTTTGTTTATCCATCTCCCTCTACCTATCTGTATGTAGGCCTCTATATCTATTATTTCTATGTATACCTATATGTCTGTCTATTTGTATTTCTTTATGTATATCTTTTTATGTGTCTTTATGTCGATTTATCTGTTTGTCGGTCAGTCTATCTCTTTTGTTTGTCAGTCTATCCATCAATTTTTCCATTTATCTCTCTATTTTTTGTTTGTTTATATATATGTCTGTCTTTTTATCTATATGTGTGTCTGTCTATTATTCTAGATATCTATATGTCTATCTGTCTCTCTATCTATTTGTCTACCTTTCTGTGTATCTCTCTATCTATTTGTCTACCCTTCTGTTTATTTTTCTGTCTCTCGCTATATATTTGTATCTCTAACTGTTACATATTTGTTTGCCTGTCTATCTCTTTATTTATTTGTCTGGCATTCTATTCGTCTTTATATCTGTCTCTCTCTCTACATATCTGTCTTCTTGTTTAGCTATCTAAGCGTTATACATCTATCTATCTGTCTGTCTACATATATATTTTGTCTCTCTACCTATCTGCCCGGCTGTAGTATTAGCTATCTGTTATTAGTGTATTTATCCTATATATCTGTCTTTCTATATGTCTACATGTCAGTCTATCTATCTATGTGTCTGTCTCTGCCTCAGTCTTTGTCTACCTGTCTACCTTCCTTTTATTTATATTTATTGTTTTTTAGCTTTTTGTATCTCAATCTCTTTGTCTGTCTCTCTATCTATTTTTCTACCTGCCTGTATGTCTGTCTGTCAATCTATATTTCCATATCTATCTGTATTTATGTCTCTCCTTTTATTAAGCTGTACCTATTTATATGTCTTTCTAACTAGCTGTCTGTTTGTCTTTCCACCTAGCTGTCTATTTGTCATTCTACCTAGCTGTCTATATGTCTTTCTAAGCATTATACATCTATCTATCTGTCTGTCTACATATATATTTTGTCTCTCTATCTATCTGCCCGGCTGTCGTATTAGCTATCTGTTTTTAGTGTATTTATCCTACATATATGTCTTTCTATATGTCTACATGTCAATCTAACTATCTATGTGTCTGTCTCTGTCTCAGTCTTTGTCTACCTATCTACCTTCCTTTTATTTATATTTATTGTTGTTTAGCTGTTTGTATCTCTATCTGTTTGTCTGTCTCTCTATCTATTTTTCTACCTGCCTGTATGTCCGTCTGTCAATCTATATCTCCATATCTATATGTATTTATGTCTCTCCTTTTATTAAGCTGTACCTATTTATGTGTCTTTCTAACTAGCTGTCTATTTGTCATTCTACCTAGCTGTCTATATGTCTTTCTACCTAGCCGTCTGTCTGTCTATCTATTTGTCGGCTTGTCCATTTTTCTGTATATATACGTTTTTATATATTTGTTTTTCTGTATGACAGTCAATATCTATTTATATATCTATCCACCTGTTTTATGTGTATTTGTGTGTTTGTCTGTCTGAATCTTTCACTCTCTCCTTAGCTGTCTGTCTGTCGATCCATCTACTTATCGAACTGCTGCATTTCTGTCTATATCTCTGTGTTGAATACGTATCTTTATACAAACTCTAAAAAAATATTTTTAACAAATATTACAGTTTACAGCAAAAATGGAATGCTGTAAGAAAATATTATATTTTGTTATTAATATTTAAATTATATTATGTTTATATTTTAATGATATAAGAAGTTAAAATGAGTGTACATTTCAAATGTTTTAAATGCATATTTTATAGTTTTTTCGTATGCGATGTATATAGTCTATTAAGTCTTTAATAGAGTTCAAGCGAAAATATTATAATAACATTCTTTTTTCATTTTATTGTAATAAACTTAAAAAAATGAATGACAAAAATATTTTTTATGACCTAAACTTTTTTTCAGTGTGAATGACAGTATTCTGATTCAAGTACCTAGTGGTGGATTCCCATACAAATGTTTTAGCATTTTTTCGTTAATTGATAAACCTAATGAAGAACCAAGAAAAATAAGTTTTATTGATGGTAAGTGTCTTTACCTTATGCAAAAAACTTAGAGCTTTAGAAAATATTTTTTACAAAAGATTTTTGATTAGAACAGGAACAAAATATCATGTGTTACAAACACATTGTTAAATGTTTTCCAACTTTTAACTGCATTACGTAGGAATTTAAATCAAGACTGAGACATTTTTCGAACGTGTAATGATGGGGATGAGAGATGAGTTACCATGTTTTAAAATTAAATGAACGTCAAATGTACAGTCAGTGTAAGAAAACCGCTACACCACAGCTAACTCTGCAGCAAAACATCTTATAACAATGCCACTGATATGAATAGCTTAGTACTAGCATCTACTGGTGAATATTATCTCTAATTTTTAATAGTATGTCGTCTACTTATAGAAATTATTACAAACTTTTTAGTTTTCCAAATTAAAAGCTAATTTTGGCATCATATTTAAATCTTTTAGAAAATTGTTCCTTCGGATAAAAAATGGGATTAACTTCTTAAAGTACTATTAATTAAATTTGATAATTTTCGGAAATAATCTGGAGAAGGTAGTGTCAAAATTTTACTTTTACGTAGTAAATGAAATTGCATTCACAGTTGTCACTTAACACTCTCGCTGCGTAATTGTTTTAACAAAATAGCTTCAAAATTTGTGTATTTAAGAATTTTTATTCTTTTATCACCAGTTTTTCAATACAAAGCTTTTATGTCTAATTTAATCGTGAAACTGCTCCGATTAAATAAGATAAAATTTACAATAAAAAAACCGGTGGGAATAATCAAGAGGAGTTAATTTGACAGAAAAATGTATCCCCGAGGAAATCTCGGGCTCCGCAGCGAGAGGGTTAATAGAAAAATAATACTGTTTGCTAAATTCCGTATTTCTTTCGAATGATAAGTTTCTAAGTTTAGCTATTTTTGAAAAAATTGAAAAAAAAGTAGTGAAATCGGTTTAGAAGTTCTCGATAAAAAGCGTATCAATGCAAGCTTTTTTACATGTTATTTCTCAACTTTTGTATTGTTCGTGAATACTAATCTTAGTTATGTGTAAACGAATGTAGAATATAATGCGTTATTTCTTGAGTTACTGCTCAAAGAAATTTTATCATAACAGGCAGATAGACAGACACAGATATCGATCCAAAATAAACTTAAATATTATTCGAAATATGACAAACTGTGTATATTTACTAAAAATCCGAAGTCGAAAATTTTCAGGAATCTTTCTAATAATTATTCAAGAAGAAAAAAAAAAGCATTTAATTTACACTTAAAGTTGACTTTTGTTTCAAAATATGTATTTGCATTAAGATTCATTTACTTTGTTGTGTACCTGTTCGGAATGAATTTGACAAACTGCAATATATAAATTTATGGGTTGTCGTGAAAAATGTGAGATATTGTTCATATGTTTGTATCTTTTGGTTTCAGATGTACACATGATATCAAATATAGTGGAAAGAGAATAGTAGAAGCTATTCAATTTTTGAAAAAGATTAAGCTACATTATGATGTTTTGTTCAGGATGCGCTTTGTTTAAACAAATTCTCTTTGAGTTGTAATTCGCAGTCCAATTCTCTGCGCGAAGGTTCGAATCCTACTTCTGACGCCACAAATATATAGGAGGAGACACCATAACAGAAATGACGCTTGGTTAGATATGAACATTCACGTTTATTAACACGAATCGACGATAACAAAACATGGAACGCGAATTAATTACAATTATAAACTGTCGTCGTTTGACATTCATTAAACAATCCGCGTAATCTTTAGGTAAATATTTCAAACTCAGTTAGCACATCGTTATCATTCATTTAAAAGACGATCTTAAATCGTCTAAAAGATAATTCGCCGCTTTTAACACGCCGTATTCCAATTACATTCCACGGCGTTCTATTTACATTCTTTCCTTAATCCCTTAACTATTGCATTAAATTACTATTTAAAAATTCAAATTGATTATCTGCACCACTTTTTTGAAAAGGAAATATTCACCTTCCTTTCTTTCTAACCAATGGCAGGCGTCTAGCTGCCGGGTTGTCCCAGCTTCACGGGTTTAGTATCTGGCATCCTTGCCTCGATCGTCATCCTATCTGCAGTGCCTACTGCTCGTTTGTTTATACTTTGTTTTGCCGGCTACTTAACGTTATATCCTGTTGTTTGGCACCTGCACATTGCTACTAAAGTTGGTCTCGTAATTTAGAACCTTAATCATTTAACGAGACCTTCACCTGGCAAGGTACCTCCAGAGGTATAATTCACAGGTAACTTGGAGGACTTTGCACCCACGACGGATTTTACATGCACCAGGCGCCATTAGCGTATATGGCGGATTATAGCCAGCAGTAGGCCTCGATCCCGCGGCCTTAGCTGCGGATTAGATGCTCTGCCAACTGGGCCACCGCTGCCCGAACTACTTCTGATTGACCTGCGGTTTAAAAGCCGAACTGTTCGTGCAGACTTGTCGAATGAAAATGGATTTTGGAGGGGGGGGGGGAAGCAAAAAAGAAAAAAATGAAATATTCACCTTATTTCATGTCAGGTAAAATGTTACCATGATAAAGCCAATTACACTATTTTATAAAACTGATGGGAATCAGACTATCTGAATAAAATACACAGCCCGTGCTTAATACGGGAGCGAGAATTAAGTGGTTAATCTCAAAGAAGAGTTCTTCTTATTACCGCCCGATCGCTTGTTGCTTTCAATCCGTATGCAGGTGTTTATATGTCACGTGTCCATTTTTACTTTCTTCTATCTTTACAAGAAGAAAGCATTGGTATCGTGAAAACTTTCGACCTCCAATTTTCGAGGGATTTACACATTTTAGGCGTTACAGATCCAAAAAACACGTTTTTACAAAATGTCAGTCTGTGAGTGTGAGTCTGTCTGTGTGTGTGTGTGTGTGATACAAATTTTGTCGGCGCTGTATCTCAAGAACTAAGGCACTGAATTTATCAAAAATTCAGATAAAAATAGATTCAGATACTCCCTGATATAAATTGTTAGTTTTTGGTGTAAATCGCTCAACAGGTGGCGCTGCTATGCGGGATTTTTCACGATTTCCGCAATCGTTCTATCTCAAGGACTAATGCACGGATTTGCATAAAACTTCAGATTAAGTTAGTCCTTTATATGAGTTGGTGCTATTTATGTTTTGGTGTAAATCGCCCAAAAGATAGCGCTGCTATGCTGCACTTTGCAAGATTTACACGATTTCCGCAATAGCTCTATCTCAAGAACTAATGCACACTTCTTCATCAAACTTCAGATGCAGTTAGTCCTTGATATGAAATGATGCTGATTACCTGTTAGTATAAATCGCCCAATAGGTGGCACTGCTGTGCAGCATTTTCCACGATTTTCTCAATAGCTCTATTTAAAGAACTAATGCACGAATTTTCATCAAAATTCAGGTTCAGGTATACCTAGATATTGCTGCTGATTATGATTTGGTGTACATCGTTCAACAGGTGCGCTGCTATGCTGCATTTGTCATGACTTCCGCAATAGCTCAGTCTCAAGAACTAATGCACGAATTTCCCCCCAAATTTAATATTCAGTTAGATGTTGACATAAGTTTATGATGATTAGGTTCTCGTGTAAATCATCCAATAGGTGGAGCTGCTATGCTGCATTTTGCTGGCTTTCCACGATTTCAGTGTCAGTCATATCTCAAGAACTAATGCACGGAATTTCGTCTTTTTAGAATCCTCATGATGAGCATAGATTGCCATTTAATTTCAGCCCTATGATAGAGAATTTTGAAGTATTAACCTGTATGAGATAGAAGAAAGTTTTGGGACTGGTACATCCGACTAGGTGCATTTAATTTTCACCAGCAATTGTCAAGTTTATACCGAACATTGTATTTTATTAAAAAAAATTCATAAATTATACGTTCATCGCAACATATACAGTGTGTCCACGTATAACCTGACCGACCTTTATTTTCGCAACCGTTGGCCCTAGATGCATACTTCCAATTACAAAAATGATCAAAATTAGGTGCAGGGTTAAAAAGTTTAAGCGAAAAAACAATTTAGTGAAGAATTACAGAATCTAAATTTTTATACGGCCCCCCGGTCCTTTAAGTTTTATTTAGTAAAATTTCCCTGTTACACTGGCAAGTAAGACAAAAAAAAGTCCCGTTATTCTACGATTAAAATTGACCGAGTAATAGCTATTTAAAGTTGGAGTATATTTTTTGCTGCATATTAGGGGCCATTCACAAATTTAGTAGAAATATAATTTCGTCAGATATATTTAAGAAATAGTTGAGAGTAAAATTAGCATTGCAATATAAATTTGAGGTCTTTAATCATTCTGACATATTACTGCAAAATGTACAATTTGTGCTGAACATTATAAGAGGATAAAAATAACAGATTTTTTGTTAAATAAATGGATGGAAAACAACAACCTCAAATTTTTACAAAATGATACATATTTTAAAATGGGTTGTGGTATGTTTTTTAGCTTTTGAAAATTGATTCTTATGTATTTTTTAGCACTGAATCCGAAAAGGACCTTCATTTTAAACCATCACGTCAGGAATTTTCTCAAATCGCAAATTTCAAAGTTAAAAAACTAAAAGTTAAAATTAATCCCCCATCCCCTCCCAACCTCATCGGACCCCAGAGCTGATTAGCTGTAAGAAACCCAGTATAAGCCAAAAAAATCTAATAAATTCTTGAATTAAATAAAATTAAACTGAATAAAAAAGACTTACATCTATTTTATAGTATCACATTTTCCGCAATTTTTTAAAAACGATTTTCGATTTATTTACGATTTTCGAAAAATCTTGACATGATGTTTAAAAGTGCAGGTAATTATTTGATTCAGCGTTAAAAAATACATAAAATGTAATTATAAAAGTTAAAAAACACAATCATCGCAGGTTTGTATTATCTAATCTAAAACTCTTTCTTAAACGTCTTGATGGTAATC
This sequence comes from Maratus speciosus, assembly GCA_963932465.1. Classification (NCBI taxonomy): domain Eukaryota; kingdom Metazoa; phylum Arthropoda; class Arachnida; order Araneae; family Salticidae; genus Maratus; species Maratus speciosus. The sequence goes on along the minus strand of OZ010793.1, from coordinate 57,019,875 downwards.
TATCCGAATTTTTTTGTGTTATCCTCTAATATAAGTATGTATAAGATGGTAAGTGTCGAAATTGCGTTGTCATCGGATTTAAGACAGTATGTAAAATTGAACTTCGATCGGACATTTGAAAGTAAGTTAAAGTTCGAGTACAAATTTTAAACTGGAAAGACGATCATTGTAAGTTAAATAAAACATTATGAAAATAATATAATTTTAGTTAAAAGAAATCATAGTCTCAAATCCTTACAAAATAAAACATATGTTAAAATACAATTATTTTAACTAATCTGAAACTTAACTAATAAAGGTTAATTGTAATATTTCTACGATTTCTTTCAAAGAGCAGATACCTTGAAATAAGTTTAAGTACTATATACACGACCCCTGAAAGCATGGTCAAAATCATCTGTTTTGATATGCAGAAAAGTGGCATAAGTCATGCATTTCAAAGTTTCATAACTCGATCGATTTTAATGTTAAATGAATGAGACTTTTTTTTGTCTTACTGGTTAGTGACACAGTAAATTTTTAGTAAATATTACTTATATGACCGGGGGACAGTATAAAAATTTAAATTTCGTAATTTTTTAATAATTTTTTTCTTGACCCAAATCACTTTAAAAATAATTCTTTACCTTATTTAAGCCATTTTTGTAATTGAAATATTCATCTAGGACCAACGGTTGCGAAAATAAAGGTCGGTCAGGTTATACGTGGACACAATGTATATTTAACGTGAATTAAATGCATTGCGTTATCCATTTAACGGTCTATGTCGTTAGACAAACTGCCAAGCATTTTGTTTTTCAAAATTGGCATCACCGTGTCTTTTCTTATGCATGCGCACATTTTTAGCAAAAATATCAAATCGCCTAAAGTATACTAAATATTTTTATACAAAATATATCTTGAAATTAAGAAAGAATAATAAAATTAACTATTTAACCTCTTGAAAGGCGGTGATGCCGTTATGGCATCGCATATTTTTAATCCCTAAATGCCATATTTGCGCCCGAATTTTTTTATGAAAATTTCACTTTTAGTAAGCACGCGAAAATATACTTTTACTTGTTTACAAATATTTTTTTTTGTAAATATTGGTGTAATTCAATTATTTCAACATTTTAGGAATACAAGTACCTTGCCTCTGAAAGGGTTAACTATTTTTTTCATTCTCTAAAAAAATATGTATCTTAAGGAAAAAGAGAGTGTTTAAGTGATTAAAAATAACATGAATATATATTTTATTAATACTGTAATAAGATTTATTGACTAGGAAATAATTTTCTTTTATTTTCTTAAGGTTACTCCTTCGTTATTCACACGTATCCAACGCAATTAATGGATTATAAAAGCAATGTTCAGTTGTATATGCACGTTCACGATCCTCGCCGTATAGCAAATCCTATAGCTGAAGGAATCATTCTAAATGGTGGTTATAGATACACATTTTCTTTTAAAATGGTAAGAAAAAATTAATTTTTTTTTAAATAATAGAAAAGTAACTGCCCTTTTTACAAATTTTGAGATTTGAATGTTTAACCCCTTAACGGTTGCATTAAATTACGGTTTAAAAATTCAGATTGCATATTACCACCACTTTTTTGAAAAAGAAATATTCACCTTATTTAATGACATGTAAAACGATACTAAAATATAGCCAATTTCACTGTTTTATAAAACTGTTGGGACTCAAACAATTCACAATAAAAATAATAAAAACCACAGCCCATGAATCTCACGGGAGCGAGCATTAAGGGGTTAAAATGATTTTTCATATTTGACGTCATTTAGTTAATAACACTTAGTGTTACTGGTACGCAGCCAGCAGGAGCTTGCTTTGAATCTACTACAAGCTGACAATGAAATGGACAAGATTTCTTGGAAATGGCACAATATTTTCAATGTAATTTACAACAGATAACGATCTTAGGAAAACAGAGTTAATAACGCGGCTCAGTTTGTTCAATTCGATTTATGGCCTAAATAATTAAAGATCAATGTAAGTTCTAAAGTAAACCCTACTTGTGATTTTATTAAAAGTATCCAGGCAAAAGAATTCACCTCTCAATAATAAGTAAATAGATGATAATCAATTCAAAATTTGCTGAAGTAACATAATTCTAGAAATTATGCAAATGCATAGCGTTGAAAATTTTTTTATTAATCCTAACGATAAATTTATTTTTTACTGTTGCAAAAAGAAAAAGATTGCAATTCGAGTACCTCTTTAACTCGAAAATTACTTGGTAAAATAGGATTTAATATTGAATTCGTATAATTGAAGATATGCGCTACTACCCAGCACCGACGTTATAATATTTTTTAATGGGTGAAAAAAAATCTTTTATTTTTTTTAAATAAATGGCTTTGAATATAAGGAGAGGGCTGGAAGCTGACAACATATGAATTCGTATTAATGAGATGCGCTCCGAAAAATTAGCGCTTGTATTTTTGCATGATTTGTGTACAGTATTTAGATTAGCTTTTAAATGGAATTTAAACATTAGCTTTCTGGTAATAGAGTCAAATTTTCTTCTGTTATAATTAGTTTGAATTTCAATAACATTTGTGTTACAATGTAAATCTATTTTTTCATCAAATTCTCAGAAATATATATTAAATAGCTATTTGTTTTATTGTTTTAGATAGCGTAATAAAAAATATTACTTTAGTTTTCTATTTATATGATACAGTTATTAAAAGTATTTTTTCAGAGCAACTTAATATGTGCCTACGTGCTGACACAAAAATGGTGGATTCTTATGCGCTTGCACGTTCCCCTGAATTTCCATAAAAGAGATTTTTAAAAGACTTCTTACCAACAGCATTATTTTTTTTTATTAAATAAAGCGAAAAATAGTTTCAGAAACTGAGGACTAGAAGTGGAAAACGCTGAAAGTGCAATAGAGGAAATTTTTCAAGAGATCAAAAATAAGGAAAACTCCTACTTCTGGTACTTGCGTTTTTCCCTTCACTCCTTTTGGGTTCTTTCTTCAGCACTTTAAAATGTACGTACCTAGCTTCCTTTCGTTTAGTGATTAAATACCTAATATTATCATTTGTAAACATTTCTTTTGCTTATACATTTAATATTTTACACCTTGCTTAAAACTATCCCATGATCTAAACAATAACAACATGATCAAGTCGTGTAATGACTACCTACCGCCGCACATCTTGTCACTGGCACATTCAGCGTACTCCACTTCACTTCGTGTGGTACATTCAGCGTTCTCCACTTCACTTCGTGTGGCACATTCAACCAGCGACATTTTTCAACGCTTTTTTGAACTAGGGTTGGCACTTCAAGGGTTCTCCTGTTTGTAAAGCATGGCATTTAAGGGGGCAGTTTACTGTTTCATTTTTTTTTTTTTTTAGTATAGTTCTAATTGTGAACTTACTGCGTTTTAATTTAAAAAAAGTACATTTTTAAAAAGAAAAACTTTTTTTAACTGCATATTTAATTAAAATTTTAAAAAAGTTTTTAAAAACTTGACTTTTTAAAAATCCTTACTACTTTTTTAAAAATTGATATTTTTGCCCAAATTTTTGTTTTCAAAATTTCAAATGTATATTACACAATACTGCGCATGGATTTTTAGATACATCTAATATTACATTTAATATAATTTTTTTATTGATACATGTAGTGAAAAACGATGAAATCTAACACATGTTCATACAATTTTATTAAAAAAAAATAACAAAAAGTCTGAAGGCTAATTCCATGCGCAGATTTATCACAAATATAATAAAAAACATGTACAAAAAAGTTTAAATCTCTATCTCAAATGCAAAAAAGTCTTAGCATTTTTAAACCATGAAAGTGAAGAATGTGTGAACATGGAGAAAAAGCTATTTAAAGTTTCAATTTGTGAGAGTAATTGTGCTGGGTCTATTAACAAATTTACAATATCTTATGGTATAATTACCGTATGGGTAAAAATGAGTTGTCAAAATATATTGAAATATACTCAAAAACAGATTTCATTTAATATTAAAAAAGAAAAATCGATTATTTCAAACACGAAATTTAAGGTAAACTGTCCCCTTAAGACATTTTTTCGTAGAAAAAAAAAAAAAAAAATGTTCGATTTTTTATAACTTTCAGCGTTTTCCATTTTTATCCCTCAGTCATTGATATTAAAATTTAAAGGATTACATAAACGGTGAAAACAAATACGACACTACGGCATCCGATATCAGTGTGTCAGGGCATTGTCTGAATATTCAGAGTGTCTGCTTTATTCCTGGATGCTAAGTACATGTTTATTGTTTTTAATTTCGAAATTGGCGAATCTCACAATTATTCATTTTATTGGTAATTTTCAGACAGCAGTCTTTATGAACTTATTCATATACAGCCGAACTCGGTTAACCCTTTCATGGGCGGTGGAATGTTTATAAAAGCACTTAATTTTAATTTCCAAATGCGATGATTGTTAGATAAAAAATTAGACTGAACGTAAATAACAATAATGACATTCAATCACAAAATAAAGATAAGGTAAAACCCCTTACCTTTTAGCTGTAGTTTGTACACGGCGAAAAACGGCAAGTTTCTTCTTTAAATCCATTGAAAAGGCTATAACTATATTCACTGATTATTTACATTTCTTTGAGAATAATCCTGTAAAAAAACTTGTGAAGGTATGTGTTATTAAAATGTATTTTCTCATTATTTGTACTGCAGAAATTTGTATCACCTTTTGATTTTCAAATTATTTTATAACTGTTAAATGTATACACTCAGGAGCATTCATTTTTCCTCCTTCCTTATTACATACAAAAATACACGCTGATAAAAATTATAACTTACAAAAGGATTATTGATATATAATTAAAAATAACAAATAAAAAGAAATTCTTGATTACTAATATGAATAAAATACTTAAAGTCATAAATTATGAAAATAGTTCTTTCATGTGTCACAATAATAGTCATTTAATTTGAATGTTTATTTGTTTCTTAATCACATATTTCACAAACAGGAAGTAATCTTGTAAAGTAATAAACAAGTCTTTATTTATGACAGCTAAAGTATCTTTGAATGACAGGAAAAAAACAGTTTATCTTGATTAATGATGTGTTTATATAATTCTGAAAGAGATTAGTTTGTCTAACATGATTGATGAAGTTTATCCAATTCTGAAAAAGATTAGTTTTCTAACATGCCCCCTTAATCTCTTCAGATTGATGAGGCCAGCAAGTTCATTGAATTTCTGTGATTCACTAATTCAGGTTTGGGGACTGCTTTAGTTAGTGCATCAGCAATCATATATTTCGATGGACAGTACTTTAATTCAATTATTCCATCTTCTTTGAGTTGTTTTATAGCATGAAAACGAATATCTATATGTTTACTTCTTTTTGAAAACTTCTCACTTTCAATCATTTTTTATACAACTCTGCTTGTCTTCATATAAACAGACAGGTGTTGTTTGTGCTAAGTCTAAATCTTCCAGGAGTTTCAATAAATAAATTTCTTGCCCTGCACTTGCGGCTGAGACATATTCAGCCTCTGCTGATGAAAGGGCGATGCATGACTGTTTTTTTTTTGTAATCCATTGAATTGGATTATTTCTTAAGGTAAAAAGGTTGCCGCTGGTTGATTTTCTTGTACTAGTATCACCTGCCCAGTCGGCATCCGCAAAAGCCTTTAAAATCTGTTCAGATTTCTTGTCAATGCGCAAGTTTAATTGTTTTGTACAATTTAAATATCGTATTACTCTTTTATCTGCCATCCAGTCCTTTTGATGCAGGGATCCATTTCTTCTACTCAATATATTAACTGCAGCAGAAATGTCAGGTCTACAGACAGATGCGATATAAAGCAATGAACCTATCGCCTGTCTGTATTTAATATTATTCGGCAGTAAATTGTCATAATCTTCTAATCTATTAAAATTAGGTTCCATAGGAGTACCGACTGGTTTAGCTTCCTCTAAATCAAACTTTTTAACTAGTTCTTCTATTTTACCACTTTGATTTAATTCGTAACATTCTGCTGTTTTCTCTATTTTTATTCCTAAATAATAACTTAGTTCCCCTAGATTTTTTAATTCATATTCTTGCTTAAGTTTTTCTATTATCTCTTTAATTTCGTCATCTTTTCCCGCTGTCAAAATGTCATCTACGTAAACAATAATATACGTTTTACTTCCTCCTTCATTTCGAATATAAAAACATGTGTCTGAATTAGACTGTTTAAAATTTAAATCATTTAATGATTTTGTTATCTTAGTGTGCCATCCCTGGCTGCTTGTTTCAACCCGTAAATGGATTTAGTAAGCGGCATACTTTGTTTTCCTGATTTAGAATAATATAGCCTTCTGGCTGAGTTATGTAAATTTCCTCATCTATGTTACCGTATAGGAAAGCAGTCTTGATATCAACGTGATTAATTTTTAATTTGTGGTAAGCTGCTGCTGCTTTAATAGATCTGAGAGTTGTATGTGAAATAACAGGGCAAAAGTTTCTTCGTAATCTACGCCATATTTTTGATAATATCCCTTTGCCACTAATCTCGTTTTGTACTTCTATATTCTTCCTTGATCATCATATTTGGTTTTAAAGATCCATCTGGATCCAATTATTTTTTTACCTTGTGGAGGATCTACAAGTGTCCATGTTTTGTTTTTATTAAGAGAATTTATCTCTTCTTGTGTCGCATTTAACCATTGCTTTTTTTTTTCTTCGGGGTTTTCAATATTCATTATGTCATGAAAATTTTCTGGTTCTTTTATATGTTCGTATGTTGTCATGAAAACGAATCTGTCTGGAGGGATTACTTTATTTGATCTATCTGACCGCCTTGGTTCTGCTGTTAATTGTTTTGACTCACTTGTTGTGTCTTCAGTGTTTGTCACTTCAATTTCTACGAAGTTTTTGTTCTGTGATTTGTCATTTTCATCGGATTGTTTTTCTCTCAAATTTAACTGTGTTTCTACCTTTTCGTGTGTATTTTTGTTTTCTAAAAATTTCACAGTTCTTGCGATTATTATTTATTTACCACTTGTGTAGATGCGGTACCCTTTGGAGTAATTGTCGTAGCCGACAAAAATGCCTTCAACTGCCTTATCATCTAATTTTGTCGTTTATTTTTGTTAATATATGCAAAGGCTTTACAGCCGAACACTCTAAGGCAGGGACGGCGAACCTATAGCACGCGTGCCACTTTTGGCACGCGAAAGAATAATTTTGGCACGGCATTGCTTGTGGCTCTAAATCAAAATATAGTGAGATTACATAACATCGCGACTGATCTTTTCTAAATTTGATTAAAAGGAAATTGAAAATTTTTTAATTGCGGTATATTATATTCCAATCTAATTAATTATGTTCTCAAAAAGTTTCAAACAAAGACGATATTCAAAAACTATCGACAAGAATTGATTATTAGACATTACTGAATTTCGATGGTACAGTTCTGGCTATTCAAAGAAACTGCCGTTTGCTATTTTAACAGTTTTTCTGAATATCAATAATAACAAAATTCAAACTGAAAGCACTTGTTAGATAAATCCAGTTCATTCTGCATTAAAATTAACCTGATATTAAGATGCAACAAAATAAATCAAATTACATCGCGTTAACTTGTTTTTATTGATTTCAAAATATATTTGTTTCCATAATTGTTATAGTGTAATACCTACATGCATGTTCTTCATATTTGTGAAATCTTAATAGAAAATTTCAAGTAATTTTAATCCCTTATTTTTTCGTATACTACATTTGTTTTTTAGTTGGCACGTTATAATTATGTAAAATATTTTTTGATCAAATTTGGCACGCGACAACAAAAAGGTTCGCCAACCCTGCTCTAAGGTAATGCAAGTTTGGTGAACGTTCATTCCAAAGCTCATACGGGGACTTTTCATTAGCTTTTGTTGGCAAGCGGTTTTGCAGGTGATTCGCCGTACAGATAGCTTCACTCCAGAATTTTTGAGGCAAGTTTGTTTCGCTAAGCAAAGCTCTCGTCATTTCAATTAAAGTTCTATTTTTACATTCAGCTACGCCATTTTGGCTCGCAGAGTACGGAACAGTGTGTTGGTGGTTAATGCCGTTTTTTATGAGATAATTGTCCACTAAATCATTGTTAATTTCCCCTCCATTGTCTGTTCTTATATTTTTCAGCTTTTCGCCAAATTTATTACTAACTAAGGCAACAAATTCCTTAAGTTTTTCATAAACTTCTGATTTCTTTGATAATAAATACAGAATTGTGAATCTAGAATAATCATCTACAAATGTTAAGAAGTATGTTTTTCCGCCTATGGTCGGTGTCTGGAAAGGCCCACATACATCAGAGTGTATCAACGCTAATCGTTTAGTGGCTCTATAATCTGCTAATTTTGGGTAAGGTGCATCTGTTAGCTTTGTTTTGATACAAGTTTCACAAGTTGTGTCATGTTTACAATTATTAATTTGTATTCCTTTCGCTAGGTGTTTTTCTTCGATTTGTTTTATAGATGCAAAATTTTTATGGCCGAATCTTCTGTGCCATAATTCTATGCAATTAATATTGTTGCAGTTGTAAGTTTTATTTACATAGTTTACGTTTGCCCTTTCATTTGCTAATATAATTTCATGTAAATTATTTTTTTTTACCGCTTCTAGGCGGGTTATTCCGTTATACGTTAACTTACATTTATCATTTTTGAATAAAATCTCGCATCCATTTTCTGTAGCTTTACTAACGGAAAATAGGTTCGATTCAATATCTGGAACATAAGAACATCTTATAGTGTTATGTTGTGTGTTTCACCGTCTGAAGTTAAAGTATTCATTAGTGTATTTCCTGATCCATAAGAAACTAATTCGTTTCCGTTTGCAATGACAACATTAGTTTTTTTCATTTGATTTAATTTCTGTAAATAAATGTTGATCATGTGTTATGTGACTGGAACTGCCACTGTCAACTATCCACGCTTTTTTATTGCGCGGTTTTATAATAAATGCACAATGTTTATTACCTTGTTGACTTTCATGTTCATTCCAATCAGCATTTTTATCCGAATTTGATACACAATCATTTCTTACAGTTTTATCATCCTTTTGGAAAACAAGCGAAGAATTAAAATTTCTTTTGTAGTTTTGTTTATAGTTCGTATTATGTGAAGTATTGTTTTTGTTTTTATAATTGTTATTATGATAGCAATCTTTAGTGTTATGGTTTTTTAATTTACAATTTGAACAGTATTTTTGTTCCTTCTTGCATCCCGCATTATTGAATTTGTAACCCGCATTGTTAAATTTCTTTGTAGTTTTAAATGCTCTTGCGGTGTTTTCAGATGGTTCTGAACTATCGCTTTTGCGATTTATTCATCAATCAATTTACTCTTAATGAAACTAGGTGTCAAGTCTTCTTCATTACAGGATTCTAATGCCGTTATTAATGTATCGTATGAAGCTGGTAAGCTACACAGTAACAACGCTGAAATATGATTCTCTTTTATAGATTCACCGATTGCCGATAATTTATCTATCAACTCAAGTATGTTCACCACCTTCAGGTAATTTTGTGCTATACAACTTGCGTAAAAGGTATAGCTTACTTGACAAATTGCTGCGTACATGAATTGCCTTTAATGTGTTCCATGTATCTTTTGCATTTTGGATATTTTTTACGTGGAAGATCTGGCTATCCTCAATGCTGAGGTTAATTATAGCCCTTGCCTTCCAGTCCTTTTTGGACCAATCGGTCATAATTGGGTTTGGTGGTTCATCAGTAATGATCTCAAAGAGTTGTTCTTTAATGAGAAGCATCTCGATTTTAAATTTCCAAACATTGTAATTATTCGAGTTTAGCTTATCTATTATGTGTGCATCTTTTGATGTAGACATTTTTGACTTCAATTACCACCTTTTAATTTTCAAATAAACCCTTTAAATTATCATATACTAATATTTAATATTTAAGGAAGGCAGCGCGTCAGTCTCATAATCATTGTTAGATAACAAATGAGACTGAACGTAAATAACAATAATGACATTCAATCACAAAATAAAGTAAGGTAAAACTCCTTATCTTTTAGTTGTATTTCGTCCACGGCAAAAAACGGTAAGTTTCTTCTTTAAATCCATTGAAAAGGCTATAACTATATTCACTGATTATTTAAATTTTTTTGAGAATAATCCTGTAAAAAAACTTGTGAAGGTATGTGTTATTAAAATGTATTTTTCTCATTATTTGTACTGCAGAAATTTGTATCACCTTTTGATTTTCAAATTATTTTATAATTGTTAAAAGTATACACTCAGGAGCATTCATTTTTCCTCCTTCCTTATTACATACCAAAATACACACTGATAAAAATTATAACTTACAAAAGGATTATTGATATATAATTAAAAATAACAAATAAAAAGAAATTCTTGATTACTAATATGAATAAAATACTTAAAGTCATAAATTATGAAAATAGTTCTTTCATGTGTCACAATAATAGTCATTTAATTTGAATGTTTATTTGTTTCTTAATCACATATTTCACAAACAGGAAGTAATCTTGTAAAGTAATAAACAAGTCTTTATTTATGACAGGTAAAGTATCTTTGAATGACAGGAAAAAATACAGTTTATCTTGATTAATGATGTGTTTATATAATTCTGAAAGAGATTAGTTTGTGTAACATGATTGATGATGTTTATCCAATTCTGAAAGAGATTAGTTTTTTTAACAATAATAGCATCAGAATTTTAGTATAGTTTTTTCTGTTTATTATATTTGTGAAAAACAGCTTTTTCTTATTTCCAAATAAATTTCTACTTAAATTCCTGTGCCAATAATTGAATTCAACATTTTAGCAATGAAAGTACTTTGCGTCTGAAAGGGTTAAGACGCGTTTCAAATGACTGAACAAAAGTCGCTTATTAAACGTGATTTGAATACTGTTGTAGGAAATGAACTCATCTAAATCGTCTAAATGATTTGTAGAGCTTTAGTTTATATGTTTACGGTTGATAACTGGGTCTTTTACACATTTTAAGATTAAAATGTAATTGCATTCAAGTATAACTCATTGTTGTTTTGTTATAGAGCGACCAGAATAATAATCGGAAATAAAAATGCATTCAAAGATAACCTTATTATCATTTAAAACGTTGCAACCGTAAAATAAAACAACAAAAATAGTTTTCTTGCTAGCCTAATAACACAAACCAAAAATATTAAATCATAGCAACACAATTCAGTCACTAAAATCATATTTAGTTCTTTTAATGATCGGAACCCTTATAACCAGTCCATAATTTTTTATATAATAAGAAAAAACTTTTTATAACTACAGCTGTAATTTAACTTACTTTTTCAACTTTTCTTTTTTACTAGTCTACCTAATAACGTCTTTGACTTAACCCATTAGTGCGGAGCTTTGCATATATGCAAACAACAGTGTTATGAATTTAATAAATTTATTTTATTCGTATTTACCTCATTCCAACCAAAAAAATTAAAATAGCAATACCTCCTTTAATTAATAACAGACATTCCGTATTTAAATAAAGCGAAATTAATCATTGAAACTTTCTGGTATAAAGTCAGATTCTCTAATCTATGTAATTTCTAGAATGTATTCTATCATGAGAATTAAAGGGTTAAATCTTAAGTTTTATAAAATAAATAATTATATAAAATAAGGTGTTTGGAGAAATGTTTCTTAAAATATTTACTAATTTGCAATATTTTAGCGTAAAACAGCCACTCCTTTTACTTGTATTGCAGATGTGCAACAAAAGAAAAAATTGACGTATTATATGAAAAATGTATCTCTGATTTTTTTTCATTATATTTCCTCTGTAATAAACCTTTCAGAGAATCATATATAATTTTTTCGAAACAAAATAAAAAATCGCGCATTTAACGGTTAAGTTTAAAGGCTTAATATTAAATTCCTAATCTGTTTTATCTTTTACTAACTTTTAAATTCTAGACTTTACCTTAATAGACCGGAAGCCGGCAGCTCAGACACATGGTTCGTACGGATACTGTTAATCTTTCAGGACAACTCCCAGTATCTTTTTATAGGAAATTAAATCTGGGTTAAACACGCAAAATTTCGCCTTCTTTTAAGAAGAAATTTTCTATAAGAAAATGTGCTAAAAAAATTTCTGGTCTGTAAATTTCAAGGAGGCGTACGAACCATGAGACAACCACCTCATCGAGTTGAAGGCTGAAATTCCAGAATTAGCTAAAACTCGATTCCCACATTAAAACGCAATCGGTCTGCCCTGTCATATCTTGGTGGAAAACACTTAAAAACCCGATTGTACGGGTTGACTCGTAGATTTACCATTGTGCTTTCCTGCTCCCAGTCCGCCATGTTTTCATACTTTTGGGTGCAGGAAAACGCAACGAGTCAACCGCTGATATCGGATGAAAATGTTTAAAGTAATGCGTTTAGTAGCTACAGTTTTTTAATATAAGTGTCAAATTTATCACGACATGCGGTGTGACCTAATTTGAAACTAAGGGAGGATGAAAATATAGATCTCTGATCTTTATTACTGCAATTATGCTTTTCAGCATAAAAGTTTGTATTAGGTCACATACTTGCATTACGTAAGTTTTCTTGTGTCATGAACAGTAAAATGATTTTTTTTATTTGATTCTTTTTCCTGCGATTTTGAAATAGCGAGCTTTACAAAAAGTCCCCTATTGACCAAACTACAGTTCTGGTTCTGACAGTGTCAGATGTACATTTTCACACCGACTATGGGTGAAAGGTATACGTACGTCGTTTTGCGATTCACTCAAAATTGAAGGGGCAGAGCAGTGACTACAACCACATTTAGACCACTTGATGTCGAAAGGATACTTTATGAAAAAACGTATATAGTAATAATGATGATTGATGTGTATATTTCAACTGAAGACTCTGGAAACTTGTCTTTTGTAAGTTTTTCGTTTTTCCCAACAACAAGATGTACAGCTTCACACCGACTATGGGCGAAAGGCATAAGCTTTTTTGCGATTCACTCAAAATTGACGCAGGCAGAGTAGGGGCTATATACACATTTAGACCACTTGACATCGAAAGGACTCTTTATGAAGCAAACTTATAGGGTAATGATGATGACTGATGTGTATATTTCAACTGAAGACTCTGAAAATTTGTCTTTTGCATGTTTTTCCTTTTTCACAACAACAATATGTACATCTTCACACCGACTATGTGTGAAAGTTACAAGTACTTGTTTTTGCGATTAACTGAAAATTGAAGGAGGCAGAGCAGGGACTATATACATTTAGACCACTTGACGTCGAAAGGACTCTTTATGAAATTAAATTATAGGGTAATGATGATGACTGATATGATGTGTATATTTCCATTGAAGACTCTAGAAACTTGTCTTTTGCAAGTTTTCCTTTTTTACAACAACCCCTCGTATTTGTTAAACAAAATTCTGTGTATTTCAAATAAATGCTGAGTATTGTATATATATGAGGACATCAGAAGCCAAGGGGTACAAGTGACAAATTTCGATTTGGAGTAAATTGAGTTCAAAGATAATTGACGTTAAAGTTGAACATTAATAATAATTGACTGAATTGAAATAGGAAACTCCTGCTTGTTTCACAGTGGTCTTTGAACTCTTGTTTCAATAAATGTTAAAAAAGTAGAGTGTCATTTTCTTTACATTTATAATTAATCAATATTGATCATTATTCGGCAAAAGTGGTTGATCTCTAAAACACAACACATAATTAAAAAATCACTTATATTTCTTTACCCGAAAAGAAAAAAGCATATTTCCAGGTCGTCTGTGCATTTAGTTAATTTTTTTCAATTTTGTCACTTATACCCCTTGGCTTCTAGGGTCCTCATATATATTTGTAGGAAAAAATATTTCTTTGCCTTTTCTATCTTATAATTTTTTTTTAAAATATTGTTGTAGATATATGTTAATTTAAATGTTTAATTACTTGGAAAATAATTACAGCAACAAATACAGAATTTACCGCCACCGTATAATACTTATTGTGTCGATTATGTGAAGAAGTGGAAAAAAAATGGAGGACGAGGCCCACTCACAAAGAAGGTGAAATTTCTATTAAAGTTCAGTTAATTGTTACGCCAAGGCTCGCACCGTTCCTAAAATTTTCGCACTTTGCTACCAGTATTTTAATTCAGAATTCTTCGTGGTATATCCATTTGACATCTATAATAGAATTATACAACTAAGATTATCGTTTTAATTTAGTGGTAGCAAAGTACGAAAATTTTAGGAACGCTGCGAGCCCTGTTACGCTCCTATTTATTAATCCTTTTATCGGTTAAGGACATAAACGTCTAGTGTTGCGAGGTGTCCCGCGTAAATCGGGACTCCAAAAGTTCTAAATAGCAGTATTTTAAAGCAATTTTCTTCGGTTTATTTAATGGCAGAGTTATCTGCGATTAAACCTTTATGTAATGAATTATGAACTCATGAAAAATAAATTCTTCTAAAGCCTTTTTTCGAATTTTTGAAACTACAATAGAAGATTTACATGATCATTTAATAAATTTTAGAAGGATTTTAGAAGGATTGAAGGATTTAGAAGGATTAATTAAATTTGAATTTATAGGGATTTTCTGCAATATCTATAACCCCACTCAAATCTTTTATTTTAAATATTTTTTTTTAGTAATTTGTAGAATTAGGAAATGTACAACTATATTGTTCTTACAATAGAAATAGTTCCCAATTGAAAAATCCCCCTTCCCTCCCAACTCCAAGAAAGCTGAAAAGATACAAAGGCAAAAGAAATCCTCATTTTAAAAATATTTTTGTTTTGTGTAACCCATAATGCTTTTGGAACGAGATAAAGTAATGCGTCTATAACTCTTTCTAAACTGTATTACTACTAATCGATGTATTAAATGAATTTTATAACAAGTTATTTTAATGGTACTTATAAATACCGTCAGTAGGTAAACGGTTAAAGATGGCGAAATAAACTGTAAGAAATGAGTGGTGTCCAGAGCATTTAGAGCCCTGATTAACGCGGGACACCTGGCAACACTATGTACGTCCCCTACCAGAAATAAATTTATTTGTAAATTACGGTACGATTGAAAACAAAAATATTCGATAGCCCTGGCTTGTAAGCAAATAGTTCGACATGATTTTAATATTAACCTTTTCTAATTCAGTAACTCTGATTTGAAAAATATTTATTGCGATGTTAGAGTACATCATCTTAAGAATGTAAAATATATATATATATATTAAAAACAATCTAGAATATAAAAATAAAAAATATATTGACTAAAAAGACCTTTCTCCTCATCGGCAATTGACAAAATTATATATTTCTCATAAATATTGTAATTTTTTTAGTACAAAGTTGTAAAGTATACGAAATTGCCTTTGTTAAAAGTATATTTTTGAAGGGTCCAGAATTTTTAAATTCATAAAATTTACTAAGTTTAATTTAGCAAAACGGAGCGAAACTGCATAAATGATTAATAAATGCATTTTGCATGATAAATGTGCTCAGTAATATCGCTGTTTCTTGACAATTTCTTTGAACCATTAAGTAGCTGCTGTGTTGGGAGATAGCAAATACAAATAAAGTTATTCTTTAACGCCCAATGTATGAGTAACATTGTTTTTGGGTATTATCAAGATATGCAACACCGTGATAAAAAGGATTAAATTAAAAGCAGATCCAAGGCTATTTCCACGAGTTAACTCACCCGAGTTATTTCGACTTAATAACTGTTGATTGTACATGCAATATTAATGTTCGAGAAGTTTAATTTTAATATTAACTATGCTATATTTAATTTCACCCCTCATTCCCCTGTAGAAATTGCATTTTAATAACAGTTCCAGTGGTGGAAAATTGGCGCAGAGGAGGAGCCTATTGACACCACTAAATTATTATAGTATTCGTCACCTTAATAAAAACTCAGAAATTCTGCCATTAGATAAGACGAAAATTTAGAGGTGTCAATAGGCTCCACCTCTGCGCCAATTTTCCACCACTGCAATTCTGAAAATATTTTATATGTAATTCCCAAAATTAAAAAGTATAACAGGGAAATTATATTAAATTTTGAAAAAAAAAAAAAAAAAAAAAAAAAAACTAGAATAATGCTAGGAAGAAGCCTGTTATTCTAAAACATGAGAAATATCATGTCTTTCTTTTGGTCTGCCAACAATACACTTGTGGACTACAGATGTGATTTTTTTTTCCTGTGTTTCGGCTTTTTTTTTAAACTATTTGGAAAAATGGTTATTGTCCTCGTCAGGGTAGGAAATCAAAAGCATATCTGGAGTTTTTTATTGGTTGAATCCGCATTTTATTCGTTTTCTGGTTGGTCTATACAGTAATCTGTATTTCCCTTTACTTCCGACACAGATGGATACTTCTGTTGCCACTATGACAAAAAAGTAATGAAAACTACAAAAAAGAATTAATAACCCAGAAACAAATTGAGATACAGCTTTCAAACAAATTGCGTTTAAAAGTACATTTTTTTTCTCTATACGACGGTGTAAAAAGTAATATTGTGGGATGTTTAGAAGTTTAAGAATGAAATTTCATTTAAAATGGGCCGTCAGATTTCTACGATGGAAAAGCCTTTTCCCGTACAGCCAATGAAATGCTTGGATAATACGTAAGGTTCAGGAAATCTGAGGAGTCGCAGGCGATTTTTGTCGCTTGCAATTTTTCCGTGCAATAACAATATTAATGTTTAATTCATGGCGTACGTAATGTATGATCAACTCCGTGCGATTGTGTATGTCTTAAATTTTAGTCTTTGAAAAATTATTTTCCAAACAATCGTTGTAATTTGTTAAATTGCTTTTTTTTTCTTCGTTTGTTTCGGAGCTAGAAACTGTCCAGCTTAAAAAAATTGCGTGAGATTACACTGCGAATGAAAAATTCCTTCTTTAAGTGGCAAATTTACTGGTAGCAAAGTTAGAGTCTATTTTTCGTTTTTCCCTTAAACTTTCGCTTTGGAATTTCCACGATTTGAAAGTAAATATTTTCAGTCATTCAAAACGGATAATTTCCGTTTTTAGAAATAAATGTGATCAATAGAATAATATTTAATTAAATCTAAAAAAGGTATACATACTGATGCATTTTTAGATGCCGGTTTGCCGACTATTTTTAAATTCAATTTCGCACCACTTTTTCCAAACAGAAATATTTAACAAACTGTTTGACATCATTTGTAAGAGAAATATACTGCAGAATGTACTGTTTAAAAATAATGGTGGAAGCAGAATATGAAAATAGTCTCCCGTGGCAGCCTTGAGATGGAACAGATATTTCTTTTGATTATTATTACACCCGTTTTTTATGACCTTGCCTTCTTCCGGATTTCAACATCGTACTCGTCGTTAGAAGATGAATGCTTACGCCCTTACATCGACAGATCACACTCAATGGTTTAGGGCCGAAACATCAATTATGAAAATTCGATAAGAATTTTTCAGCTTTCTCTGAAGGAATGGAGCCTTTTCGTTTGTCTGTCTTCAAAGGAACGTTTCCTTTTGTCTGCCTTTAAAGGAAAATTTCCGTTTTAACACTCAGCGAGTAAGGATAAAAAGCAAATATACTGTTTATTGCAGAGAAAGTTACGACGTCATTCAAAATAGAAATTCGTTATTAAAAATCAGCAATTGCACATAAAATCACCCGTATATACTAGAAATATATTTTTTTTATAATGTAGAGCTCGTTCCTGATATCAGAAGTACACAATAAAAAATTTGAATAATATTTTAAAATTTATTCCGATTAATTTCCTCATTTAAAGGGGGTCCAGGACACAAAAAATCTCCAAATTTTCTAAAAATCTTTTATTGCACCAAAAATTTCTCAGTGTTTATCTGCTTAAAATGATGTTTAAATCGTGTTTCTATCTTAATTAGAACAGAAAATATTCAATTTTTCGTTTTGGTTCGTTTTCAAAATCTAGCTTTTAAGCAATGGTTGTCATGAAAACGATTTCTTGTGAAAATGCGTTTTGCTTCATGATGGCTTTTTTCAGCATTTCTCTTTTTTTTAATCGTTATAAGTCAAGAACAGTTAAAAATAAATGGTTCAAACTTGGAACATGTCTTTTTCAATTGTTTTTCTTTAATTTTGATTCAGCAAATTAGAAAAAAATATTTACTTTTGAAAATATAATTTTTTTTTAAGTTACACCACTTTTTTTAAATTTTTACGTTAAACATTTTTAATTTTTTAAAAAATTAATATTTTTTTAAAACGCTGAATCTAAATTAAAACTTATATATTTCTGTTTATTTAAATGATAAAAAATTGAAATTCTAAAAATAATATTTCGAGTTATAACGATTTTAAATTCCCCCACTTTTTAAAGACTTTTAAATAAATTTTATTTTAAATATATGAGAAGTTTTATCATGTGTTTTTGTTTACAAATAACATGATTAACCATCTCAAAAAATTTCAAAATTTTAACTCAATAAATAAAAATTATTTTAAATTGTGTCCCGGACCCCCTTAAAAGGTTATTTTTAAGTAATCGTAACTATTATCGTACGCCTAGGAACATCCATTACGTTTCTGTTAACCGTTTTTTCGGTATCTGTATGCCTTAGGAATAATTTTTTTTTTTAATATTTGAAAATTTTAAGTTTAAAATGCTAATTATTATTGTGAACGACATAAAACTGTGACATAAGCATGCAAATAAATAATAATAAAAAAAAAGCTTAAAATCTAACGAAAAATTGCTATTTTCTTAACCCGTTACATGCTACTGGTGCGTTTTCGCATCATTAAAAATAAATATGCATTACATAAATCAACTATCGAACTACCACTATTTTTAAATAAAAAAATTTGCCTATTTTTAAAAACAGAAACTTTGACTAATACATAAAGCGAAGATTATCTTCCAAAATTTGTGGTGTCAAACGTTTTTGCAGCAAAAAATTGATGATCGATCCCTTTGTTATAGTTTCGGCAGTTAACTGGTTAAATTATTTAAATTTTAAGTTATTGAATTTTAAATTATTAAATATAAATGCATTTCCTGATATCCATAATAAATATAATAATACTATATAGGCATAAAAAGACGAAAAACGACGAAAATTCTTGAAAAAAAAATTATTTATAAATTAAGACTGTTTAACTTATCATCATAAGAATAGTCCGAATATATATTTACAACAAATTTGAAAAAGTTGCAGTAATTGAAGTATTATTTATTGAGTTATGACAATTTTTCCAACACAATTTTACAAAATAAAATCCCTTTTGAGAAAAATATTAAAACTACATTCATCTAAATATTAAGGGTCTCAGGACTCTTAAAATTGGAAGAAAAAGACCATTTTCAATATTTAATATCTTAAAATTTTCATAATTTTAGAAAACAATTTTCATTTTTATGAAAGATATACGTATGTTCTTTCATTTTATGTACTTAAAAAACTGCAAGAGGCAGAATTAGCATTTATAGGGGGCTCCAAACTGTCAGACATTTCAGGAGCAGAAAATTGGTATAACAGCTTACGCGTAGAATTGCAAAATAAATATTGCAACTAGAATGAAAATTTTGGTGCCTACTTATACTTCAGATTGTGACAATTACCCTGAACCTAAATAAATTTGTATTTAAAGCATTTTTATATATCTAATGCAAAGTTGTATTTAGCTAAAACTTAATTTTGAAATTTTCAACAGTATAATCACCCATAAAAATATTTTTTAAACAATAAAAAGAAAATTTTACGATCAGCTTATACAGATTAACATGAAACATTAATTTTGAATATTTCAGGAAAAATATTCAAAAGTTTTTGAGATATCACGCGCATTATGCCCAGAAATGTCATTCGGAGAAAAATAACTTTAAAATTTCTGGAACGCCGCTTCAGCTATTCAGCGGGTATAATTCTAAAAACAACAATTTCTGTTCTAATGGGAATTTCAAGGAAACAATTATATCAAAATGTTCAGAAAAGATATGATTTTAGCATCCAAAAAAATTAAAATGTCGAACTTTTTGAAGCTTTAAGAGTCCTGAGGCCATCTGAACACAATTATTCAATTGGCAAATATATCATAACATCTGTAAGCATTTTTATGACATTTGAAATAATAATTAGCAATTTGAAACAATAAATTTACAAAAATTCAAAAAATTCATTCTAAAGGCATTTAGATACCTTAAAAATGTTCTAAATTGAGCTACAATTTTAGAGCAAATTCTACTGAAAGGAACATTCTTGTTCCTAGGATTTAAAAATTAATACTATGATGTAAGTAGTTGTGATGTGCCAACCATAATAGTAGAAAACTGGTATTATTACAACTGTCCAAAAGTTTCCTCTATACAGGATAAAAAAGTTCGCATTGAAATAAAACGGAATTTGTCGCTAAAAGCTGTAAATTATGTTTCATGCATTTAAATGATTTTAGTTTGGAAAAATAAATAATGTTTTTCATCCAACTAAGTTAATAATTGTTAAGGTTATGAAACATATACTTAAAAGCTATATAAATACCTTTTTTCAGATCGACATGTGTTTCATCGCAAAAACGGCGACATTTCCAAGATGTTTGTTGATACAAATATTTTCGATTTTTTTTTTTTTTTTTAAACAAGAAATTGATAAATAAAATCACGAGAACTCGTGTACAATGCAAAACAATTGCAAACATAAAATAAAATTTAAATGGATATTTGTGAGCGTGAATTAACTTCTACTATTGTATCTGAACCTGCAGAACATCTCTTTCCAAATTTTAGGTAACACAATGGAGGGTAAATAATTACAAATTTACCTTATTTTATTTACCGATTTCTTGTTTTTAAAACATTTTTCGAAAGTATTTGTATCAACAAAGATTTTGAAAATGTCGCCGTTTGTGCGATGAAACATATATCGATCTGAATAAAGATATTTATATGGATTTTAAAGGGATTTTTTAATTACTTTTAACAACTTTTAGCTTAGTTTGGATGATTATAAGTGATTTGATACATACTTTTTTAATGTCTTTCATTCTAAACATTTATGGATAATTTAGATTTGTGTTGATTTTTCTAGGACTGTATAGAATTATGCAAGATTGAAAGAATGATGGAACAGCATCAATGTGTGGGAAAAGGCATCACGTATCCCCACAGTTTTCCTATATGCTCAGAAAGTAAGTAGTTGTCATCTAATGTGTCTCTTTATGACAGGTCCATATAAGACAAACTTTCATAAAATATAGATATATTATTAAGCAATTTCACCATTTAAAAAACAGATTTAAAATGTTCCAAAAATATTCTTTTAATTTAATACATCAATAAAACTAAGCTAGTGTATACCTTTTGTTTTTTAAAATCTTCGATATAATTTTTATTCCTATCATATTTCAAGATCTTCCATCATCCTCATAAATTAATCCAATATTACATTATAGTCCAGGCATTTTGTGATTGAACATGGGCAAAATTGCAATAGAAGCTTTTTACAGAATTTTTTAATCAGGAACTACTGCTTAATAGCATACTAAAAATCAGACAAAATCTGAGCACGGGAACACCCCTATATACGGATTTCAAAATGGCAGAGAGGATTTTCTGGAACTAAGGCAGATAATATATCGCTTACGGAAATATATCGCTTTATTTTCACAATTTAACTTTGAAGTATAGTCAAAAACGATAAACAGTACACAAAAGTCTACTATTTCTGACAAATTACTGCTTAAGTTCATTTTTACAGAAATGTTCCAGTGAAGAAAAAAACATATCAATAGTTTTCATCATATTTATAGTTAGAAATTAGGTAGTTCTTGTTACATCCATTGACTTGGCACACCCCAGAAGCTGTAGAACAGGGCAATCAATTACGCTTGCATCAGCATCGTAAAGTAGCACAGTTTGTCTTTCAAGAACATGGAATCATATTAAGTAAATAATCTGTAGCTGGTAGTCACTCGCAGAGTATTGGGTAGCACGAGTGTTTTTTTACATACCAGCCCCATTCTGCTGGCTTGGTTCTTTCTTCCGATATTTATTTGTAAGTAAGTGTGATAGCTATGATATTTTGTAGAGGAATCGGTCGGAGGCAAACGTTCAGGTGTAATAAATGATTTTACTGTAGTTACTTTCCTTACCAACATTTGGTGACGTAGTTTGTCTATAGAATCCAGTGCCTTGCAGTCATAAAACAGAAGTATTGCTTTTCTTCCAGCCTCAGCCATATCTGAATGTAGGCTTGAATTTGAACAAAATATTTTTGCAATAGAACGGAGCTCTGTCTTGTTCATCTGTTTGAGAAATGATGAGGATTTCCCAATCGAAAAAAATCTGGATGTTGTATCGCAGCCCGTGAAAGCATGCAGAAACAGAAGGAAGTTGCAATTTTCACCACCTAACAGAGATTGCATGTTGAGGATATGATAGACTGGTTTGGAACATGATCCTCGTCTTATGTCACTGCGATAGAATAGCTTGAAGCCATTATCCTTTGCCTGTTAAAGAAGGAGAATCAGCAAGTCGGTATCTTCACCTATTACAGTGGTATGTGCATGTTCTGAAGATGAGACTGGAGCACGAACAATGTCTATATTGGCATCCCCATCTGTGTTGGGAACAGTATAGCCTTGTTTCTTAAGCAATTCGCCTATGGGGAAAGTCATTGCTTGCTTGTTTTTTCATTGTCCAGAAACTCTTCCTTCTTTCCAATAAATTTCACGTATGGGCTGAAATTAATATCTCTACTGTTTTTTTTGTAGCGTCATCTGTGAGCAACATCATTGATTGTTGGATACCCAATGTAATTATCAAAAACCATGATAGGTTTTCCATATTGTTTAACAATAAAATGAGCGTAAGACATAGCAATGTTTCATATGTATCATTTTTTACACCAGGAAATGCGACGCAAGAAAGATCCTCCATCCAATATGTACCTTTCTGTACTTTCCACGTTGTCATATTTTTCATTGTGTAAATTTTTAATGTGTTTGAGCTAACTGAGATTTGTCTGAATTCCTCATCATACTTGGTGATTCAAATAATGCTGCAGGGTACGCACACGGTTCATGACGCATGACATCTCCGAGATTCATTTCACCACAAGTGCCAGTAATCATCATTCTTTGGAAGAGGAGCGCTGGATCTATTTGTATATCTAAGTCATCTTTATAACTACAAATGGCGACAGCAGATCCTAGAGTTTTCACTTTCTTTGACCTTTTAGCCGAATACCTAAATATATCCTTCCCTGTCATTTTGGAGATGATGATCATACCAAATAAGTGCAACTCATCAACATTAACTTCTTTTTTAGCTGTTACGCCTGTAACAATTTTGCGTAGAGTAGAATCAGAATGAAATGGCGATATGTGTTCCAGTACATCGGCCACTTTTTAAATGTCATTGCTGCTCCTCTTCTGTCTGCTGTCTCTTATAGGTATTTTTGATAATTTTATAAAAGTTACACACTCCCAATGTTATTCCTATGGGAGTTTGAAGGTAAAAGTTAGCATAGAACACAATTTTTAACTATTTTCAAAACATCATTTAGTACACTTAAAATTGATATTTTGAATTGAAACTGGCAACAGAGCAAAGTATATACACTTACGTTAATAACAAGCACAGTATGGAGCTGTTTATAGCATTTATTATGTACGTTAGAGGTTAGAGATTAATTAAAAAAGGTTAACATTTCAATAATCTCCACAGAGATGCATTATTAAATGGCCGCCAATGGTAAAGCATGTACTTTTCAGAGGCTCATTAAAATTTATAAAAAGAATCTAAAACTCACTCACTAGTGTTGTATAAGCTTTAAATTACACAAATAATGTAGTAATCCGCTGTTAAATAATCATTTAACACCATAAATATAATCTTGAAAAACACTGACATGACAAACTACTCTGGTCAGATCACAATCACAGCACAGTATGTATAAAAAATATCGATATCTTTGCTTAAAATCTCCTTAACAAAGTAAATTGGTGATGAAATGTCCATAAATGCAGGGGTCGTGCGTGTCCTGAAATTTTATAGCCAGGAAATTTTTCGGTACCAGTATTTTCTTATAGAAAATTACTTCTTAAATAAGGCGAAATTTCGCGCTAGATTTATTCTTCTAAGCTAGATTTATTCTTCTATTAAAAAATACTGATATTTGCCCTGAAAAATTCCCTAAAGCATATTATTAAAAATGTTCCGATGCCTGGGAAAGTTATGCACAACTAGCATTTATAAGCACTGGAATCGATTCGGAGCCAGTTATTGCGGATACATGAGATAGAGGAACGGGATTAACAGAAAGTAGAGAAATTTAAAAGAACTATATCTCGCGAACCACTGGACCGATTTTGATGCGGTAGGGCTTAAAATGTTCAGGAAGACCTAATATGTAGAAAGAAAATATAGTATAGGGCTTGCCTGAGGCCGGAGATATATCTCCCCATCGCCGGAGCTTGAAAAACTCACCGCATACCGGATGACTGTTAGATCGGTCTAGTAGTAATACAGTTTAGAATGAGTTATAGATACTTTACTTTATCTTGTTCCAAAAGCATTATTGGTTGTCAGTTGTTCGAAAAAAAATGAATATTTGCAGTCAAAATTGTTTAGTGCTGCCCTCTGTTGTCTTCCGTCTCAACTAAAGCTATACAACAGCACAACAACGCAAAACGGCATATGATTCAGTCCGTTTTGAAATCTGTTTTTAAGGGTGTTCCCGTGATCAGATTTTGTCTGATTTTGGTTATATTTCTCAGTAATGGTTACGGATTAAAAATCAGTTAACAGAGCTTCTATTGCAATTTTGCTCGGGTTGAAGGTGTATTTACTTTAATTTGCCTGGACTATTATATTATTCTCCTCTATCGCTATGGTAATCGATTAAACAAGAACCCGCAGCCGACAGACCGCCTACTGCACATTTCTGCACTGCATGTGGCCTAACATAGATTCGAAAATGTCTTGCCGCCCCATTTTTCAAAATGTGTCCTCAGCTGCTACCTATTTTTTATCATCCTAAATAATTATTACAAATAAAATAATATACATATAATCGAAAAGGAATGGAATCTACTAATAACTAATAATGATTTAATACATAATGATATTGAAGTTCTTACATCGAATGGTGAGACATTTCGTTGTAAAAATTAAAAAAATAAAAGTTTTGCTCGAACCAAACTTATATCACGAAAGCATAAGCGATGCTAAGTGGCACCCTAAAACAGAAAGAACGTAGGTAGATGCCGGTGATGGGGAGAGTTGCTGGAAATATAAAGATGCTCTTCGAAAGGTGTTCGGACACGGCCGCTGCGATCAAAATACTCAAGGACAGATGACACGAGTTGTGCCGTCATCACTAATCGACCGACTTCTCACTAGTGATGGAATCCACACCGGGAATTTTTGAATAGCAATTTTCTTTTATTTTATTTGTGGAATATATATCCAAAGAACAAAGAAGTGTTCTGTGATCTATCATAGAAAACAATAATAACTGTTTCAACTTACTGGCGAGAATTTGGAATCCCCGCAATTAAAAATCAGCCAGATACGTCAGCACTATTGCATTCCGCATCTGGCTGAATTTTTATTTAGGGATTCCGAATTCTCACCAGTAAGTTTAAATAGTTATTATTGTTTTATTAGATCACGGGTGTACAACTGTGGCCCGCCGGATACCACTAAAATTTTACAGATATATTTGCCTTATCTAATCGTTGAATTGCAGTGATTCAACTTCTCGACTATTTCTTTAAAATCTTAGTGGTATCCGGCGGGCCACAAATGGACACTCCAGCGTTAGATGATAGATATTCTACAAATAAAAGAAAATTCCCATTCAAAAATTTCCGGTGCGAATTCCAACACTAGTGAGAAATCGGTCGATTAGTGATGACGGCACAACTCGTGTCCTCTGGCCTTGAGTGTTTCGATGGCAGCGACCCGGAACACAGGGACAGATCTTTAACTCCGAACATCTTTTGTACTCGGCAACCAAAATGTTATAATGTATAAAATTTAAAGTTTGTGAGTTTCACAATACATTTATTGGAAATATTGCTTCAAGACGATGCGAACATAAATTTAGTAGTATTGAAAGAATGCATATAATACATTCCGTACATTACATTGACCCTTAAATGTATAGTGATGCATATCTACATCACTTTTTATTTATTCTTAGCAACCAGTATATTTATATAAAAATATTAATCCTGTAAAACTTAAGAATCTATCTTAAAATACAGGTGTTTAATCTTTAATATAAGAGTAAAAAACATAATTCTAAAGAAATAAGTTTGGCATTTAACCCTTTCCGGCACAGACAAATTTTGTTGTAAAATGATGAAATCATCGACTGACACCGGAATTTACATACGACTTTTTTTACAAATTAAAAAATTGCGACTTTACACGTTCATCGTTAATGCAAAATTTTAATAAAATATTCTTGGTGCCGTTTGTAAGTTGCGAATTAAAATTAGGTACACCGACCCGGGCACACTGTTCCGTCAAGGGTTAACACGTTCACTGGCAAGCCTATAAAGTAAGAATTTTCAAATTTCTTCTTGATATTCGTTTGCCAACACAAATTCAGAAAGGTAAATTTCACTTTACTAATACAGTGAAATTTCTACCAATAAATAAGGCATTTTTTTTTATTCTAAAATAATGGTGACAAAGTAATTAAGAAATTACATCCACGAATATTAAAGGTACGTGTATACTCGTAGCTTGGCAGCGAACGTTTTAAGGGTTAAATTGATACAAAATAAAAAATTATATAAAATAAGGCATTTAGATTCATACTTATTAAAATATTTATTAATTTGCGATATTTTAGTTTTTACTTGTATTGCATATGTGCAACTTAAGAAAAGGTTGACGTATTATACGAAAAATATATTTCTGATTTTTTTGCCTGTGATTAAACCTTTCATGCATTTAAGGGTTCATCGGATAAAATACTGTGACAAATTCTGTGTCTCCAAATCAACTTGTTTACATGAAATATAATTGCGCGTAAAGAGTTAGTAAAGGCTTGTCAAATATGCTCTCGACATAAAGCTATTGTTTTATGGAATCTGTACAGGTCCAATAGGAAAGATTTTCGACAAAGGCTTGTTCTTAACTCATAATGAGTATATTTGAAGCTACAGAACTCAAGAAATATCTCCATGCAAAGTATTGAAATCACGAGATCTAAGCTTTAATATTTAGTATGATGTACAATTAAGAAAATTTGAATACCCCATATTCACTCTGCCGGATATTTGGATTTTTTAAAAACATTGTTGTGATTTCGAATCGCGTGCATTTAAATTATTCCTTTTCGCTAAATTTCAGTTATAACTAATTTTTAATTACTTATTTATTTTATCCTAACTTTTATTTCAGATCCCATTATGTTTTTCAATCCGAAAACAAAAGATATTTAACATATACAAATTTATTACTAAAACTGCTCTCATATAGATAGAATTCATTTACATGATTAGTCACTCTCAGTAGACATCAAAGATTTACTAACTCTTTTGTTTGATTATAAACATTCCCGGATATGTTTTATCTTTTTCGCTATGTTCCCCCAAA
The DNA here is from genome assembly GCA_963932465.1 of Maratus speciosus. Lineage (NCBI taxonomy): Eukaryota > Metazoa > Arthropoda > Arachnida > Araneae > Salticidae > Maratus > Maratus speciosus. The sequence goes on along the minus strand of OZ010793.1, from coordinate 56,992,313 downwards.
ACTTTACTCCCAACATACAAATTGGCGTTCGATTTTTTTTTTCTTACTTTTAAGGAATGCTATTCTGGTTTGAAAAATGTCCATGAACAATAATTGCTGGAAGTGTGTTTTCAGTTGTGCTACGGGCTTTGAAATTTAACCCTTAAATGCGTGATTAGTTATTTAATTTCGAAAAAAAATATGTATGATTCTCTGAAAGGTTTATTACACAGGAAAAATAATGAAAAAAAACATAGATACATTTTTCATATAATACGTCAATCTTTTCTTCTATTACACATCTGCAATACAAGTAAAAAGTACTATCGTGTGGCTGTTTTACGATAAAATATTGTAAATTAGTAAATATTTTAATAAGTATGTCTCCAAATATATTTATATTAATTATATAATTATTATTTTATATAATTATTTATTTTATAAAACTTAACCTTTAACCCTTTAATTCCCATGATAGAATATGTTCTAGAAATGTAGAAATTACGAAACAGTTCAGAGAATCTGACTTCACACCAGAAAGTTTCAGTGGTTAATTTCGCTTTATTTAAATACGGAATGTTTGTTATTAATTAAAGCAATTATTGCTATTTTAATTTTCTGGTGTGAATTAGGTATATACGAATAAAATAATCTATTAAATTCAAAGCACTGTTGTTTGCATATATGCAAAGCTGCGCACTAACCCTTTCAGGTGCGCCGTTTGCAATCTGCAAACGGTTAATTTAAATGCCTAGATTCCCAAACGGCACCAGTAAATTTTTAGTACCATTTCGATCCCATAATATACATGGGGTGGGATGGGGGGGGAGGGGAAAGCTTTTACTTATTTTCAAATAAATTTGTTCGTTAATTGTGGTGGGAATTAATTATTTGAACATTTTTGGAGCAGAAATGCCTTGCCCCTGAAAGGGTCAACTCTTTTTTTGCATATCACTTGTGTGTATGATTTCTATTGATCATATACAGAGCTGAACAAAAGGTGTCAATTAAATTTCCGTGTATGGACGGAAATCGGTGGATAGGAATTTTCATCTGTACTATACGTTCAATTGAACTAACTTAGCATACTATGTAGTATACATGTAAATCTATAGATCATATACAGGACAGGGCTGAATAAAACAATTCGCATATTTTTTCGACTATTGATGCTAATTGCAGAATTTTGTTTTTCATTTGCGTTATGCATTTTCTAAATTGTTTATGTAGACATCATCTTTCACATTAGTAAACTGTAGAGTTTTACTATAGTATTTAGAAAGTGTATATATTTTTTTTAATCTATGCTGTATGCATAACTTTTCGTTTTTCTTATTTCTGTATTTAAATAGATTTCTTTCTGTTTCAGTTCTCACTATTTCTGATAAAGTTGCTCAAGATTGTTCCTTAGGCTGCAGAGAGGCTTGCGAGTAAGTTATTTCAGGTATTATTCAAACTTCTTTAATGAAAAGAACAGCCTTTTAGATAAAATTTCATTACAGACACACATTTAATGCATTATTGTTTTTTCGATTTTATATAATCCAGTCAGACTGTTGCCGACGAAATACTCAAGGCCTGAGGTGCTACCACCGAAATACTAAAGGCCAGAGGACACGAGTTGTGACGTCATCACAAATCGACCGACTTCCCATTAGTGTTGGAATTCACACGGGAAAATTTTGAATAACAATTCTCTTTTATTTTACTTGTGGAATATTAATAATCTTATAAAACAATAATAACTATTTAAACTTACGGCCCAGCTAAAAATGAACTGCAGTGAAACTTTAAAAAAAATGTAGTTGGAAGACTGCGGTGATTTGGCACAAATCCCTGCAGTGTTTTTGAAGTCGACATAACTATAAATTAACCGCAGTAAATGTGTAGTTGATAACTACACACTCACCGCAGTCAATTTATAGTTATGTCGACTTCAAAAGAACTGCAGGGATTTGTGCCAAATCACCGCAGTCTCCCAACTACATTTTTTTTGCAGTTTGACTGTAGCCTTTTAAAAATTTATTAGAAAATATGGGGAGAAATGCCGGATGTGCATAACATAAATAAGTCGTATTAGGCCTTTCCAACAAAATGCCACATGATGGGTGACTCCAAAATTTAGAAAAAGTGCCCCATTGGGGGGGGGGCAAAGTGGGGGGAGGGAAACCGGATGTGCATAACATGAATAAGTGGTATTAGGCCTTTCCAACAATATGTTACATGATGGGTGACGGCAAAATTTAGAAAAGCGCCCCCCTTAGGGGGGGTGGGCAAAGTGGGGTGAGGGAAGTTGGATGTGTGCATAACATGAATAAGTGGTATTAGGCCTTTCCAACAATATGTCACATGATGGGTGACTGCAAAATTTAGAAAAGTGCCCCCCTTGGGGGGGAAGTGTGGGGAGGAAAGCCAAATGTGCATAACTTGAATAAGTAGCCATTGGCCTTTCCAGCAATGGGTCACACGAGGGGTGTCGGCAAAATTTAGAAAAGTGACCCCTCAGGGGGGAGCAAAGTGTGGGGGGGGAGAACCGGATGTGCATAACATGAATAAATGGTATTAGGCCTTTCCAACAATATGTCACATGATGGGTGACTGCAAACTTTAGAAAAGTGCCCCCCTTGGGGGGGGCAAAGTGGGGTGAGGGAAGCCGGATGTGCATAACATGAATAAGTGGTATTAGGCCTTTCCAACAATATGTCACATGATGGGTGACTTCAAAATTTAGAAAAGTGCCCCCTTGGGGGGGGGGGGGGGCAAAGTGGGGTGAGGGAAGCCGGATGTGCATAACATGAATAAGTGGTATTAGACCTTTCCAACAATATGTCACATAATGGGTGACTGCAAAATTTAGAAAAGTGCCCCCCTTGAGGGGGGCAAAGTGGGGTGAGGGAAGCCGGATGTGCATAACATGAATAAGTGGTATTAGACCTTTCCAACAATATGTCACATGATGGGTGACTGCAAAATTTAGAAAAGTGCCCCCTAAGGGGGGGGGAAACCGGATGTGCACAACATGAATAAGTGCTCACAGGGCTTTCCAACAGTATGTCACAAGGCATGATGGCAAAATTTAGAAAAGTTCCCCCTTGGAGGGCGGGGGGATGGGGCAAAGCGGGTGAGGAAAGCCGGATGTGCATAACATAAATAAGAGGTGATGGGGCCTTTCTAACAAGTTACATGAGGGATGTCGGCAAAATTTTGAAAAGTGGGGGGTTGCACCACCTGGAATACATCCTCACTCCTCTATGAAATTTTTATATATTATAAATGACATTTATCGGAGGGCTCTGTAAAAAAATCCAATCTAAAAGGATGAAAATATTAAAAAAGTTCAAAAAGTAAGAGAAATAATTAAATTCTTCGATCGGCCGTGGTGAAAATCTGTGAAATTCATCCATCGACAATATGAAAAAAATCGCACGAGTTTTGCAAATCAATCGCAAGGAAGCTCCCGCACATTTCCCCGATCAGTAGAAATAAAATATTGCAAAACTCGAGAATTGGTACCGTGAAAAAAATTGCAAAAATCATTACTCACCCAATGAAAATATTTATGAAATTCCCCAGTCCATTATTGAAAAGCCCCACCAGTGGCCGAGAGGTTCTGCTCTCGAAGCTGGTAGACGGGAGGTGCTGTGTTCGATCCCAATAGCGCCCGTCGGCCTAATCTTTCAGAGTTTTCTTCGGACCTTGGTTTTCCAAGCATAAATACGGGTTAGGTTCCCTTAGAAAGACCACCCACGGAGGGCACTCCCCCCCGTTAGGGCCTATATCCCTCGTGCTGATAACTGGCCATCATAAACGCAACCAACAACCATTATTGAAAAAAAACAAAAACAAAAAAAAAACAGAACAATTCTTCAGTCGGCTGCTTTAAAATATTGTGAAACTTGTCAACCTGTTGCAGAAATCAATCGTGAAATTCATCAATCGAGACAAAACTCACAAGATTCTTCAGTTGGTGGCATTAAAAAATGTGAAATTTGTCGACCGATTGCAGCTTAAAAACTGCTAAATAAGTCACATTAACTGATAATTGAAAACTAGTTATTGCATATAATAATATTTAAAAAAAGGAATGCATAATAACATTAAATGGGGGGAAAATCGCAAAATTCAATCTGTCACAGGAAAACATTGCAAAATTTTATTGATAAAAAATAGAGCTGTACTGAGTACTCGGTAAATACTGAGTATTCGGCATACTCGGCGAAATTTTGGCCGAGCACTCGGCCAATATCGAGTAGTTGTAAGAATTTCAAACTGATCAGTAAAAAGTTATTCGAATATCAATGTATAATATATGTAATAATTCATAAAACTATTTACTCAGTATTTAACAATATGTGTACAAAATATAGAAAAAGTTAAGCAAAAACCCCTCATAAAATAATTCAAGATTAAAATTTAGTTTCACACATACAAATAAAAGTAAGTTTTTTTTATTACACAACTACTCGGTATTCGGTCGAGTAGTCAGTGGCCGAGTACTCGGTACTCGGCCAAAGTACTACTCGGTACACCACTAATAAAAAAGGAGTCTAAGCAAACCAATTCAAATTATTTTTTGTGAACAAGGTACACGAATGCAAGAAAAAAATTTAGGTGCCAATGGGCAGTCTCTCACCACTAAATTTTATTTGTTATTTTTTGTCTAATATTTCACCTAAATTTTTTGTAAGAATTTAAGTGAAGAGAACTAATAAAATTTAGTGGTGAGAAACTGCCTGCTGGCGCCTAGATTTTTATACTTCCGTTCTGCGAGTGCCCTTTTTTTAAAAATTCGCACACAGCAGTCCTTTTTTCTAGAATCATCACTATCCTAGTGTTGATTCTAGATAAAAAGGGCCACTGAGCGGAAATGTTTAAAAAACAGCACACTTGTACCTTGTCGCTTGCAGGGAAAATCTGAAAAAGTGGTCTGAAAGTCTAAATTCATTCATCGACCATATGATAAAAATCCCACGAGTTTCACAAATCAGTATCAAGAAAAAACTACATTTTACCAGTGGGTAGAAATATAATATTGCAAAATTTGTCAATCAGTTGCATGAAAAAAAAACTGAAAATAGTCATTAAGTCGTCAGAAAATTTGGTGAAATTTGCCAGTTGATTGTTGGACAAAAAAGAGAAATCCTTTAGTTGGGGATTTTAATCAAAAATTTACCTTAACACTTTGGCTGCCCCCATTTTTCAAAATCTGTTCCCAGGCACCGAATGCGTGACTTAGAGATCTGCACGGGCAGTCCTGTGGCCCCAGAGTTGATTTCAGGGGGTGGACGGGGGGGGGGGCTCTCTTGCTTTGGAAGGAATGTGTGTGTCCCCTCCCCGGACCACCCCCTGAAATCAACTCTGGGGCCACGGGTCTGCCCATGCAGATCTCTTAAGCCACGCATTCGGTGCCTGGGAACAGATTTTGAAAAATGGGCGGCAGCCAAAGTGTTAACGTAAATTTAAGGATATTGTCATTGGTTTAACATTAGCTTGTGAGTATTGTAACATGACAGTGTACTAAGCTCATTGAATATCCTGCTATGCAAAAAAAAAAAAAAAAAAAACATTTAAAAGAAAAATTAAGGATATTGTCATTGGTTTAACATTAGCTTGTGAGTATTATAACATGACAGTGTACTAAGCTCATTCAATATCCTCCTATGCACAAAAAACATTTAAAATAATTAAGGATATTTTCAGCGGTTTAACATTAGCTTGTGTGTATTGTAACATGACGGTGTACTAAGCTCACACAAATCAGTATCAAGAAAAAACTAAATTTTACCAGTGGGTAGAAATATAATATTGCAAAATTTGTCAATCAGTTGCATGAAAAAAAACTGAAAATAGTCATTAAGTCGTCAGAAAATTTGGTGAAATTTGCCAGTTGATTGTTGGACAAAAAAGAGAAATCCTTTAGTGGGGATTTTGATCAAAAATTTACCTTAACACTTTGGCTGCCCCCATTTTTCAAAATCTGTTCCCAGGCACCGAATGCGTGACTTAGAGATCTGCACGGGCAGTCCTGTGGCCCCAGAGTTGATTTCAGGGGGTGGACGGGGAGGCTCTCATTGCTTTGGAAAGAATGTGTGTGTCCCCTCCCCGGACCACCCCCTGAAATCAACTCTGGGGCCACGGGTCTGCCCATGCAGATCTCTTAAGCCACGCATTCAATGCCTGGGAAAATATTTTGAAAAATGGGCGGCAGCCAAAGTGTTAACGTAAATTTAAGGATATTGTCATTGATTTAACATTAGCTTGTGAGTATTGTAACATGACAGTGTACTAAGCTCATTGAATATCCTCCTATAAAAAAAAAAAAAACATTTAAAAGAAAAATTAAGGATTTTGTCATTGGTTTAACATTAGCTTGTGAGTATTATAACATGACAGTGTACTAAGCTCATTCAATATCCTCCTATGCACAAAAAACATTTAAAATAATTAAGGATATTTTCAGTGGTTTAACATTAGCTTGTGTGTATTGTAACATGACTGTGTACTAAGCTCACACAAATCAGTATCAAGAAAAAACTAAATTTTACCAGTGGGTAGAAATATAATATTGCAAAATTTGTCAATCAGTTGCATGAAAAAAAACTGAAAATAGTCATTAAGTCATCAGAAAAATTTGTGAAATTTGCCAGTTGATTGTTGGACAAAAAAGAGAAATCCTTTAGTTGGGATTTTGATCAAAATTTTACCTTAACACTTTGGCTGCCGCCCATTTTTCAAAATCTGTTCCCAGGCACCGAATGCGTGACTTAGAGATCTGCACGGGCAGACCCGTGGCCCCAGAGTTGATTTCAGGGGATGGGCGGGAGGGGGGGGGGAGGGCTCTCATTGCTCTGGAAGGAATGTCCCCCCCCCGGACCACCCCCTGAAATCAACTCTGGGGCCACGGGTCTGCCCGTGCAGATCTCTTAAGTCACGCATTCGGTGCCTGGGAACAGATTTTGAAAAATGGGCGGCAGCCAAAGTGTTAACGTAAATTTAAGGATATTGTCATTTGTTTAACATTAGCTTGTGAGTATTGTAACATGACAGTGTACTAAGCTCATTCAATGTCCTCCTATGCAAAAAAAAAAAAAAAAAAAAAATATTTAAAATAATTAAGGATATTTTCAGTGGTTTAACATTAGCTTGTGTGTATTGTAACATGACGGTGTACTAAGCTCATTCCATATCCTTCTTAATAAATGAAAAAATCATTTAAAAAATTCAAACGCATATGAAAACTCTGTCATGTGGAAAAAAAAATAATTCTTCGATCGCTTGCAGGGAAAATCTGAAAAAGTGCTCTGAAAGTCTAAATTCATTCATCGACCATATGATAAAAATCCCACGAGTTTCACAAATCAGTATCAAGAAAAAACTAAATTTTAACAGTGGGTAGAAATATAATATTGCAAAATATTGCCTTTATTATTTGATTCTGAGAAGTGTCATAATTGACGAAAAAAACTAATTTGGCCCTATTACCATTCAGAAGTGTAAATTTTCTTTTTAAAATAACACAATTCATATGATAGTAAAAAAAGATTGCTTCATTTAAAAAATTTAATATTTTACATAATTAGTGAGTATGTACTCATTAAATAAAAATTATTATTAACACAATGTGTCTAACCTCTTTGTATTACATAAAACTGTTTCATTCCTAAAAAGAAAATAAGTTACTTACCTGTGAAATGTTATGCACTTATTGTAGGTATCCTAGGCAGGCATCAATTTATAATTTGAAGTTCAGTATTAATTTTTTGTGTAACTGAACATCAAAACATACTTTAATACAAAGCACAGATAAGTATCTGTGTAAGATATATAAAAATTCTGAAACTTTTAATCTAAAAGAACATACTGATTGAAGCAAGTGTAAATATGAAATAAAACATTGTTAATTACTATAAATAGATAAGTGCACTAAATCAAGTAAAATCGAACTATCTGGATAACTATCTGGATTGTCAGAAACAAAATTTTATCAAATGTTTTGGATGACATTTGAATTTAATTAATCCTGTTAATATGAAATGGACCTAATTTTTTTTTTTTTTCGCATGCATTAACCGTTAATAGTACAATCTCATCTAGATTTGAAATACTAACGATGATTGTACAAAAATTGCGACGGTTTATAAATCGTTATCACTTTATTCAAATTAACTCAATCGTGTGGATCTGAAATTAATTTCTTTCGATTGAGAATGTAAAAATACCCATACAGCCACTTTATTTCAATAAACAGTGGTGATATTTTTCGCCAAACTGCAAAATAAATGAACTTCTTTTAGCAAATCAACGTGGTACTCCGCGCCAATTTTCATAAACAAGCCGGCGTTTCCGTGAGTTGAGGTGTTTCTTTAATGCTTCTCCTGCAGTTGCAACGAAACCATGGGGTTAGACATTCAGCTGTAAGGGGTTGAAATATAAATCATATGTCCAAATGAGAAATTTAAATAAAATAAAGGAAGAAAATTATACTATTTTTTTGTTGTTCTTCTTTGTTTTTATGAGGTAAAAGTGGAAAACTGGAAGTTATATGTATGTCCGATATGGAAGAAAGACAATTTATGCAATATGCAATGAGTAAACCCATCTGTGTTTCTAATTTCTAATCATGGGCGACATATAAAAGAATGGTTGGGCCACTGTCCCTCTCGATTTTGAAATTTATCTAATTAAATTTCCTTTTTCTTCGATTTTGAAAAACATAGTAAATTTTTTTCGAGTAATTTAAAATAAAAGAGGAACTAAAAACTAGTTATGAAGATAGTGGGGCAGTGAGCAAGGGAGACCTATTGCCCCTACCTTGATTTTAAAATTTAATTAATAAGAATTTCTTTTCTTCTGTTTTCAAAAACATTATGTAAATATTTTGAGTAACTTAAAATGAAAATAAATAAGAAATTTTCAGTTAAGGGGTGTTGGTGGTGTTGTTGGTGGTGGTGTGAGTGTGTGTGTGTGTGGGGGGGGGAGGGGGTGAGACTCATTGCCCCTTCCTGGATTTTGAAATTTAATTAGCAATTTTTTTCTCCAATTTACAAAAACATAGTAAAATTTATTCTTTTCGAATAACTTAAAATAAAGGAACTAAGAACTTTCTGTTAGGGGAAGGGGGCATATGTGAGTCATTGCCCCTCCCTCGATTTTAAATTGTAACTATTTTTTTTTCTCTGATTTTTGAAAAACATAGTGAAATTTGATCTTTTCTCTTATCTTAAAATAAAAGAATAACTAAGAATTTTCTCTTATGGGAACGAAGTTAGAAGAGAGCTATTGCCCCTCCCTAAATTTAAAAATTTAATTAATTAAATATTCTTTTTCTTTTGTTTTCAGAAACATAGTAAAGTTTATACTTTTCGAGTAACTCTGAATAGAAAAATGAGAAATTTTACATTAAGAGGGAGGGAGGGGGGGGGGGGTTGAGAGGTTCATTGCCCTCCCCTCCCTGGATTTTAAAATGTAACTAATAAAAAAATTTTTCCACTTTTGAAAAGTAGTAAAATTTATTCTTTTCGACTAACTAAAAATAAAGAAACTAAGAATTTCCTGTTAGGGGAAGGGGCATAGCTGAGCGATTGCCCCTCCCTTGAATTTAAATGTTAACTATTTTCTTCGCTTTTGAAAAACATACTGAATTTTTTTTAATTATCTTAGAATAAAAGAGGAATTAAGAATTTTCAGTTAGGGATAGGGTAGGGGGTAGGAGAAACCTATTGCCCCTTCCTGGATTTCAAAAGTTAATTAATTAAAATTTCCTTTTCTTCTATTTCAAAAACATAGTAAAATGTATACTTTTCGAGTAATTTACAATAAAAAAAATGAAGAAATTTCTCATTTCCCCCCCCCCCTGGCTTTTGAAATTTAATTAATATTTTTTTTCTCCGATTTTGAAAAAAAAAATAGCAAAATTTATTCGTTTAGAGTAAGTTAAAAAAAAAAAAACTAAGAATTTTCCGTTGTGGGCAGGGGCACAGGTGGGTTGATGCCACTGCCCCTCCCTCGATTTTGAAATTTAACTAATTTTTTTTCTCTGATTTTGAAAATCATAGTGAAATTTAATTTTTTTTTTATCTTAGCTTAAAATGAAAGAGGAACTAAAAATTTTGCGTTAGGTAGGAATGTGATTTTCAATTAAGTCCTTAAAAGTCTTGGAAAGAGTATTAATTATCATTAGTATATAAAAAGTGTGTTTCATAACATGCAACTCTCACAAAATCAAAACAATTTTAAACACTTTAGAAAATTCGGGATATATCACACAATCATACAGCATTGTGTATTGCAAAAGTATCTTACAGTAACTGCTGTTATACTGTAGTTACTATTATAATAATCATACTTACAAAATTAAGACCTGTAAAGTTCTTCAGAAACTGCAGTCAGACTGCAGATACATCACCGAAAATTTTTGTGAATTAATTGCTATAAAATCACTTGAAATTCACTGCCGTTTTACTGTAGACATAAAGTCTTACTATTTTTTAAATTTTGGGTTGAAAAAATACTTGTCAATAACTGGAAAATAACTGAAGTTTTTTTACTGTTGATATTGCACTACAAAAAAAACTACAGTTGACCGTAGAAAAACTTGAAAAATACATCATTTCTGTAAAAAAACTACAGTTCATTTTTAGCTGGGGGGTGAGCATTAGGAACACTTAAATAAACATTCTGTCAGATTCGGAATGCCAGAGTGTTGCCGCATCTGGCTGATTTTTTTTAATGGAGATTCCAAATTTTCACCAATAAGTGTAAATGGTTATTACTGTTTTATAAGATGATATATATTCCACAAATAAAATAAAAGAGAATTGTTATTCAAAATTTTCCGGTGAGAATTCCAACACTAGTGAGAAGTCCGCCGATTGGTGATGACGTCACATCTCGTGTCCTCTTGCCTTGAAAATTTCGATGGCAGCGCCTGAGGACACAAGTTGTGACGTCATCGCTAATCGATCGACTTCTCACTATTGTTGGAATTCACACAGGAAAATTTTGAATAGCAATTTTCTTTTATTTTATTTGTGGAATATCTATCATCTTATACAGCAATAATAATTATTTAAACTTACTGGTGAGAATTTGGAATCCCCAATAAAAAATCAGTTAGACGACAACACTGTGACATTACGCATCTGGCTGAATTTTTTATTTAGGTATTACGAATTCTCACCAGTAAGTTTAAATAGTTACTATTGTTTTATAGGATGATGTATATTCCACAAATAAAATAAAAGAAACTTGCTATTCAAAATTTTCCGTTGTAAATTCCAACACTAGTGAGAAGTCGATCTATTGGTGATGACGCCACAACTCGTGTCCTCTGGCCTTGAGTGTTTCAATGGCGACGGTTTGACCCGTGCGACGCTTTGGCATGTCAATCTTTGAGTTTACTTTCCGATACATTTTTCATTTATTTATATTTAACTGCAATTTTTTTAATCAAATTTGTTTTAACGAAATATTAGTGTATTGGAGAACGGGGAAAAGCTTCCAACTGTTATAATTTCGTTTTTTATTTTTAATTTTTTTCTATATTGAGGTCAACCGGATATCATTGTATTCCCTAGACCTTTATCTACAAACTGACACAATTATTTTTCAAAAAACTAAGTGTACTTTTTAATAGAAAATGGTTACGTCTCTTCATGTTACGTTGGAAAATATTCTCCATATGCGGGCAAGTTTGCAGCCTACTAAAAATGTATTGGGGCCAATTTTCCAACTGTACTCATGAAAGTTTTCAACTTGAAATGGTGAAACACAGGTAATAAATCATGGTTCTTAATTAATATATATTTTGTTATTGTAAACTAAAAAAGGCATATTAACAGTACATAGAGAAACTAATTGAATATAGAAAATAAATGTGTTAACAATTTTAAAAAGACAGATTTTTTTTAAAAACAAAAGTCGTCATATAACGTCATATAACGTCATAAAGTCGTCATATATGAATCACAAGAAACACAAACAAAAAAAATTAAACATCTCCTATTATCTTATAGTCTTCATGCGCCAATTTCTTGCATTTCGTGCACTGCACCATTTTTCATTTGACTTAGATTTGGAGTTAAGTTCAAACCTATAAATACAAAGACTATCTTCATATTTCTGATTACATGAATGTAAGCTTGCTATAGGCTTTGATGTTTTAATGTATTTCACATTTGAAGACGTATGTCCAAACAGCTTCGTGGCCGATATTCGATTTTGTTTTTCTCGCCGCTTTTATCTAATTCCTCTTGCAGTTTCTTTTATATATATATATATATATATATATATATATTTCATTTTAAGCTGATTTTTAACGGGAGAATTTGTCAGTATATCCAACTTCCTTTTTTTTCTTTCCAGCAGTGTTGTCAGTTGGGCTACTTTTTATAATTCAATTTCTTGATTTGTACAACTTTTTCGAAACGGTAAAATTCCTCTTCCTTTCGCCTTAATTAATACGTGATTAAATAATGCGAATTTTCCTTTTCTCCAATTACAGTGGTGCCAATCAAGAAACCTGAATTTTTTAAAAAAAAGTAGCCCACTGGCAACACTGCTTTCTAGCCGTGTTTGCTTTTTAGGTACCTCCTTCTCCAAAGGCCTAACGTCTTCTGGTGTAGGGAACATTTGTTGGGATCTAGAAGGAACGCCTTCTTGTTAAGCAATAGGAAAAGTTTGAATGGAACTCGAAGGAACAGCTCTATCGGAAGTGCTAGCCTGCGTTGTTTGTAGAAGGATTTCACGCTTTCCGTGGGTTTGAACAGTTGATTGTTTTGGACAGTTTAAAGTCTGTTTAGGATAGTTGGTGTTTTCAAGATTAAGAAAAGGCAGGAGGTGGCCAGTCATAAAACCCGAGTATGTAAATATTTCCGGTTTCAGTGAGAAAATTCCCGAAACCTTAAACCAGTCATAATATTGACTGGTGTCAGCAGTATTGCCAGTGGGCTACTTTTTTTAATTCAAGTTTCTTCATTGGCACCACTTATTGAATTGGTGAAATTCGCATTATTTAATGCCGTATTAATTACGGCGAAAGGAAGGGGAATTTCACCATTTCAAAAAAGTGGTGCCAATCAAGAAAATTTAATAAAAAAAGTAGCCCAACTGGCAACACTGGGTGTCAGCTCCAGTGGAGCAGCTTTATCCAAAATAGACGGGGTGTCGTAAATTGCCACAGGATTTTTATTTGTTCATACCCAGACATCACAAGCAGTGTTAATTTGCTTTATGAGGGGGCCATACACACTGATATCTAAGGGTTGCAACTTATGACTGCAGTGAAGTGGGAATGACAAAAAAAGTAACACCCTTAACTTTGTAGACCAATGCTTCTGCTGAGATGGGAATTGTGAATGTCGAGAAGAAGCAGACCTGGTCGTTTTTCTGAGCAACGTGCATAACTTACAAAGTGCTTGGCGAACTTAGCAAAATTTTGTTTTATCATTCAACCTGATGGGTTCGCAACACCGTCATAATTGGTGGGCCCATCAAGTAGAAAATGTTAGTGAAACTTTACCCTGTGTAAAATCAGAAATGGTGGGATGGCGTTTCCTGTAGCATTTACAGCGAATGCTGCCATCACCAAAGTTCTTCTTTCTTCTGAGGTTAATTTACCTATTTGTTTAAAGCCAATACGTCCAACTATTCTGTCTGGCTTTTTCAGAGCAGTTACCCCGTTGCTTCCATATCCCATATGTCGTTAGGCCCAAATTTGTATCTCTTTAACACATTTGTCAAATTATTAAAAAAATATATCGGTTTGTCCTATTGAAGCTAGTCGTTCGAGAAATGCTGGTGGTCTGCGGAGTTCTGATTGAAATTTTACGGTTTCTTTTTAAAAATGAACTGAATTAGTTGGCCCCTGCCATTTCATTCACTGCCCATCTTTTCGGCATTTTACTTTTACATGCACGAGCATACGCGTAGGAAAATAGCCTAACGTCTGTACGCCCAAAGTAAATATCAGAAGCCTTCATGAGGTGTTGAACTAGCATGTCGTCTTGCCCAGGAGTAAAAACCTGTATAAACAAACACAAAAATTATTAGAATTTTAACATTTAACAGAGAAATTACAGCTTATATATATAAAAAAATATATATATCGTGGGTATATTTACTGCAGCATGTTTAAAGGGGATATTACAAGAGGTGGTAATTCTGCCGGTGATACTTTTAGCAGTCTTTCTTCTGCCTGAGGCATGTTTGGGACAGGCGATTCAGATTCCACAAGCGGGTCAGGAGTTTCCGGTAGACGTTCTTCCAGTGGAAGCATTTCCGGTTGAAGTACTGCAGGCCGGGGTATCACATATAATACTGGCACTGGTTGTCGAGATTGTTTAAGAAATGAAACTTTGACCGGTAATTGTTCAGAGTCCTACGAGGAATATCGAAGTCCACGGACGCTTTACTAACACTGCAATACACGTCACTGAGCGGCAATTATTATTTCAGGGATATACGTGTATGAGCCTCTGTCGGTCTTCTTTTTATGCAAGCTTAAAGTTTTAATTTTTATATGGACTAGTGGTACAAATTTGAAAGATAATGATTTTTTAAAATTGGTACCTCTAAATGATGTATGTATAAAGTTGGATAAAGTTGAAATATTTTTTTATAAGCATTCAATGTTCATCTTGAAAATCACGAGTAATTTTTTGACTGCAATTCAGGTTTTTCAGAAAAATTTCCATTACGAAAGATTAATTTGCCGCTCCGTAGGCACCGAACTTATTATTATGATAAAGTCACAGATTCTTTTATGCTTAAATGAAAGCTAAAGCAAATTAATTTATTAAAAAATACATATTTTTTGCTCTGTTTTTTTTTTTAAATAGAAGGACAGGGAAAAAAATAAACATTATTTAAACTATCTTTTTAAGACTTTTAAATTGATTTCTGAGCGTATACTGGTAAATTAATTAATATTAAACTAGTTTTTGATAAAAGAATATTTTTTAAAGAGCATCCGTTTTGGACTCTCTTTATCTTTTACTTACTATTTATTTTTTTCCGACCATTAAAAATGTTCTTAAAAGGTTCATTGTTGCAGTTTCGTAGCCATTTGACGTATTTTGGCGAACGTTTAGTGCCGCATCATTAAATCCATTGTTGTTTCAAATCTAATAGAATTGTACGAGTTACAGAGAACGTTTGGCAATTTATCACTTGTGGTCGACTAACGGAAATATGCCTTAGAATTAATGTATGAATTTATAACTGACAAGGGAACCACTTTTGGTGCTTTTCGCACCTAGCATCGAGACCTGGTGCAATTTGTAGACCTATACATAAAACTTAGAGAACCGATAAAAGTTCTCTGTTAAAATCATATTTTATATACTTTTTTACACTTTAATTTTTTTTTATTATTACACTTTTATTTGTTTATTTCACGCCAAAAGTGAGTTAAGTCGCCAAATATTGCACTACAATTTTGCCGTCCGCTTTATCCGGTGAGAAAATGTACAGTACATATTAGAGTTATATCAGATTCAGATTTGTTTGATAATTGATAGCATAAAAAACAAGAATCAGGTTTTTTATTTTTTTTTCTATGCAGACGATAAATATATAAATAGTAAATTTATTTATATAAAAGCTTTCAAGATCATTGAAAACTATTTTTAAAGAAATACAAACAAACAAACAATATTCTTTTCAAATCGAATGCAATAAAGTTTCGAATGTTTAAAATGAAATATTGCTGTATTAAATAGTCCTTTGTTAAAAGTAATCATAAAGTAAATTGATATTTTTACACAATTTAGAAAAACTACTCTGGCTATTTAGGTCGAACATTATAATTTCTACTGAAGTCCAAACCACACCTCACACAAGACAAACAGCTATGACATTTGACTAGGGTTGCCGAAGAGCTCTACTTTTGAAAAAAAAAAAAATGCCAACTGTTTCTCCGCCAAAAATATTAATAAAATGTTGCAATTTTTCAAAATCAAATTTGTGGGTTTTTGAAGGAATTTTTAAATAGTTTATACTTATTACTAACTCATTAACTCATAACTTATTATTAACTCATATTTTTAAATGCTTTTCTTTAAAAAACTTCAATGTTACTAGTCCGATAAGTGGTCTCGAAAATTGCATTTTCAGAAAGTTATGCTGCTTAAGAAATATTATTTTAAGAGAAAATTTTTATCGATTTTTAAACTTCGTAATATAGGTTTTTAAATTGCACCAGGTCTCAATACTAGGGTCGAGCAGCACCAAAAGTGGTTCCCTTGTGAGTTATAAAAATATTAATATTTAGTATTGTCATCAGAAACACACCTATGAATGTTACTTTTATAATTGTAACCTATGACGAAATCGGTTAAAAATTGATTAAAAAATTCCATCTTTACACACAAACAAGTAAAAATTCAATTTAAAAAATCAAAAAACCCGACTGCGTAAAAAAGCGAACTATTTAATTATTACTCATCAATGTGAAACTATTTTTTATTTTACTTACCTATTTTTTTATTTACTTGTATGGATGACTTTTAAGTTGTTTTAAATTGTTAGTTTCTGTCTATAAACACTGTTTTGATGAGGCCTATAGATGTCTATGATGATTAGAGTTGCAGTAAAGCTAGAGATCCTACCTATACAACTTCCAGGTTGTGTAATATTTAAACGAAGCTTCTGACTGTCAAATAGTCAAGAAACATCGTCTTCATTTTGAAAGACCTATCCAATGATATGCCATTCGATAGGGTGCGTAAAAAATGTTTTTCGTCTTTACCGCCATTTTGAATTTATAAAAACAAAACCTAGCCTATAACGATCGGACGGTTAAGACGAATCGATAGAGACCTCATTCACTGAAATCCATCCAGCTGTTGGGATGTTTCGAGAGTATAAAGAAATCAACATACCCATATACGCGTGAAACATATAACCCTTCTTGGCAGACGGGTAAAAACAGGCTGAGTTTGTTAACCCTTTACGTCCAAAATTATGCATTCATGAAAATTTCATCTTCTAAAGTTCATGAATTTTTGAAACTACATTAGAAGATTTACTCACTCATTTAATAAGTTTTAGAAGGATTTTGCCAATTAAAATTGAGTAATTAAATGTGAATTTAGAGGGATTTTGTTCAATATATGTAACTCCATTCAAATCATGTATTTAAAATATTTTTTTAGTATTTTGTAGAGTTATTAAATGTACAAATACAATGTTCTTACAATAGAAATATAGAAATATTTCCTAACTGAACCCCCCCCCCCACACACACACACACACTCTTTCAATGTCAAGAAAACTGAAAAAAATGCAAAGGGAAAAGAAATCATCCTTTTAAAATATATTTGTATTGTGTAAACAATAATGCTTTTGGAACAAATAAAGTAAAGTATCTATAACTCATTGTAAATTGTATTACTACTAATCGATTTATTAAATGAATTTTATAACAATTTATTTAACGGTACTTTAAAGTACCGTCGAGGCATAAAGGGTTAATAGAGTGTAAAAAGAAAAACATTTCTTGATAAGCAAGGAATTCAACAGTCTTTTGGAATCTAAACTTTATACCCTTCAGATATAAAATAAATTAATGAGTTGTGAGTAAATACAAATCCCTCTAAAGATAACCCAATCAATGTTACGGAACGGAAACACCTAGTTGCTGACTTATGGGATTTATTACCTTTATGATATTTTAACATCGATGTTGAAAAGAAAGTTAGAAAATAGTATTTACCGAAATGGTGAAATTATAATAAAAGTGACCGATTATTTTACAAAATTAAAGTTTCTTAAGCAAAATAATGCAAACTACGTTACAATAAATGTTGCCTAACATAGCTATGTATGCTAATGTTTGCTAATTTTTCTGCCCCTTTTATAAAATCGTATAAATATAATATTATGAGAAAACTCTGACTCAGATATTTCAAGTGGGATCTTAAAATTTTATACCAATGTATTGCGAAAATGCTATTCTCGGATTCATCTGCTTGCCGAAAACAATCTTTAATTATAATGAAATAACTCTCTATATACTATTGAAAAATATTTTGGCTAAAAATACTGTAATAAACACTATTGTTGTACTTGTTCATATTTCAGTGTTACTCTCTATATAATTGCTAGAAAACATGAAAAAGATGAAACGGAACAGAGGGTAAGTTTATAAATATACATGTTTCAATCATTTCAATTACTTAAAAGTTCTTTTTTTTGTTTACTACCGTTTGATATATATATACTAACTTACCCTTCTCACGTTGCCCGAACCGTCCATTTTTCCAAATGAACCGTGAATGATTAAAACATCGATTCATGTAAAAATTTTCAGGAAAATAAATAATATGAACCTCCGGATTGGGTCGCCACTGTCTTTGCAGCGTAGACAGGACGTGATGCATATCTAATTATTAAAAACCTCGATTCCAACGTATCTCTTTCAAAATGAACATATGGGACGGTTCTCCGCTGACTTCGGCAGTGTACAATGGCCGTGCTACGCAGTGTGTTCCAAACCACTTTCCGAACGAAAGTCCGGCAAGGGTCCCTGTTGCCTACGGCACTGTATAGTAGGCGTGCCGGAAAATCTGAAGAGAATCTTAAGTTGAGTTGAAAGAAACAAATTCTGTTTGAAGTCGGGCCCATAAAACCAAACATAAGAATGCGCCCTCCCCCTGGCGATGGAAGATGGAACTAAAATCTGTAAAGGAATCGAAATCCATGTTGAATAAGCTAAATCCAGTTGTTATCGCCTCTAAAAACCCGAGATGAGAATGCGCCTCTGACGACGTAAAATGGAATTAAAAACTGTAAGACAATCGAATACCAAGTTGATTGAGTCAAATCCCTTTGAAATCGCTCCCATAGAACCAGAGATAAGAATGCCCCTATGCAATGTAATGTTGAACTAAAAACTGTAATAGAATCGAAGGCCAAGTTGAATGAGCTAAACCCCGTTGAAATCGGGTCCACGGAACCTGTGATAATAATTCGCCACCTCGAGGTGGAACTAAAAATTTTAAGGAAATCTAAAACAGGAGTTAAATGAGTCAAACCCCGCTTGAATTCGTACGATAGTACTCGAACTAGATAAGAATGCCCGCTAATATTCGAAAGTGGTGGGGGGGGGGGGAACTGAAGTCTAAAGATATGTTGAACAAATTCCCGTTGTTATTGGACCCGTAGAACCCAATAAAAGAATGCGTCATTAATGTTCGAAAATGGTGGTAACTGATGTCGATATTTATAAAAACAGACCTTTAAATATAAACAAAGAGGGTACAAAACCTTGTGGACAAACTCTTAACCCATTTCAAGCGAATTTTCCACAGAACAAACTAATAATCTTCTATTCAGTTGAAAAAACATTTATGTTTTCAAACAAGTTATGTTTTCAACATTTAGCAACGTTTAATAACTAATTTCCTTTCATATCTCAAATTAGATAGGAGTTCAGCTTACCTGCTGAAATGGATCTATTTTTAGTTTACTTTTTAATGAATGCTCGTCCCTGTGTCGATTTTTCTTCGAATTTTCGTATAGTCAATAGTATACGAAAATATTCGTATGGTCAATAGTATTTCGTATAGTCAGTTTTCTATAGTAAAGATTTTAAAATTTGGAAGCAGATTAATTGATTTTTTAGAAACATTTGTGAATATAAAGGTGTAACTGACCAGTAAAGAAAACATATGTAATGATATCTGATAAATCTGTAATATATACAGTGTCATTAATAACGATCGAAACAATAGCCTATTTCCTCAACTCTTTCTCGTTGACCCATACTTCAAATTGCAAAGTTTTTTTAACAAAAGGTACAAAATTTGAGGATATAAGTTGTCACTGCAGGGTGTGCCTATTTGAGAAAACACGAAAATTAAATTTTTATGCGATACCAGTAGGGTAAAATTTCCAATTAGGAAAATTTTCATTATCCATTCTTGGTATAAACACAAAAAAATCTATCTTGATATCTGCAAAACTCACAGAAATATTAAAATCCAAAATTCGTGACTTACACCTCTTAAGCATACCTCTGCGCGACGCGATATTAATGTATTTGGATTGAAAGACAGGGATCATCCACAAATTATACGTTATTAAAACCAGATTTAAGGCAGTGCCTCTTCTTTTGGACATAAAAATATCAGCGTAAAGATTTTACGTTAAATGCGCTTTCGAAATATGCTGAAAGTCTGCACTAGCGTTCTGAACCGGACGAATTTTTCAGCCCGCGGCGGTCGGACGTTTAGAAAAGAGATCGGCCCGATGCGGCCTTGTATAAAACCTACAAGTTCCGCCCGAGACCGGCCTGTCACGGAAAAATGTTAAAATCTCGGCCCGAGTAAAGCCAGCCCAACTGAATTTCCATATAACATGTACTTTTACGTCGTAATCTGTATTTGTATATAAATGTCTCAGTTTCCATTAATATCATTAATCCATATTCCCTTTATTGAAGACTTTGAAAAATGCTAGACTGTAAAATATTCCAATACGGAATCAAAATGCAGGAAAAAATACGTTATAGACAAATTCCCTTCTAATTAGGCGTAAATATATTCTATTCTTTTCTCACAAATTATTATATTCATTTTGCATGGATCAACACATTTTTTCCGTTTAATACAGGATTACGTCATAGGCAAGTTCTTTCATAACAGGTTTTACTGTATTTTAATTTTATTGACTAGAAATATGCTATTCTTTAAAAAGAATAAATTTTAAAGTTTAATTGTAGAATAATTGCAATTTAAAGATATGTACATTTCTGTAACATTTCTGTGTCAGGCCAAATTTTACAGATTTTTACACTGATCGAAACAATGATTTTCATACGGGTTGGGTGGAGACCGAAAATTTTAGCCAGTGCAGAACTATGAAGAATGAAACCAGTCCCGGCCCGATATGGAAAAAGTACGTTTGGCCCGTCTCGCTCCTGCCCGATCCTCCATAAAAAAATTAATCCCCGAACCTAGCCCAGCCCGGAAAGAGTAATGATTAGGCACGGCTCGGCCCGAGTCTTAATAAAAAAAAGCTCGAGTGTCGTGAATGAAAATAGGCCCCGGGCCTGTAATAGGGACCGTACCCGGGCTGGTAAAACTATAACCGGGCTGGTTCAGTAAAATGAAAGCAAACATTCAAACAGGCCGGGCTGTCAGAATAAAGACCTTTTTTAACGATCCAGGTCTATAAAACATCTGAAATTGTGAAGGCTAAACTTATGAAAAAGGTCAAAATCGGCATGTTAGAAAAGCGTTGCTTAAATCAACTAAGTCATTTAAACAGTACAGAAAGAAGGTGCAAATGGCAAAAATTAAACTGAATCAGAAGATTAAGGGAGGATTACAGGAAGGAGTTACTCGCTTGCTTGGAAGTTTCTAAAGGGTATTTAAACGTTATATTAGGAGACAATCTTTGTTTAAAACTTTATCTGCGTTTTTCTGCATTATGGTTTATGTTCATAATTTCACGTCTTTAGATTTTTGTAAGTCAAGAATCGTTAAAAATAAATAGTTCATACTTGGTACATGGTCTTTTTCGGATATTTTACCGTACTTTTGGTTTCGGAAAATTCGCAAAAAAATATTTCCTTCTGAAAATACTATTTTTTAAAAATCAGTTACATCATATTTTTAAATTTTTATTTTAAATATTTTTATTTTTTAATTAATAGCTAAAAAATAATAAAACTGTATCTTTCTCTTTAATTAGATGAAAAAAATTGAAATTTGACATATAATATTTTGAGTTATAACGATTTTAAATTACCCCATTAAAGAAAAAAATTAATTTAATTTTTTTTAACTGTATGATAAATTTTAGAATGTGATTTTATTTACAAATTATATGGTTAACCATCACAAAAATATTAAAGATACAAACCCAGTAAATAAAAAAACAAATAAATGTTTCTCGGACCCCTTAAATCCACATTGTTTTTTGAATTACACACATGCCAATTTATGCTTCATCCCTTAAAACCTGACGAATTAGTTAAACGGTGAATTTTGCAGCTATCAAGATAGCATTTTTTGGTGTTTAATTCATGTATGGATAAGGAAAACTTTCCTATTTCGAAATTTTACTCTACGGGGGCCGTATAAAAAATTAGTTTTTATATTTTCTAAAATAGACTCCCCATGAGGTTGCAAACTTATGTCGTCATATTTTTCATTAAACTTTGCAATTGTAAGTATGTATCTAAAGGAAATAAGGTATTGTTTCGATCTTTATAAATCTCACTGTATGATAAAATAAAAAGACATATATGTGTTATAATATAATGTATATAATAATATAATGTATATATAATATAATGTATATATATAAAATTGATAAGATCCTCTATAACCTTTTTTAATTAGTATACCTTCCCCTTAGTTGCTAACTAAATTTCTATATCTGCTCCCAAGTAGCACTTCAAATCGGTGGAATCCCATAATAGATATTATCAAATTCCGCGTATTTTCAATAATCATCAGTGCAGACATATGTTCGATGTCTTGACATTTCTCAAACATCATAATTTCCTTGCTACTTTAAATCCCAATTAAATTTAGAAGTAACTCGCAACACATGGCTCAATGACATTAAGTCTAGGAGACCATGAACACTTATCCTATACTAAAGTGAAAGCCAAATATCCAATATTACTCATGATCAACTAATATAAAACAGTCTAAGGCTATAAATTGTAATAAAGTAGCCTTCAAGTGGTTATCTTCTCTTAGAACTTTAAATTGACGCTGATTCCTACGAGCAGCCCTTGTGAACAAACGCGGTATTGGCACTGCTCGGATTGATTCCGACGGGTGCCGCCTTTGATGACTGTGGTCTCAAGCTAACATGTCTTCTACACCGAATAAACCAATGTATGATCGAAGTGTGTGTGTTTTCTAAGTAAGCATGTCACCAGTCACGACTCCAAACCCTAGTTTTATATCATATATATTTGAGTTTGTGTACTGATTTATGAAATTGAACTATAAATCAAACTTACGTAAAGAAACTTTTCCTGTAGGATATGTTTTTATAAAATAGAAAATGTAATTTAAACCTTTTATATTCTAATTCTATTTCCTTTTAAAATTGCATGTATAAATTTTGTTCAAAATAAAATCCATAAATGGGATTACATATACAGATTGTTTTAGCAGTGCAGTTACAACGTTACAGGAGAGAAAGAGTACACCTAGATGATGGGAAATCGCATAGCAATGCATCGGTCCGAAATGCTTGCGTGGCGCCACAAAGTGACGACACAAAACACAAGAACAAACGACACAAAACACAGTGTAGTGACGACACAAAACACAAGAAAGGAAGGAAACGAACGGGGTGACAAAACATGCATATTATTCATAGCAGAGAAAAAAGCAAAGAAATTTGAAGAAAAAGTGAGACAACGATCGTCATTAAAGAAGGTGTTCGAAATTACGACCCCGAGCCGTGTTGCAGGTCCCATATCTGCGGCGCATGGAAGATCTAATGTTCTCGAAAATACCGGGCGTGTCCCGGACATTCCTAGCAGCTGCCACGCTGCTTATAGAAAGTTCTTCACCACGTCAGGCATTGTCCCAGCATTTTTGCGGTACTAGCAATAATAAACACGTTTTCTCACCCTGTTCCTGTCTTTAGATTATTGTATTTTGTGTCGAATGTGCTTCCGACCATGCATTGCTATGTGATTTCCCTTCGTCTAGGAGTCTTTAGCTCTCCTGAAACTTTGTAACATCTGTGCTGAAACATCCTGTATATATATATATATATATATATATATATATATTATTATTATTATTATCAGTATATATATATATATATATATATATATACTGATGTGTGAAAATTATTAGAGTAATTGTGAAATTTACAATAAAATCTTGTTATATTAAAAAATAATGCATTATTTAAAAAATATTGATACATTGAATATTTAATGTGCATCCCCTTGTTTTTCCTAAAAGATTCGATACGTCTTGGCATACTTTGTATCAGTTTTTGGCAATTAATTTGTATTTCGAAGTCCTGGTGCCAAATTTGGATGAGTCATTCCACAGACCAATCTTGTTTGTGATGTTTCATTTCTTTAATTTTTCTTTACAGTGGCCCAACGATTCTCTGTGGGATTCATATCTAGACTGTTTTCAGACCACGGAAGAGTTTTCTTTAATTAAAAATTAAAGAAATGGAACATCACAAAAAAGAATGGTCTGATAGAAAGACTCATCCAAATTTAGCACCATGACATCGAAATACAAATTAATTGCCAATAACTCATACAAAGTATGCGAAGACGTATCCAATCTTTAATAAAGAACAAGGGGATGCACACTAAATATTAAATGTATCAATATTTTTTAAATAATGATGATTTCTTTAATATAACAAGATTTTAATGTAAATTTCACAATTATTCTAAAAATTTTCACACCTCTTTATATATATATATGCACTTTTTGGTTTTACTTTTTGTGTTCAAGTAGCATCTGTTAACATTTCTTTGATGTCTTTTTGTTTTTATTCTGTTTAGTTATGGTGCAAAATTCTGGGTTTGTTAAATACATTTTAAACATAACGTGCTACGTATAATTTGTGTGGCTATATCCAGCTGTAGCGATTATCACACGGATGCAATTTTTATTTTTAACATTTAGTTAGCTTATTTATATAGATAGCTGTAGTGTAAATAAAATATGAATATCTTAAAATCATAAATTGCATACTACTGTTTGATCTTCAAAAAATTCGACACTTAAAAAAAATTACACATCATAGTACAACATCTTTTCAGCATTTTAAGACAACGCTAAAAAAATTAAAACTAAATATAAATAAATAAATCTGTTATTACAACAGTCATAACTTTTTAAAAAATGTGTCTGTTGTTCTCACTGTAAACAATGGTATAAAAAATATTTTAAAGTGGTTTATCTAAATTAAGAATGTGCTTTTATTAAAATTATGCTCAAGATTTCTGTTAAAACCAATTAATCTTTTTTTTCAATATTTGTGTGTTTAAAGCTGACTTAACATCTAATGCACGTGACTTCACATCAACGGTCACAGAGTCATAATGTCGTTGCCCTGATGTCACAATGCAGTATAGGGAAAGTGTTAATTCGACTGCCAATTATGTATTTAAATTGTTAGTATTAAAAAAATAAGCTTCGGGTGTTCTCAATACTGAAATTGTCAGTGTTGAATTCAGACACTTTCCTCCGGGAGAGATTTTATGTCTCCGGGGGGGGGGGGGGTATAACGGCTTTACCGTTATATATTCATTATTCCTCCTTTCCCCTCAAAAAAATCAACTTTTAACTTTACTGGTTTTTTATAAATTGTCATTATTCTTCCCTCCCCCTTTCAAATATAATATTTAGTTTAAATTTGACATTTTAGAGTTAATTTCATATGTCTTTATTCATTCTCCCCCCCCCCCCCTCTCACTACTGTAAGTTTCGCTTTTACTTTTTAAAGTTCTTTTCAAATGCAGACATCATTTATCTCGGTTCCTTTTTCTGTCTTTCAAATTCACACGATAGAAAAAGATCTTAACCGCAATTATTTTCCATTGAAATAAAGTAGAAGAATAAAATACAAATGAATGTCTTTGCGCTTTGCAGCCGACGTTATCTAATGCATATTTTCCCAGCCTCTGGGCTTGCATTAGTATTCAATTCTCACCCTTGTACTTTGTCGGATACAAACCATATGCCCATTGCTGACTAATTTGCAGCTGTAGTTAG
This sequence comes from Maratus speciosus, assembly GCA_963932465.1. Taxonomy (NCBI): domain Eukaryota; kingdom Metazoa; phylum Arthropoda; class Arachnida; order Araneae; family Salticidae; genus Maratus; species Maratus speciosus. The sequence continues at coordinate 56,966,604 of OZ010793.1, read as the reverse complement.
ATCTGTAACGTGCATATAAAAATCACATGTTCCTATTTCTTTAACCACTTTTCTCTACCGCAGGAATGTTAAGAGACGTGTAACCATATAGCCGCGCCATGGCGTAAGTTTGAATTCTATGTAATACTTCGGGATGCTTCTGATTCCTTTGTCCACGCCACCAATTTTCATCGCCAATACAGTACATATGTTGCTATTCATCTCGCCAATGAGTGAGTGATTGTAATGAATATTTGACCACTACTGCCTCTGAACTTGAGTGTGACAGACCTCATCTCGCTGCCCTTCGGGGTCCCCCCCGTCGGGCAGCCTTCCGTTTGACTTCTCCCGTCCCACTGTACCATCATGGCTTTCCTCTTAAAAAGTTTCATAATAAAGAAGTAAGTCCTCGAAATCCTCGTGTTGGAGTTTTTTTCATTTATTCATGAACCTGGAATCTCTAATTAAATCTCCTCTATACAAATTGGCGCCGTTGCCCAGATTTTTTCTCCAACAGTAATAAAAAAAAAAAATACGAGGAGAAGTTTCAATCCGTATCATCCTTTACCAGCGAAGAGAAAGGATGTCCATAGATCTTTTTTTCCCACGGGAGTTCCGGCGGCCCTACTCTGTGTTCGCTCGCCGATGTCAACTTCAGGGGATTTTCCTTTCTTGCTACCCCAACGGATTTGGAGAGTGCCTCTTTCTTCCGGACTTTACACTAGCCTAACGAGAAGCAAGATTTAGATGCGGTGCTCCAACGGGGTCATCGAACGACGTCGCCTCATGCAGCGTTTTTTTTTCTACGAAATATCACACCTGCGTCACTTATTTCCCTAGGTTCTGTTTTTTTGTGCGCGAGATTCGACCTTCAAACAAACATGTTCGTGCTACCAGTGTGAGTGTGAAAGGTTTTGTGAAAAAAAAAGTGCCATCTGAATGTACCACTCCAGATTTGTTTCCTGAAAGGACATGTGTTGTGAAAAAGTCCTCACCTAGCTGTGGTATGAATTATCCGCACAAGTAACACACATTTTAAACAAAGTTCTCAGTGCAACAAGTCCAGGAAATGTGCGCCGTTTCGCTTTGTTTGTGATCTCGTGATTAATATTTGCAGTGCAAAGTGTCCAGGAATCCCACAGATTTGGTGACAAAAGAGTGAAATATGCTAAAAAGATATATAATTTCGTGAAAGTGTCATCTTGTGTGTTCTTTATAACTTCTTATATAACAAATTGTGTCCGAAGCAATAGTCAAAAAAAAATTTCGATTTACATTGTGCTTCTTTGTAGTGATATCTTCAATTTTGCTTAAAAATAAAATATAGAATGCACCAACAGTGCCATGAAGTTGAGGAAAAATGTTTTCCTTTTGTGGTGTGTTATCAAGATACAAAAAAATTACCCTGGTGATGTAAAAGTGCTTCAGTTAAAAAAAAAAAAAAGAAACCACTCTGCACTTAAAAAAAAGTGTACTAAATCACACTGCACACGTTGTGTCATCTATCATTCAACATTTTTATAGCATTCAGAGTACGAAAATAGGACGTTAATGATATTTTGTTTTAATTTCTTTTCCGTTGCAAATTGTCACTAAAATCTTTTTATTTTAACTCTTTTTTCTTAAAAAAACAAGCGTTGTTTTCTCATCGCTCTGTTTTTGTACTCCGAATGAATGCTCTCTACAAAAAAATGACATACTAGTTCAACGAATTCAATCAAAACACTTGTGTCACAATACTTTATACAAAAAAAAAGAAACACAGTTTGCATGTAAGTATGAACAGGGAATACTTTTACATTAAATTATTTACTCTAAATTGTTATAACTTTTTTTTCTTTCTTTTCAATATCAGTAAATATTATCAGTTTCTATTCATGTTATGGTTCCCTATTCATACTTGTACTTTTACCATTTGGATTTTCATAAGTCTGTTGATTTATCAGCTTGAACGAAGAAATCACTTCTGAACTATTTTTTTTTACAATATTTTTAACAGTGATAGCATATCAGCTCCTTATTATCTTCTTCCAAGCTGCGTTTGTTTGTTGGTTTGTTTTTTTAAGTACTTTTTGCAGTTAAAATGATAAAATTATTATACTTTTATTAATATTTCACTTATGTTTTTTATGGTTAAATCATGACATACTTCTCATATTTTTTTTTTCTCTTACGTGAATTTACATAAACATGCTATGTTTCCCTTTTCGTAAAAATGATTTTTATGCAGTCAAAAATCTAGAGTTTAACCTTTTAGCCCCACTTGTATATTTTGAAAGTACACTTATTCTGCCGTTAGGCAACAAAAAAGTTCTCTGCTCCAGGTTTTGCAGTATTTGATATTTTTATATAAATATGTGCATTTTTCGCTCACAACGTTTGCACATTTTTCACTTGTGTGTGACATTTGCACAATTATTCTCAGCATGTGTTGCTCGACTCTGACCGTGTTTGTTTGTTTTTATTTTTTTGTATTTTAAACCAGAATTACAATTTAATTACTTTTTTTTATTTTTATTGAATATCGGAAACTTTAATCCAACTGGATGTAGTCAGAAATTTAACTTTCAGAAATGTTGTGATTGATACACTTATACTAATTTTTACACCCCCCCCCTCATTTTTTTTTCCTTTTGTGTATAATTTATTTATGCAACTTATTGTGTTTTATTTTATGTGCATGCATTTCATTTCTGATAACTAGAGTTTTTGCATACATACACCTTTTTGAAATACTAGTATTATTTATTTTGCATTATTTGTGTTTCTCTCTCAAAAAAAAGAATTCCTCCTTTTTTCCATTTTGGCTGTCAAAAAAAAAGTAAGCAACAGAAATTAAATAAACACCAGAAAATAAAAAAAGGTTTTGGAGATAACACACATTGCACCAGTTTATTTTTACAATATGGCAGCAAATGATGTAAATTCTTTTAGTGATTTTAATCACCCCATTTCTGTATCTCCATGGGTAGATTATTTTGAGGAGATATTATTAAGATATTCGGATTCCATTAATATGGAAGCCTCATCTATTCAAAATTCACTTAAGACCGAAAATGCTGCATCCATGTCTGAAAATATTATAGATTTCCTTCAGATCATTAAATTCAATTTTCATGTGCTTAAACTAAACTTTAATGTTCTAAAGGATGATTATTCCAAATTAAAACAGGATAAAGATAATTTATTTCTTGTAAATCAGAAACTTATAGAGAGATTACCTGAAATCACAGGCAAACAGAAATGTAAGAAGAAGCTTACTAAATGTAGTAAGACTATGGTTGATCAGGTGGTAGATGTCAACAACAAACTCCCTCCATCTGCCCTAGATAAATCTACACAAACTATCCCCTCTTATATGTGTAAACAAGAAAAGTTACCACAACTGGAAAATGATAAAAAAAAACACATATATTAGCTCCGACCTGCACACTCAAGGTAAGCACAATGAAAAATTTACAGATATTAGCGATTCCTCTCTAAAGTCCTTATCCCCTGCTAAACTTAATGTACCTAAGCCTAGTCGTGTTATTATTTTTAACCTCCCTGAAAATTTAAATATTCCTGATATCTTGTTTGGTATCTCAGATTTAATCCATATACCTGAACCTGACTTTCACTTTGTTAAAAAGTACAAGCTCCTACATATTAAGTCCTTTAATTGGATCTTTGAGCTTGCACCACAGGATGCTAGGCAATTATTAATGCATAAGGAAATTATCATACAATCAAAACCGTACCCTGTTAAACCATATATAAATGTTAAACGTGTTTTAAGTGTCAGGTATACAATGATCATCTTGCAATTTCATGTTATAATGACATTAGATGCTCTGTGTGTGCCTTGCCACACATTGACCCTCAGTGTAGAAATCCTCCAAAATGCATTAATTGCATTAGAAATAATGATAGCAATAACACCAACTTTGACATTTTCCACAGTGCTTTTGCACCTTATTGTCCATCATTAAAAAAATTCATCAAGCAAATGCGAGAAAAAGTATACAACTGAAATACATTCCCATAAACATCTCATACAGCTTCCTTTTTGAAAAAAAACAAAAACAAAAACAATGTAACATACATTTTACATTTTTCGTTTTTATTTAACACACATTACTGTGAAGGAGTTACTATCTACAGCATTCCTTTTAAAATTTTTATTTTTCTATACATTTACATACATATGTCAGTTTTCGACAGCATTATTCATACTGATTTGAAGTTTAAAATTAACTTAATTCTTTCAAGATTTTTTTTTATAAACACAAGTGTACAGTAGGTTGCTTTTTCATTTGATTATTTAGCCGGCAAATAGTTAAATGAATCTCGAAATGGAACATTTGTGAAAATTTTTCTGATGCGGGTCATCAGACATTGGGATTTTCACATTTTTGGAAGATGTTACTGAAAGAGTACACATTAATTCAACTTTAAAAATTCATCATTACACTAGTTACGTCTTTAGATTTATTTTTTTAGAAATTTGGATATAATTTCACTTGTTAATCTTAGTTAAGTTTATTTAGTTACATTTCATCACACAAGTAGCGTTTCCTGGTTACATTTTATCCTTTTCACTTGCCTTTACTTAAAAGCACAATTTTTTTTGGTTGGTTTGTTTTAACTTTAGGCGATGCATTTTTGTACTTGTAATACAATGCTCTTGGTTCCATATGTACACAATGAGTTTGTGTTCATAGTTTATACAACTGAGTTCATAGGTCATACAACTGAGTTCATAGGTTACACAACTGAGTTCATAGTTCACTGAGTTCATAGTTCATTGAGTTCATAGAAAATACACTTTACACGAGTTCATAGATAAAACACTTTACACGAGTTCATAGTTCATTGAGTTCATAGAAAAATACACTTTACACGAGTTCATACCATTGTCAATTCTTTGTGTACTTCAGGGACCAATTGCACTATCATTTTTGTTTCATGACAATACTTAGTTCATAGTTTGTTTTCTTTCTTGTGATTTGTTTTGCACACTAGTTCATACCAATTTTTTTGTTTTGGTAGACACTTCAGTTCATTGGAATATTTTTTTTGTTAGACACATGAGTTCATTGTAAGTTTTTTTTTTCACACATTTGAGTTCATCGTATTACTTTTACACTTTAAGTCAGTGAAATACTTGCTCATAATTTGTTCATTGAGGTACTTAGACTGCTGTGTTCACAAACATACATCTAAGTCGTTGAAATTTTCTTTTTTTTCACTGACATACACTGTTTTAGTTCATACTGAAATACTTTTCCTTGCTTCGTTCATTGAAATATACATTTTTTCTTTGGTTCATAGAGATACACTTACAATTTAGTTCATTGTTATTACAATTGAGTTCATTGATAGTTTGTTTGGTAAAAAAAAAACACATTATACACAATTGAAAATATTTTGTTTCTAGGTTTTTACGTTACACATTAAGATATTTCCTTTTTGTTTTCATTATACCAGGAACTACTTTTGACCTCACATGATATGCACAAATTAAACATTTATTAAAAGGGTAAGTTTTAACAGATTCTTAATTTTTCCATTATTATTATATTTCTTTTATGCCATGGCATTTCATGTCACCATCACTTTGTTTCACAACAAATAATGCCCAGTTTACAGGATGCTACCCCTTCACACGCATTTTCTTTAAATTTCAAACTTATGGTGTTTTTATTGTTTTCATCACACTTGTTTTGGTTTTCTAAATGTACATAATTACACGTTTTCTTTTAAATTTGGAGATTAAATAAAATCTCTGGTTAAGCTTCACTTAGACAATACACACGTCTAAGATATTATGTCGTTCTTGTAATAACATAACTTCACAATAACAAAAAAAGTTTTTTGTTTCGTTTGTAGCATTAGTAACCTAGTGCAGTTACACAAAATATTTCAAACATTATCTAAGGTTATACAATACACATACAGTTCATATCATGCTCGATACATTGTAAGGAATACAAAGGTAGAATTTACTTTTAAAAAAATTGTGGTTGTTATACTTACCCGATCATGTCACCAGTCTCTCCACACACTCGGATTGTCCTTTTACATTTGATATGTGAGATATTTATCTCAGTTTTTGTTTTATTATTTTAATTTATCCCCACTGAAGTTTTGTTCCCGTTCAAAATTTTTGCCCTAAGGGTACAAACTTCATTGTGTAGAGAGACAAAACCCTTGAATTGTTGTTTCAATTCAATAAACATAACTTTTTATATGATACATTGACGCATGCTCCTTTGAAGATCAATGTGATCTTTGGTGAGCAGGGACCTAGGTGTCACTTGGTGTCTGGGTCTCATAACTCCCTCCCCCCCCCTAGGGCTGATGTTCTAAACTGACGCCATCACACTTGTTTATTAACAAGATTAAGGGCTACACCCATTCATAAGCATGCTATATGCATCCCGTTCTTTTGTAGTCCTGTGCGGTGTGCACGAAAACCAATTTTCTACTTTTTATTTTTTTTATATTACTTCATTTACCTTTCATTCACAGACATGCATATGTCATTTATTTTCTATTTCATTTTAAAGTAGTATCTGTGTCTTTTGTTGCTTGCATTTATATTATATTATTTTTATTTTGAGAAGATATTATAACAAATTACTAAAAAATATATATTTACTTCTCTTATTTTGGTCATGAAAAATGCTGGTACCAGCCTCTTAATCAAATACTAAAAAGATATTTAAAAAGGATCCTGCTAAATCAAAAAATTATTATTTGCAGTTTCTGGTGACTGTAAAGACTAATGAATACCAAGAAATGAATAAAAATAAAAAGGCGCCATTTATCATGACCTGAAAAGTTTTGCTTTATGCAAACATTTAAAGAATTGCAAGCACACAGTTATATGTTATATGTATATATATATGGAGGCTTATCTTTCTTATTATGTAATATCTGTTTTAAATACTTATATGTATGGGGTGGACAAAGTAATCTTCAAATATAAAAAAAACTGCTCTTCAGGATTCACAGTTTTTTTTTCTGGTGGTAATGGGTGATATATATAACGGCTTTACCGTTATATATTCATTATTCCTCCTTTCCCCTCAAAAAAATCAACTTTTAACTTTACTGGTTTTTTATAAATTGTCATTATTCTTCCCTCCCCCTTTCAAATATAATATTTAGTTTAAATTTGACATTTTAGAGTTAATTTCATATGTCTTTATTCATTCTCCCCCCCCCCCCTCTCACTACTGTAAATTTCGGATTGATTCCGACGGGTGCCGCCTTTGATGACTGTGGTCTCAAGCTAACATGTCTTCTACACCGAATAAACCAATGTATGATCGAAGTGTGTGTGTTTTCTAAGTAAGCATGTCACCAGTCACGACTCCAAACCCTAGTTTTATATCATATATATTTGAGTTTGTGTACTGATTTATGAAATTGAACTATAAATCAAACTTACGTAAAGAAACTTTTCCTGTAGGATATGTTTCTCTCTATTCTAAAAAAAAGTAACTACCGCTGTCACCGCCGCCGCCGCCGCCGCCGGTTTTGAATTTTTTGTGACCGGAGTTCTTTCTTCGTTAATATTAAGAAAAATAATCCATACAAAAATATGAAAATCGGTAGTATCATACAAAAATGTATGATAAACACGCTGATGCAGACAGTTTTCAGATCGAAGAATTATTTTAAGAGATATTTAATGCTAAAGTTGGACAAAATCGTTCCACTAAAAAAGTTTTATAGGAGCAAAAACTGTTCATAGGAATTTAATCATTTTTAGATAATTTTATGCGTTAGAATTTGCCGGAGTGCAGATTGCATTAATTTTTTTATTTTGACTAATTTTTTGAGGTTTTATTTCTATTTTAAATTCAGATTTTCAGCATTTCTAGAGATATTTTTAACAGATTTTAGAAAGTAATATTAATTTAAACTGTTGGCAACTGTAAAAACAGCGGAAACAATAACGTTTGCTTCAAAAAAAAAATATATTTATACGCGTAAATAAATTAAAAATTTATTTACACGTGACCATTATAAACAGAAAAAAAAACATTTGGAATTAGAATTAAATAATTATGTACAAAAAGCAGGAACTTATTAAAAATTACGTCATAAAAACTATAATTACACGTGAATTTTAAGAGAGAAAGGAATTTGTAAAACAATAAATTTATTAACATGCGTTAGAAGTCTTAAATAGGAGAAATTACGTCATATTTACGTCACATTACAGTTATTACATAAAATGAACACAAAATAATATTGCAAAACGGTTTAAATTTAGAAATTGCGCAAGACATTTATTTGATATTTTAAGAGAATACTTTTCAACTATTTTGATAAGAAAGCGCAAATAATATTTCATTTCTAACACAAGTAATTTCCTGTGAATATTAAAAAGAGAAAGAATAGATTGGTCAAAATTACGTCAGATTAAAAACGATTAATTTAAAATGTCTCATTTAAAAGAACTTTCTTTTCACTTTGTTAAAAAATACCAGGAGACAAAGACTCTGTTTACTTAATTCCTTTTATATTAGCTTATTTTGAAATGTTGTTACACGTGTCTACGTCATCAAGTTATTTTTATTTCGATGTTTTATTTGTATTTTAATTAATGTTGTACTAATTTATTTGTTTTTTCGTTATTTAAAATAAAAATTATGTCAATTTGTATAATTTGGCGATTTATATAATTTGGCGAAATTGGTCGACGGGATAATCAAGTAGTACCGCAACGGATTTGGCGTTAAAATTCCCCAATCAAAGAGAAATGAATAGAAATCCGTTTATCGAGAGATCGCCACTGTTTTTTAAATTATAATTCAATCTTTCGAAATCTTTTTAAAGCCGATCAAATTAGCGTGCATTTAGAGTCTACGGTGTCTGGACGGGGGTTGGCGAGCGTAGCTCGTAGGGGGCCGAGCCCCCTAGTTTATAAAATAGAAAATGTAATTTAAACCTTTTATATTCTAATTCTATTTCCTTTTAAAATTGCATGTATAAATTTTGTTCAAAATAAAATCCATAAATGGGATTACATATACAGATTGTTTTAGCAGTGCAGTTACAACGTTACAGGAGAGAAAGAGTACACCTAGATGATGGGAAATCGCATAGCAATGCATCGGTCCGAAATGCTTGCGTGGCGCCACAAAGTGACGACACAAAACACAAGAACAAACGACACAAAACACAGTGTAGTGACGACACAAAACACAAGAAAGGAAGGAAACGAACGGGGTGACAAAACATGCATATTATTCATAGCAGAGAAAAAAGCAAAGAAATTTGAAGAAAAAGTGAGACAACGATCGTCATTAAAGAAGGTGTTCGAAATTACGACCCCGGGCCGTGTTGCAGGTCCCATATCTGCGGCGCATGGAAGATCTAATGTTCTCGAAAATACCGGGCGTGTCCCGGACATTCCTAGCAGCTGCCACGCTGCTTATAGAAAGTTCTTCACCACGTCAGGCATTGTCCCAGCATTTTTGCGGTACTAGCAATAATAAACACGTTTTCTCACCCTGTTCCTGTCTTTAGATTATTGTATTTTGTGTCGAATGTGCTTCCGACCATGCATTGCTATGTGATTTCCCTTCGTCTAGGAGTCTTTAGCTCTCCTGAAACTTTGTAACATCTGTGCTGAAACATCCTGTATATATATATATATATATATATATATATATATATATTATTATTATTATCAGTATATATATATATATATATATATATATACTGATGTGTGAAAATTATTAGAGTAATTGTGAAATTTACAATAAAATCTTGTTATATTAAAAAATAATGCATTATTTAAAAAATATTGATACATTGAATATTTAATGTGCATCCCCTTGTTTTTCCTAAAAGATTCGATACGTCTTGGCATACTTTGTATCAGTTTTTGGCAATTAATTTGTATTTCGAAGTCCTGGTGCCAAATTTGGATGAGTCATTCCACAGACCAATCTTGTTTGTGATGTTTCATTTCTTTAATTTTTCTTTACAGTGGCCCAACGATTCTCTGTGGGATTGATATCTAGACTGTTTTCAGACCACGGAAGAGTTTTCTTTAATTAAAAATTAAAGAAATGGAACATCACAAAAAAGAATGGTCTGATAGAAAGACTCATCCAAATTTAGCACCATGACATCGAAATACAAATTAATTGCCAATAACTCATACAAAGTATGCGAAGACGTATCCAATCTTTAATAAAGAACAAGGGGATGCACACTAAATATTAAATGTATCAATATTTTTTAAATAATGATGATTTCTTTAATATAACAAGATTTTAATGTAAATTTCACAATTATTCTAAAAATTTTCACACCTCTTTATATATATATATGCACTTTTTGGTTTTACTTTTTGTGTTCAAGTAGCATCTGTTAACATTTCTTTGATGTCTTTTTGTTTTTATTCTGTTTAGTTATGGTGCAAAATTCTGGGTTTGTTAAATACATTTTAAACATAACGTGCTACGTATAATTTGTGTGGCTATATCCAGCTGTAGCGATTATCACACGGATGCAATTTTTATTTTTAACATTTAGTTAGCTTATTTATATAGATAGCTGTAGTGTAAATAAAATATGAATATCTTAAAATCATAAATTGCATACTACTGTTTGATCTTCAAAAAATTCGACACTTAAAAAAAATTACACATCATAGTACAACATCTTTTCAGCATTTTAAGACAACGCTAAAAAAATTAAAACTAAATATAAATAAATAAATCTGTTATTACAACAGTCATAACTTTTTAAAAAATGTGTCTGTTGTTCTCACTGTAAACAATGGTATAAAAAATATTTTAAAGTGGCTTATCTAAATTAAGAATGTGCTTTTATTAAAATTATGCTCAAGATTTCTGTTAAAACCAATTAATCTTTTTTTTCAATATTTGTGTGTTTAAAGCTGACTTAACATCTAATGCACGTGACTTCACATCAACGGTCACAGAGTCATAATGTCGTTGCCCTGATGTCACAATGCAGTATAGGGAAAGTGTTAATTCGACTGCCAATTATGTATTTAAATTGTTAGTATTAAAAAAATAAGCTTCGGGTGTTCTCAATACTGAAATTGTCAGTGTTGAATTCAGACACTTTCCTCCGGGAGAGATTTTATGTCTCCGGGGGGGGGGGGGGTATAACGGCTTTACCGTTATATATTCATTATTCCTCCTTTCCCCTAAAAAAAATCAACTTTTAACTTTACTGGTTTTTTATAAATTGTCATTATTCTTCCCTCCCCCTTTCAAATATAATATTTAGTTTAAATTTGACATTTTAGAGTTAATTTCATATGTCTTTATTCATTCTCCCACCCCCCCCCTCTCACTACTGTAAGTTTCGCTTTTACTTTTTAAACTTCTTTTCAAATGCAGACATCATTTATCTCGGTTCCTTTTTCTGTCTTTCAAATTCACACGATAGAAAAAGATCTTAACCGCAATTATTTTCCATTGAAATAAAGTAGAAGAATAAAATACAAATGAATGTCTTTGCGCTTTGCAGCCGACGTTATCTAATGCATATTTTCCCAGCCTCTGGGCTTGCATTAGTATTCGATTCTCACCCTTGTACTTTGTCGGATACAAACCATATGCCCATTGCTGACTAATTTGCAGCTGTAGTTAGATCTGTAACGTGCATATAAAAATCACGTGTTCCTATTTCTTTAACCACTTTTCCCTACCGCAGGAATGTTAAGAGACGTGTAACCATATAGCCGCGCCATGGCGTAAGTTTGAATTCTATGTAATACTTCGGGATGCTTCTGATTCCTTTGTCCACGCCACCAATTTTCATCGCCAATACAGTACATATGTTGCTATTCATCTCGCCAATGAGTGAGTGATTGTAATGAATATTTGACCACTACTGCCTCTGAACTTGAGTGTGACAGACCTCATCTCGCTGCCCTTCGGGGTCCCCCCCGTCGGGCAGCCTTCCGTTTGACTTCTCCCGTCCCACTGTATCATCATGGCTTTCCTCTTAAAAAGTTTCATAATAAAGAAGTAAGTCCTCGAAATCCTCGTGTTGGAGTTTTTTTTATTCATCCATGAACCTGGACTCTAATAATAAATCTCCTCTATAGGGGGGGGGTTATAGAGTTCCCGGGGGGAAATTACACTTTTTGACGGGAATGTCCACCCCGGGCGGTCCCCTGAAATCAACACTGGAAAAATTGTAACAAACACTGAACAAACATTTTAACCCCTAGAGGGGCAAGCTATTGTGTTTGTCTAATGTTGAATTCCCACCGGAAATTTAGAAAAAGTTTATTTCAAAATAAGGAAAACTAATTTTATGAATTATTTTCACCAAAGTTACAAAAGTAAAATTTCATAACATTTTTCTTGTACAAATCTTCATTAACCGTACGTGGGATAAAATACATCCCACCGCCCCTCAAGGGGTTAACACGAACACTTTAGTTCGGCATCATATTTAGATTTCTTGATAAATTTTAACGTACCATACCAAATGGGATGTCATTTGCAGAAGAAGTAAAGGAGTTATGCACACTACATGTTTTTAAATCTTAATAATAGTTTTATTATTAGTAGCTGTAAAACAACTTTCAATATGAATAAAGTTTTAATAATATAACTTAAAAACTGCTTTGTGGGATAAGATCATAGTTTCTAGAAATTGATTTCCGTTAACACTTTTATAGGTTACTGCTCAGAATTTTTTCGGATATTATCTTTATATGTTTGAATTGATATGTATAAAATAAATGTCTCTAGTTGCTTCCTTTGTGTTTTTGAAGAAATTTTTTCGTGTATTAGAAAAATGTGTAATAAGAATTTCTTTTATACAAAACAACTCATCACTGGAAGAAAGCAGGGTATGTGTAAAAATCTTTCTATGCATTATAGTAATTCAATTGTTTTAATTGGTGTGTATGATTATTTGCAGAAATGATTTTATTTAATTAAAAACAAGAAAGAAAAATCATGCGTTAAGCATAGATTATGAAACACTTTCCATCACTTTACTTTACATCACTTTAGGCTTTAACAAAACTTCGTTATTTAGGGAAATAAATTAAATAAGATAACTAAGTAAACAATTTATAAAACACATAAATATTTTGAAAAACTGATTTCAGTAGTTACCGTCCAAATCCAAATATATATTCCAATTCTTTTGAACAGCCCTATACATGATCTGAAGATTGATATATATATACTATATAATGAGAAATTTTAGTTTAGCAAGAAAATGCAACAGGTTGAAATTTATCATTCAGCAATTTATACTAATAGATGGAAACATACTTGAATACTTTTGTACAGCCCTGTAGTTTACGTAGAACCTTTATTACATGCCACTATTTAGCTAAAATTTAATTAAAACTAAAACACTCTTAAAACTACTGAAATTATATTTACAGAAATTATCACCCATAGACGGCCATGTATCCAACTCTTTGCTTGACCCGTTATATCATTTTATCTATATTCTACAAATATTTCTCAGTACACTAAATTCAGTTCAGCGTAAAAATGCATAACTTCTTTAAAACCCACCTTTTAGCAACTTATGTTCATACTCAGTAACCTTTAAGAATTCATTTCTGTAGTCCTGTATATGAGCTATAACATTTATACATACTTTATAGTATGCATAAATACGTGAAAAAAGCGCATATCATTATTAAAAATGCATTTCAAGCAATCATTACTAAAACACAGTAATTCGTATACAATATAGTATCAGAAATCTTTTCAAATACACCGCAAACAATTCCCCCTATACCTTTATGAACGGAATTCTTTTGTGCGGCCCTGAAAATGAACAATAACTATTCTTTGCACCGCATATTCAACAGAATGCATATTAAAAATAACCCACATTTTAATCAAGATATTTGTACCACGTTAAAATCAGCAATTAACCTGATTACACAAAATAATGTTTTCATTTTTAATAGTAAATATTACAGACAGCGAAATGGTGCTCCTATGGGATCCCCCATTTCAGGATATTTAGCCGAATTAAAACTTTGACCCTTAGAAACAGAGATTATGGAAGATTTTGAAATCAAGTCATCAATTTGGATAAGATATGTAGATGACATTTTCATAATTTGGGATCATGATTTGCGGTCTTTAAATAATTTCTTGTTAAAACATAATGAGTTGGATACAAAGATAAAGTTTACGTTAGAAATTGAGAAAGAGGGTATTTTACCCTTCCTTGATATTAAATTAATAAAGAATAGTTATGGAAATAAATTGGAGCGTACTATTTATAGAAAAGAAGGCAGATCTAACAACACTATTCCTTTTGATTGTAACTCACCATTTTTATATAAAATTACTGCCTACGGGTTTTATGTTAAACGTGCCTTCGAGGTTTGTACAGATAAATACCTAGAAAACGAGATTAGTATAATAAAACAAATTGCTATTGAGAATGGTTTCCCTCCTCAACACATTAATAAATTAGTTAATCAAACAAAACAACCAAGACAGAAGAAGGAATTAAGTTTGAGCAAGTCTATTTATTGCACATTTCATCATATCCCACAGCTTTATGAGAGATTGACATATGCATTATTAAAATATAATATTAATTTAATAGCTAAACCTCCAACAAAATTGAAAGAATTGATTCACAGTAAAATTGATCCTATTCCCGATTATGAAAAAGCAGGAGTCTACATCATCCCATTTATCACAGAACTGCATAAGAGTTTATTTTATATTGGTATGACATGCCGAAAATTTAAGGAAAGATTAAAAGAACACATTTCTGATATCAAGTTTAACAAACCAAATACAGCTTCATCCAGATTGCATCAAAAAGAAAATATTAAGATATACTTCGAAAAAGCTAAAATTATCATTTCAACGTCTAACCACTACTCGTCAATAATCCGTGAATCCATTGAAATTTTTCTTAGAAGTGATAATGTTTGTAACGATGGCCTTTCCTATAATATTTCCGCAATTTGGTACAATATCCAAAATATTTCCAGATCTCCTGATAATATGAGCTGATCTTTTCACCCCTCTGCAGAGAAATGGAGTGAACTCCACTTACGCACGCGTACTATTTTGTTTTTGTTTTCAAAATGTATTTCTATTCAGTCAATGCTCTTTTTTCCCTTTGAAAATGAACGCGTGTGTGTTCGAAAGATCTCGGGTTGCATTGAATAGTTTTATATGTTTTTGTCACCTTTTAAGTAGCTATAAATATATTTTAAAGTTTATTAATAACAAAGTGAAATTTTCCTTCACGGCACTTGTGTTTAAAACAGTGTTATAACTCTATAGAATGCATATTTTAGTGGATTTCATAAATGAATATCAATTTTACTATGTTTGAAAGAGTGTATCACCATTAAAAATCATTTGAAACGATTTTTTCCCATTGGCCGTAATGTAACGGAAAACTTTTGTCTGTCCTTGTAAATGAACTAAACATGCTACAAACTTCATTTGAAATAGGGAAAGTGCTATGGTAGAGGTCACTAACATCCAAAAATTTCAGAACGGTCCGAGCATATTTACGAGAGTTAGAGCGTGGCCAGACGGCCAGGCGGACAGACAAACCGAAGTCATAAATACTTTTCAACTTTGTTGGAAAGTGCTAAAAAACAAGCTTAATCAATGAATAATCAATAACTAGCCGCAGACAATATTGTAATATTGTCTGCGGATGTTTATAGGGGATTTTTGTGAAACAGCTAAATCACAAGATTTCGACTCTTTTATTTTATTTTATTTTTTTATTTTTATTTTTATTTATTTATTTATTTTTTGTGGTGAGGAATGTTTATACATAATAGTATTAGTGATTAAAAAAAAAATGGATGGTCAGGGAAATTTAAAATTTCGAATTTTGGCAAAATAAAAGAAATTGTTTTATTTTTACAAAATTGTTTTATTTTTGGAAATTTAAAATTTTGAACTATCAAAAATTGAGCAGAAATGTAAACAAATTTAAAATTTCAAAATTTCTCAAAAAAAATTTTTTTTTTAATTAAAAAAAGAATTGATAAAATATTTTTAACCTCTATTGTCTTAAAATGGCAAAAAAATACAAAATTCTGTAAAATTAAATCTAGTAGATGATGAAATCTATTTCAGGGATACACTAAGATAACACACTAAGATATCGCAGTTTAACATATACCAAGAAATAGTGCATATGTCAAAAGTTTAAAACATGTGTTTTAAACTTTTGACATGTACACTATTTTTTGTGTGTATGTTAAACTGCGATATCTTAGTGTGTTTTAATGTCTGTAAATAAATTGGTAGAACAAATGATGATTATTGTATTTTTGTAGTTAAAAATGAACGGAAATATGGGAGCTAACACTTTTTTCTCCAATTATGGATAGTTAAATATGAAAAGATCATTTCACATTTTTATTTGTTTAAGTTTGTATAAATTGTAATACATCATTATTTCGCATCAATTCAAATAGAGCACGATGAAGTTTTTTTTTAATTAATTATAATATATAGACCATTTTTCCGAGTTTTGAAAAATTAAATCAGTATTATTTTACAGTGTCATATTTTTGTCGCTAAAATTTGGTCAGTTGAGTGTGCAAAGAATCTTCATGGACCCAAAATTCCAGGTAAGTATTTAAATGCATTGTTTTAAAAATTACATTTTTAAAGTAAAATATTGCTATAAAAAGTGATAAAGTATCTTTATTAAGATTGACGATCGTTTCGTTGCACCAAAGGCGACATTTTCAAAATCATTCACGATAGATTTTTTTTAATATAAAAAATATTGAATTAAATATTATTGTAACATATAATATTAGTATAAAATTAAAAAATATTTTCTATAGTGAAGGATTTTAAAATGTCGCCTTTGGTGCGACGAAACGATCGTCAATCTTAGTAAGGATATTTTATCACTTTTTATAGCATTATTTTACATAATCTGTTTATAAGTGATTATTATACATGTTTTTATTACATTTTTGGTATTAACCCTTTAATCGTCGCGCCTGATAAGTGTCGAATACTTTTTTCAAGTTGAAATATTCTCTTCATTTAATGGCAGATAAAATGTCGACAGAATAAAGCCATAGGCATTATTTAAAAAAAACTGGTGGGAATAAAACAATCTCAATAAAAATAGAAGCCCACACTGCCCGTGACAGTCACGGGCGCGACGATTAAGGGGTTAATATCAGTTTATTTCACGTCTTCTAATGAAACTATTTTAATGTATATATATCTACCCTATGTATATAAAATCCTAATGAAACGAATTTATGAAACGGAAGTATGAATCGACCGATTAAACAACTGATTTTGTTTCACGGCGATTTCTCCTAAAATATGGAATACTTTGCGATGAAATTAACACCAAAATTCAATATTGATCCGCAGATTTCAAAACTGGTATTAGAATTTTAAAATTCCAATTAGTTTTCGAAATATTATTTTTTTTCTAATTTTATATACATTTTTCTAATGATGGCAACTCAAATTTTAATCAAACAGATAATTTTTTTTTCAGATTTTAGAAAAGGTTACTATTGTAAACTAATTTGGCGAGAAGTTTGGCCTCCCTTAAATGTATGCTAAGAAATGTATCATGTTACTTTTATTCATAACTCAATTTGTATTTCATTCTCATTTTATTTAATACAAACAGAAACATTTAAAATAAATGGCTTTCACTTCTTTATTTTTTAAACGAAATTAAAAGAAAAATATTAGGCACAGATGCATTAGGATGAAAATATTAGGCACAGATGCATTAGGATGAAAATATTAGGCATATACGAACCGTGGTACCTAATTGGCGCCAAAATGGCATTATTTTGGTTGACATGGTAACCCGGCTATTGTTGTTTATTTAATAATAAATGTTTATTTACTTTATTTTCTTTTTTTAATTATATAAATTGTTTTCTTCTATAGTTAATTATTTTTTTGGTTATTTTCCTTTAAAAATAAAAAAATAATAGAAAATAATGAAAAAATACGGTACTACTTAGTTATTGCATCGACCCATTTTGCCAAATTATATAAATTGCCAAACCACTCGCCAAATTATACAAATTGACATAATTTTTATTTTAAATAACGAAACAACAAATAAATTAGTATAACATTAATAAATATACAAATAAAACGTCGAAATAAAAATCACTTGATGGCGTAAAGACGTGTAACTTGCTTAAAGTCAAGTGAATGTGACATTTACGATCAACCATTATTGGCATTTAATCTTATAGTTTGGTGATAGATTTTTGGTCGACGGGGTAACTAAGTAGTACCAAAAATACATATGTAACTGGCATTCGAAAACGAGGATTTCGCCAAATTTTCGTAAAAAAATCACGACAAACCGGGTGCGTATATGGCATCTGGCCAAATATTAAATGATGTATCAAACGATGACATTTAATTTCAACTTCAAAGCAATGTTTTAATTTACCACTCGAAAAAAAAAATGCAAACTGTCGAGTTGAAAAATAGTTACTGGCGAGATTTGCACCCGGATAGCGTAACAGTACCAAAAATTCTTGGCGACGTTATTTTGCTTGATTTGATAAGCCGGATGTTGTTGTTTATGCTGTTGATGTTTTCTCCAAATTAGCGTCGGAAAAAAAAGCGCCAATATGGGGCCGTATATGATATGTGGGCCAAACTTTAATATGAAAAGCGAAGGGATCAGAACGTATTTATTTATGGCAGTTACATGACTTGGACTATTATAGATGTAATGATGGCGATAGAATAATATTTGGCGACTTATCACCTGTACCTGGCTAATATTAAAGTACCAAAATGGCACCAGGAATATAAAAAGCGAAGTGGTTCGCCTGGAACTGTTGATGATAGTCACATGACTTAGGCTATTGTTATAGAAATTGTTTTAAAATACCGGGAGAGAAGGACTCTGTACACTTAATTCCTTTTATTTTTAGCTTCTTTTCAAACGTTTAACTGATTCTCTTTAACCAAACACGAAAACAACCATTGGATGTCTTAACAGCAACTGATTCGGCCTTAAATTTTTGAAATCAAAGGAAATTGAATGAAAACCCGTTTATAGGGAGATCTGCACAGCTTTTTTCAGTATAATTCAATCTTCTATAATATTTTTAAACCGATCAGATTAGCGTGTTTTTAGATTCTGCGGTGTCTGAACAGGGGTTGGCGAGCGTAGCTTTGCAGGCGGCAGAGCCCCCTAGTATATATATAAAAGTATTAACTTATCTTAAATTTATTCTAAAATTTTTCCTGACGTTTGTAACTGAAAGAAAACAATTCTGTTAGTTCCCTTTTGCAAATTTCTTTTGGCTCTACGCTCGTGATACGTTTTTCTAGTCTCAATTCATTCGATTTCAGAATATTCTTTTTTTTCCTAAGCCTTTTTTTTAGTTTTTACGAAGAACGCTTTCGAAAGCTTTACACGCGTTTCGGGGACACCGAATTACAGCCATTCGATGCATCAACCGATAACTTGTCATTTTATCTCTCAACTCTAACTAAAAAAATATCTTGCACTAGCTCAATAAATAACTTTTTCGTCGTTTCTCTTGTGTCAAAACAATCGGCTCCAATTGTAACGGAATTTTAATATGGTATTGTAGACAGCTTGATGTTCTTTATGCTAGCTTGTTTTACAGGACTAATTTTACTTCATCTGCTATTTAGACAAGTGAAATATATTCAGTTTATTATGATCGACACTCCATTGAGAAGAAATTTGCCGTGTGTTGTTGCCCTTTATTTATTAACCCTTAACTGTTGTGTTAAAATTTTTTCGCACAACTACTGAGAGATCTCTTAATCTACAGATGAATAAAAGGCTACATTAACTCGTAATATACTACAATGCTCAAAACAATTAAAGGGTATTTGAAGTTTTATATAAAATAAAGATATAAACGAAATTGTTTTGCCGAAAATAGAAGAAGAGAATCACAAATGCAAATTTTTCTGGTTTTCAAACTGTGGAGTATGCAAATTTTGAGTTCGACGTCAAAAACGTCGCTTCAGCGGCAGCGAATGAAATTTGACTTTCAACTGGATAAAGAGAATGAAGACAAGGATGATCGGCATTCAGTGATTGCTTTTTTTCGATGAGTACGACGTCTCAGCGATGTCATGTGACAGATTCAGAAGCTTTGAGAATTGTTGGTAGGTTAGAAGGGGGCCAAACTCAAGCCGAAGTAGCGCAAGCCATTGGAGTGTCACAAAGTGTCATTTCCAGGATCTGGAACCGTTTTTTGGAGAGTGGATGTGCAGGCCGAAGACCAGGGCAAGGTCGTAGACGGGCAACAACGCCCAATGAAGATCGGTATTTAGCGTTAACAGCTCGGAGACACCAAACCATGAACGCTACTCTTCTCCAACAACACCTTCGCTCGGCTACAGGCACCACGATTTCAACTCAAACTGTCCGAAACCGGCTCCATGCTGTAGGTCTGTATGCTCGCCGGCCGATGGTATGTGTTGGATTAACATCAAGGCATCGTCGCGACCGCAGGGAGTGGGCAACCGAGCATGTCAACTGGAGGAGAAATGAATGGAGCAATATTCTGTTTTCTGACGAGTCCCGTTTTTCTGTGCATCCGGATAATAGGCGTATTTTCATCTGGAGGGACCGTGGCAGTAGGAATAATCCTGCGTTCGTGCACGAAAGTGACAGATTTGGCGGTGGAGGAGTGTTGGTGTATGGTGAAATCTCCATTGACGGGCGCACTGACCTCTACATCATTCGAGATGGAGCTCTGACTGGTCGCCGATATAGGGATGAGATCCTCAGACCTATTGTAGTCCCTTACGCTGCAGCAATCGGAGATAACTTCATTTTAATGGACGATAACTGCAGGCCACATCGTGGAAACCTGGTGGAGGATTTCCTTTTCGAGGAAGGAATCGTTCGAATGGAATGGACAGCGTGTTCTCCAGACATGAATCCAATCGAGCACGTTTGGGACGCTCTAGGAAGACGAGTTTCTGGCCGCCAACAACCCCCACAAACTCTCCAAGAACTGGAAAGAGCTCTTCTGGAAGAGTGGAGCAGAATACCCCAACTCGTCATAATAGCCTCATTGAGTCCATGCCTCAAAGGTGTTCAACGTTGCTGGCCGCCCGTGGAAACCATACCCCCTACTGAAAATGATTTTCTTTGAAGAAAACACCTTTTCTTTTTCTTTTTTTCTCATATGCACAAATTGTGTTTTTTTCCTTTAGTACACAAATGCGCAATAAAATGCATTTTTTCTGCCAAACATGTGTAATTTATTCTCATATAACCTACTATGTCTGTCGACCATGTATCAATCAGCTACAGTTTACCAGATACAAAATCCACCTAAAACTGCAATATCCTTTAATTGTTTTGAGCACTGTATTTCTGTGCTAAACTTTATTTACCGGACTATTGTACTTGAAATCCATTTATTCAGAAGTCTCTAGGAATCTGAAAAAACAAAATTTCACCAGTACGTATAGTTAAACTGTGAAAAAAAAATTAACAGCGGTCTGTGAAACTGCTAATAGCAGTTAAGGGTTAAATAAAGACTTAACCGTTTGAGGGGCAAACAATTGTGGGTCTGTAATGTCGAATTCATACCGGAATCCGCAAAAAGATTTATTGCAAAATAAGGAAAAGCTGTTTTACAACTTTTTTCCACCAAAGTTAGAAAAGTAAAATTTAATACAATTTTGCTGGTGCAAATCTTCATTACACGTGCGAGGGAAAAATATATATTACCGCCTTTCAAGGGGTTAACGCTGCAATTGACTCTTTTCTTCGGAGAAATTCGACAGATTTTCTTCAACCATTTCTTTTTGTAACCAATTTGTTCACGCCAGCTGACTACTATATATTTTTTGATTTGATGCATAGTGTTATCTTATAATATCAATGATATTAACCCCTTGAGAGGCAAGGAAAAATGTTTCTAAATATTGAATTCTCACCAGAATAATCGAAGATTTCTATTTTTAAATAAGGGAAAGCAATTTAGCAACGATTTTCCTCCAAAGTTAAAAATATAAAATCTAGTTAAAATTTTCTGGTGAGAATCTCCTTTAAATTAGGTGGAATATATTTTATCCCACCGCCCTTCAAGGCGTTAACGTAATAGAATGTAACATGTTAGAGATTAGATGGCCAAACATTATTACGATCAGTTTATACTACTACCTGCATGATGTGGTCGCTTCGTTCGTTATTTGGTGGTATTGCTCATTTCATAATAATACACCTTCTACATCACCGATATTCGTCACACACACACATATATATATATACAATGGAGTTATGAATAAGGAGGGGGAGACACATAATGTACATCTACCAATTGTGAGTGAAGTAACTGAGGAGGTTGTCACAAGATGGCGGATGCTTTTTTAAAATCGTATCAACAGTTTCTGATTACCACCGTGGTTAACTTCCTACCAGGAAATTTGAATAGAAAAATTAGTCTTATTTAAGTGCCTTGTTCATGAAAACTTTTACTTACAAATACAGTAAAATTTTCTGTTTGTTTTTACTGGTTTCAGTTTGCCCCGGTATCATAATCTTTTTCAGTGAAACTGACAGGATGTTGTCTAGGTTGTCACAACATGATGGAAACGCAAGCCTGACTATCGTCAAAGTAAAGTACCACCAGTAAAAATTAATATATGTTTCTGCCAGTATTTATAACTGAAATTTTCTATTCAATAAGGCGTTTAAATAAGTAGAAAATATCTCAAAATTTAAAAGTGGAAGTTTCATCCGGCGGCGATCGATCTCTGTGAAAGCGGTTACAGGTTCACTATTTTAAGGATATGTCAGTTCCTTTTTATTTATAGTTCCATGGTATATACAAATATATTAGATCGTCAAGTATGAAACTTGTGATTACAAAAATATCACATTACAAACAAGGTTGCCAGTTTGGCCTCCAATTGTAATCCGAAATTTCAAATTCATACTAGAAATTTAGAAAGAAGAATATTTAGTTTGAGCGATGTCTGAATGCTTCTTATTAAATAAAGTATAAAATTCAGTTCTTTATTTCTAGTATGAAGACTAAATTTCTGAATAAAAACGTAGGCCAAACTGGCAACCTTGAAACCATTTGGTCAATCTTCCAACAGTAAATTTTAATATAAATTTTCATTTTATATAAACGCCCATATTTATGAAAAATTACTGTCATGAATAACACAAAAATATCTATTTTTTTACTGGTGGAATTTTGACCCGTTGGTAATCTACCCCTTTTTTAGTCACAAGTTTCATAGTCGATGACCTGATATACATGATGATTCAAAATTCATGGTACAAACTTTAAGGGTTGGTACAGAACAGTGTAGTAATCTTTTATTGTATAGGAATGTATGGGCGCAAGTGACGCGTTGATGTACAAACACCAGGAAGCCAATATGGCCTTTTTTTATTTGAAAATTTCTTATTCATACCAGAAAATGCCTATACCATTCTTTTTTTTTAATTTAAGACAGTCATTTCACGATTAATACTAGAACCACCGGAAATTGTACTCAAGTGTTATAAAATTATCTTACACCAGAATTTTTATATAAAATTATTTAACATATTTATTTAACGCATTTCTCCGTTGTACATATTTAACTTATTTTAGAAAAAAAATTCTGGTTCGAATCTAAATATTTTCTTGTTTTTACCGGTCAAAATGACCGCTACTGCGGTTCTAGTGTTAAAGAAAAAATCCACCAAAACCCCTAATCGGTAATCGTCATGATCATTTTATTTAAGACATGCTGTAGAAAGGTACGATGAAAATATTATTTTCAAAATAGTGGTAGGAACAATAAAATTTTTCCTATAGAATGCGACTCCTGCATTTAATCCATTCGCATCTACAGGTTTCCTCTATGCTTTTAAAAATATTACAGTTTTCCAAATTAGAGAAATCCATTGAAATGGAATCAAGAATTATTTTAAAGATTTTATATTGAAGCTAGTGAATATTTGATGATTTAATTTATTGTACTTTTTTCAATTAAGTTATAACATATCTGTAAAAGTTAAACTCTCTAGCATTTTTTTTACTTCCATTTCTTTTTTCATTGTAGAACATAGAACTCTTTAGTTACATTGGTGGCTTCATGGGATTGTGGCTGGGGATCTGCCTTGTTACTTTTGTGGATTTCTTAGAAACAGTCACAGATGTCATAACTTTTGCAGTGATGAAATGGAAAAAGATGCACAGAAAGAATGTTATACGGCCGAGATTACGATACTGAATTTGTGTTGTTTTCTAACAATTGTGTTCTTTGTTTTTTGTGTTTTTTCGTTTGTGGTAGTATTTCTGATATCATATCGTCATGAATAAGTTTGAATTATCTTTACCCGCTCACGAATGGCATCTTTTATACGAATTTTATTCGTTTGACACCAGTATTTGTTAATAATTTGACTTAACTTTAAAAATCCCGAAAATGTCGTAATTAAATAAAATTAATTTTTCTTTTCTTTTTTTACTGGTATCAAACTCATGTGTTTTAAGCACTTTTTGAGGGTGCATGATTTTAGGCGCCCATAATCCCGAACGGCTTAACAATGTTTGGAGACATTTAAAATAAAATTTTTAAATTCCTACTGTTTTTGTGTAATTATGTGGTCTAACATTTTTTTTATCTATACATAAAGGGTGATCCTTCATTAAAGTGGCAGATTCATACAGGTATTTGCATACGTCAAGAGATGCAACTCTTGCAGTTGAACTCAGGGTCGCAGCTCAGCCAAAGATATATGGTGTCGTGAATTCGGTTAGAGTAAAATATCCTACTTTTCATTTCATAGAATAAGTTTATTCTAACCCAAAGTTCTAGTGAAAATTTTGTTTTCCTTGACGTGTTCTATAACCCCTCTACATTTTTCGTTAAATCACCATTATAAACATTTCTGTAGTAGAAAAATAACCAGAGAGTTTGCGATTTGAGCATAAGGTATACACTAGAATGTATACACTGTAGCTTCACTTTATAAACACAATGTATGCTGAGCTTCTTTCAAAAATCCTGAGGGTACACGCCATATACCACCGCATATTCTCCACTACTTCATTGATTCTAAAATACACTGTGTATGTTTAAAACTTTAGAAATGATAGTATGGAACGTCTGTTTGAACGAAAAAAAGTATCGGGTATTTCAAAAACTTTTTTCACTAATTTTTTTGTCAATTATATATTTTTTCAAATTATAATTTTAGATTACAATTAGCATAATAAGATGCATTATAAGAAGCAGCACTGACGACAGGAAACGACCTGGTCAAGTGCATGTGGTGTTCTTCCACTACGAAAATCCCTACACCATCGGAATACCGATCTGGGTGATATACATTCCGTGCCATACACATTTTGCATTCGACGACAGATTTAACTACCACTCACATTTTCCGTTGTTAAAAATGGCAGTGCCGCATGTTGACACCGTTTTTGGGCATCCATGATGCGAACGATGTTTTTAACGTGCTACCACGCTATAGCACACGCATCGGGCGGGATCTGACGATATCGCATGCATTCCCAGCATTCTGCGCTCTCCATATCTGCATGCGCAATCATCTTTCTCTTCAAATGGCGGCGTATTACAGCAATGTCACTTTCATTCGAGCGAGCCTTATATTAACATGCTTTTGTTCCTTTTGTGTACGTGCATTGAACTAAATAGATAACCGACATTTTAATCCTACCTTGGTTGGTTAGATTGCAGTTTTATAATTGGTGGAATTATCCTAATTCATATTATGAATGAACTATGAGTATGAGGTTTTTAACCCCTTAATTCTCGCTCCCGTCATATTCTCGGGCTGTGCCTTTTACTCAAATTGTTTGATTCCTACCAGTTTTATAAAATAGTGAAATTGGCTATATTTTAGTATCGTTTTTACTGTCATTAAATAAGGTGAATATTTCTTTTTCATAAAAGTGGTGCCAATAAGCAATTTGAATTATTCAACCGTAATTTAATTCGAGCGTTAAGGGGCTAAAACAGAGCTTCGCTTGTATCTTTTGCAACCACTTATTTTCTACTACATACATAATATGAAAATGGGAAGCTCGTTCCAGCTGCTTTTAACTTAAGGTCTTTTGAGTGGAATTTGATGGGACTAACACTGTTATTTATATAACTTTTCAGACAAACATAGTATATTCCGCAATGTTCTCTATGTTGTTTAGTTATGGAATTAAGGCAAAAAATTCTATAATCAGATAAACCCAATTTTAAAATTTACCATTTTCATAGACAAACTGGACGGATTTTAAAATGTCTAAAAGTTAAATAATTTTTCAGGTATCAGTTAGTAAATTGAATATTGATCTACTTTGTTTAGTTATATAATTATGGTGGAAAGTTCTATAATGAGGTGAACCAGATTATGAAAAAATAATATTTTTAAAAATTCTGCTGGAACGACAATGATGAGACGTGCACTATTAGTAATTTTTCAGTGATGTTTTAGTATACTGCATATCGTTCTATCTTTTTTCAATAAATCCTACTCTCAATGGTTAACAAACAAAGTTTATCTTTATCAAGTTTATCTTTTCAAGTTATCTTTCTCACGTTTTATCTGGCACAATAGAAAATATAATAACTAGATTCATTTCTAGAATTCGACCTGCGTAACGGACGTAGCTTGCTAGTAATTGTTAAAATCACGACTTTGTGCATAAATAAAATACTGAACATGCATATTGCAAATTATATAATAAAAACTCTCACAAGAAAATGTATTATACTTACAGAAAAATATTTAAAAGTAATTGCATTTCAGTTAGTATATTTTAAAATTCTTATAAACTTTTATTCTATAACAAAATAAAAACTGAACTTGTTATACCAAATTTTTCACTTTAAAATCCGTACCGTTATGTGTAACAAAATAAAATCTTACAGATATCACTGAAATATACCTTGTTTCTTGGCTCATTACTGCTTTTTTGAACAATTGATATTTTTAGCATTTTACTTTTCTTCTCACATATTTTTGTGCATTTACTATATTTATTTATTTTATTTAATTATATTTCTCGGTTTCAAACCTATCTTAAGGTCTTTTTTACCTTTATTTATATTTATAATTACACTGACTCATAGTTTCAATTACAGTTTGACTTTTGCTCTCTGATGGCCCCTTAAGATTAGAAATACAATTCCGTTTATACAGAGTTTAAAGTATGTGCTAACTAGGGAGCCCATGAAATGTCCAGATTTTTCAATTAGTAATACAGTCGGACCTCGTTATCTCGACACCAGATATTCACGTCACTCCGCTGATCACGCTAGTTTTTCAATGTCCCGATTTCTGTGTATGATTTTAATGCAAATAAACTCCAGATTTTATGCCGTTGTATAATTTTCAACTCCGGATATCCCGAAGGTTTATGAAAATTGTTCATTTTTCATAAACCATCTTATAAGCACGGAAATTAAACGTTAAGGAATGTCTTAGCTAAACTTTTCACAATGTATAAAACACCCATTGAGATAAATGAGAAATTTTACCTTAATCCTTTATCTGAATAAATAAACTCACATACGCTATGAATGACCTATTTAAGCTCCAGACAGACGTATCAGTCTACTCGCGGTCTTTTTGTTCTGGTCAGGCGGGACTTTCTTGTGGTTACACGCAGGGCCTGATTACCAACGGGGCATACTTACACCAATAAATTTTAAAAGAAAAGTTCGACTTCTCTAAACGCCGTATTCATGTAAAATTTCTGCCATGAATGAGGCAAAATTTTCTGTTTATTTTTAGTGGTAGGAATTTGCCCCGTGGGTAATCTGGCTCTGGTTACACGGCGTTTTTCATCCGGCTAAAACCGAAACATTGCATTGCTTAGAAACGATCAGAAGTTATCTAAGATCCATTTCTGAAACAACAAATATTGATTATAATTCATTGTATAATATTAAAGAAAGAATTCTAGGAAACACATCTAGGGATAAGTAAACCTTAATTTATCAATATTTCATATAACAATAAAAAACAAGTCATCATAAATCTGATTTTTATTCTTTTTAATTTCGTTTTTGTGTTTATTTTGTTTAATAATAATGTTCTATTGCTTAAAACTGCAAGATCAGTTTTTAATTTTAAATTGTTTTAAATTAATTAAAAATACAGCTCTTTATAAACATATTTTTTTCAACTCCGGTTACCGTGACACTCCGCTTATGACGACACTTATTTCTGGCCATTAGAGTGTCGGGATAACGAGGTTTGACTGTAATACTACCTCCCGATATCGATTGTAATGCCGACTTTTCTAATTGGCAAAGCTTTCCTAGGATCTGAATGATTAGTCCGCCCTCGATGAGTTGGCCGATGTCTTTGAACAAATTTAAAATGACATGGAGAACGAAATCTATTAACAGAGACAAAAATTGCAGAAAATGGATTATTTAATTATAAACTAGATTATGCAGGTTGCTAATAGAAGACTTCCACAGGCGACTATTTTTATATTCTGTTCGCACCACTATTTTAAAAACATACATTTTGGAGTATATTTCTCTTGCAAATGTTGTCAAAGCGTATGTAAAAGATTTTTGTTTTGTAAAAGCGATGCGAAATAGAATTAAAAAATACCTGCCCGTGGCAGCCCTGTTAGTAGTGAGATATTGAAAATGGAAAACGTGATAACAAACACAGTTAGAATACAATGTTCCCATTTATTAATTTAATTCATTTCATATTTTTATAGAAAAACTTGTGCGAATTTCTGTTTTTACCAAAATTTCCTTCCAAAAGTAGGAGGTGCGAAAAACAGGTAAGGGCAAATATTTCGCTTTACAAACACATTTGATTTTACAAAGAGCTAGTGAAAACACATATGAAAATAGGAATTTACAAAATAAATTTGAAACTACTATACATATTGTGTACGCTGCATATAATATATGTATAATTCGGAGATTTTACCCTTTCAAGGGGATGGTTCGTTTTTGGACTTAATTTTAATTCCTAAATGCCACAGAGACACCAGAATATTGGAATGAAAATTTCTCTTTTATTAAGTACGTGAACTAAAGCTGTTATTTATTTACAAATAAATATGTTTTTAAATTCTGGTATCAGTCACTCATTTGAACATTTTACGAAGAGAAGTACCTTGTCCTTGAATGATTTAAATGGCTAAACAAAAAATCGACATCGTTTTATGTATGTAATCATTTACAGATAAAGAAAAAAAAATCCTAACATTTTATTTTTAATAACGTAAGTTAATACTGAGATGAAATTAGAGTGTGTTTCGTAAAAGAAATTAATAATATCACCTTACGAAATAAAGGGATTTCGACACTTCTCTTCTATGTTTGGTCCATGTCAATATAGAACATAAAGAGAAATATTTCAGTTACTATTTTCTTGACAAGGAAGGGCATTATTTTCCCATTTATTTCTCGTTTCATAGAAATATTATACATGTATATAAACTTAAAAGACTGGTAATTATCCAGTACAGCTCAATGTTCTAGGAAAGAGATCGCCTTTGTTGCTAAAAAGTATAATATTTGATACCTTGTAATTTCCTTTTACGAAGAATTCGAATTTACGAAGACGCTTTTTACAACAAAATTGTCTTTTACGAAGTTGAACACAATGTTCTTGTTAGATTAATTTACAAAAAGAAATTGCAAATTATCCTATTTTTAACTTGCAAATTCTAAAAGATGGGAAAGACTATTATAAGAATAAAGTGAAAATTTTATCAAAATCACAAAGAATGAATGTGTCTCTGTTCTTTAAATTTAATGCTTTTATAAAAATTAAATGTAGCATATTAAACTTAGATGAAACAAGTTAGATCTTATTTTGTGACATGTAGAAAAAAAAATCCCTGCCGGCTCTGCCTATAGGCGCGGGTAGATTTCAAAGTTAAGTGCTAATTTCAAAAACAAAAACTAAATCATGATTAGAGATAAACCCACTTTAACAATATTATCTGGCCGCTTTTGACGAGTTTTTATTTCATTTTTATATAGGAGATGGTTTTATCAGAATCATATTAAGGCGGTATTTAAAAAAATAATTTTCCATGTTCAACAGCCCCACCAGTGGCCGAGAGGTTCTGCTCTCGAAGCTGGTAGACGGGAGGTGCTGGGTTCGATCCCAATCGCGCCCGTCGGCCTAATCGTTCGGAGTTTTCGTGGTTTTCTTCGAGCCGTGGATCTTCCATGCGTTAATACGGATTAGGTTCCCTTAGAAAGACCCCCACGGAGGGCACTCCCCCCGGGCCCATATCCCTCGTGTAGATAATTGGCCGTCAAAAATCAACCCAACCCATGTGCAACAACTCGAAATTTTCTGCCACATTTTCAGATTCATTTTTAAAAGAAAAAATGTGAAACTTCCTGTCGTGATTTTTGAAGAGAATAAGCGATCTGTGTTCCTATTTTTCGTTGAATTAATTAAAACTTGATTTATAAACAATTATTCTCTCAGTAGCACAATATTTATCTTTTCCAACACAATCGCTTCGGGAAATTCGATTCAAAATGCCCACTTTCACATCATTTTTTACCCGACTGCCAAGAAGGGTTATGTGTTTCACGCGTATCTGTGTATGTGGATTTCTTTATACCATAAAAACATCCCAACGGCTGGATGGATTTTAATGAATGAGGTTTCTATCGATTCATCTTAACCGTCCGATGGTTATTGGCTAGGGTTTTTTTTATAAATTCAAAATGGCGGTCGTAAAATACAAAATGGTGGTAGAAACGAAAAAAATCATACGCACCCTATTGAGTGGCATATCATTGAATAGTTCTTTCAAAATGAAGACGATGTTTCATTGATTATTTTACATTCAGAAGCTTCGTTTATATATTACACAACCTGGAAGTTCTGTAGGTAGGATCTCTAGCTTTACTACAATTCTAACCATCATAGACATCTATAGGCCTCATCAAAAAGTGTTTATAGATAGGAACTAACAATTAAGCACAACTTAAAAGTCATCAATACAAGCAAATAAAAAAAAGGTAAGTAATATTAAAAAAAAATAGCTTAACATTGATGAGAAATAATTAATTAGTTCGTTTTTAACGCAGTCGGGATTTTCGATTTTTTAAATTTATATCTTTATTGAAATATATTCTACCCATATAAAACAAGTTGGAAATTGCTCGTCAAACGTGGCAAATGAGGTGCGTTCGTACTATAACTAGTTTTATAATTATTTTTTGCACCCCATATTGTACTGAATGTGTATTTATTTGCAATTCATAAGTGCATAATCTGTAACATCATTAAAATGCACTTGCAATAATTTTTTCCCATTCCCCTTAATGTAACGGAAAACTTTTGACTGTCCCTGTAATTAAGCTATACATCCGATTTTCATGAAATTTGAAATGGCTCGACAAAATTTTGCAGCAATTATATATTTAAAATTTCAGCCCATTCGGAAAGCTGTAACATCATTAAAATGCACTTGCAATAATTTTTCCCATTGGCTTTAATGTAAAGAAAAACTTTTGACTGTCCCTGTAATTAAACTATACATCCGATTTTCATAAAATTTGAAATGGCTCGACAAAATGTCGCAATAATTATATGTTTAAAATTTGAGACCATTCGGAAAGCTTTAACATCATTAAAATGCACGTACAATAATTTTTCCCATTGGCCGTAATGTAAAGAAAAACTTTTGAATGTCCCTGTAATTTAACTATACATCCGATTTTCATAAAATTTGAAATGGCTCGACAAAATTTTACAACAATCATATATTTAAAATTTCAGACCATTCGGTTGGGTAGTTTTTGCTCTATTATATGCGGACGGACGGACGGACAGACGGACGGACGGACAGACAGACGGACTGAACGACGACTATAGGTGCTACGTATTTATATAATTACGAACGCACCTAAAAATCGACCATTACGGTACATTATATAGTTTCTGGATAAGAGACTCTACCAATTGGATGCGTTTGAGATAAAGAATGAATTTAAAAATGAGTCAGAAAATTTCGATTTGAATACACCTTTATACGATGATTTTTTTCTTCAACCGCTATGTATTTTCAATTTGTTTTTGCTGTAACAATTCGTCCTATCAAAAACCAGTCAACATAAATGTTGTAGATAATATTAAGAACATATATAATAAATTCATGCGGATTTTATATCTTGTGAATTGACAAAGTTATGGATTTTTCTCTTTTTCAATCCACCCTTTTTGTTTTCGTTTTTATTTTTTTTTTCGGTATGAATTGGTCCTATCAAAAACTTGTCAATATATAAATTGTAGATAATATTAAGAAGATTTATAAAAAAAAAAAAACTATTGGATTTTATATCTTGAGAATTGAAGAGGTTATGAATTTGTTTCTCCCTAAAACCTTATTTTTGCGCCCCTAGAGCCCATTTTTAATTTTATCGAAAATCTGTGGTGCATAAATTTTTGGCCCCATTTTCAGAAGTAATAAAATTTTTAAACTTATTTGATATGACCAAAAATTAAGAAGTTATGGGTTTTTTTTCGTTTATCACAAAACTCCTTACTATTTCCAGCCGTTTGATATGATTTTGCCCATTAACGAACTTGACCGAGATTTTATGCCCTTTGATTTTATTTATCAGTTTGGAAGAGATTTGTGGAGAATTTCAGAAGTTATCGTGCCCATAAAAATTGATATATATATACATATATATGTGTGTGTCTGTAGATAGATACATACACAGATAGATAGATAGAAATAAAGTCTTTTACTGAGGGTTGTTTTGGGTTTCAGGAGTCGTGAATGGTGTAGATCTTCAAAAATGTTTCAGAAATCCCAACATAGGGGAGAATGTAATAGGTAGTATTTCATACAAGCATCAATAAAATCTGTTTTGTATTTTACAGGGTTCGTACGGGTACCGTTATTTTCAAGACTTAATATAAGTATTTCTTTATAGAATTGTAAATCTAGTTAAAACGCGCGAAAATTCGTCTTATTTAAGCAAAGATTTTCTATAAGAAAATACTGGTACCGGAGAATTTCTTAGTCTGGAAATTCAAGGACCCGTACGAACAATGTCTTATAGTTAAAAGTAACTGGTAATGTTTAATAAGCTTTATTCTTTAGAGAATATTTTTATGTTGAAATTACAGTTCCTTTCACAGAAAGAATCAATAACATCGCCTTATTCAATGTAGAATATTGGGAGGTGATTTTCAAATTTTTGCCCATGCCGTGATAGAGTAGTAAGGCAAGTTCTTTATCAGCTATAGGTCACATAAAATATTCTTTTCAAAGTCATTTTTTACAGATATAAATTTGTCATATAAGAGAGAGAAAGTTGCTGAGGTCTCTAGAATATTCAATATTAGATATTAGTACAAAATTTTAATAAAGACGATCTTTTATTAGATTAATCTGAGTAAAAACTTATGTGAAACAGTGAATTCCAAAATGACGTCTTAGAAACACTTTAAAATATACTTATAAATGCGCTAGGCCTTTTGGAAGAATTTAGTCTTTCTTCATCAGACGCAAAGAAGTTAACAGTTGAATATCTCGGTGGTACTTATAAGTACCGCCAGTACACTGGGTGTTGGAGAAAACTTCTTGTTTACTTTTCGTCTGTCTAGGTATCCATCGTTTTCATCTGCTTTAAAATGTAATTATTAAAATGTAGTGTAGTAATAATTTTCATAGTATTTCTTTCCTGTTTCTTTATTATTTTATAGTGGAAATCGAAAAATTTGTTTCATCGGCTCTTTTTTGCTATGCTAGAAATGGCATGTGTAAATTCATATATTGCATATGTGGAGATGCGAGAGAACATGTTGTCCCTGGAATATAGACGTCGCATAACTAAAGGACTGCTAACAAGATCGAAACCTAAAAAAAAAAAAAAATAGTTTTTTTTAACCATTTCGGAGGCAAATTATTTTCAACGTTAAAGGGTTGAAATAAATGATTGGTACCGGAATTTGCTAGCAAATGTATTTGTAAATATCAGAAAAGGCTAAAATTTGCATACTTATTCAATCAAAAATATTTTACCACGATTCTCTTGCCATTTGAAATACCTTGTGGGTTTCTGTTACGATGTTCTATTCATAGTGTATTGACAGTACTTTAACCCTCTGTCTACCAGAAGAGTCCAATGGACCCGACATGTACATTCAAAATATTTATTCAAACCAGAAATTTCTTCAAAACAAACTAAATTTATAAATCAGACAATAATAAGTTAAATAAACAAATTAAATAGTTTTAAGTAAAAATTCTGGTGTAAAATGTTTTTATAAAACTTGAGTAAAATTTTCGGTAGTTCTAGGGTTAAACTACTACTTTAACCCAGTAATGCCGAGTTTCTTTTACATATTTTTAATACATAGGTACCAGTTGACACCAGTTTTCCCATATTGTAATTTCAACTTATTTGATCTCTCAATGTTTGAGATTAAGTACTATGAAAATTTCCTAACTAAAATACTGGTTTTCATATTTAAAAATTTCGTATTACTTAAATGGCAGATTTTCGTACTAACCGGCATTAATGGGTTAATTAATTACCTCTAAGGAATTAAATTTGTCACAGGTGAGTATTATTTTATGTTTATTCTTTAATTTTCATTGTAGTAACTGAAAACAAATTACATTAAAAAAACTTGCAGTAGATAAAGGGTTAGTTTATGAAAGCCATAAAAACGTAAAAATTCTTTTTTATCTGCAAATTTTCTGATGATGACTGATTAAAGAAATTACGAAGTTTCGTAACTCTGATTTTGTTACTTTTTTTATTACTAAATTTTTGTTGATGTTTGATTAAAAAAATATATAAAGGTTGGGAACTATGTTTCTATGCATGCCAGAATGATTCATTCGATAGTAAAATTATTCATTCTACCCATCTCTAAAACAACACGGAACAGAGCATGGCCTGATTCTCTTCGAGGGAAACTTCTACCACCAAATTATAAAAGAAATTGCATTCATGCAAAATAACTGCCATGAATAACACAAAAATTTATGTTCCTTCTTACAAGGGAACCACTTTTGGTGTTGCTCGCACCTAGCATTGAGACCTGGTGCATTTTAAAGCCCTATATTACGAAGTTTGAGAATCGGTAAAAATTTTCTGTTAAAATAATATTTCTTGATTTTACAGCAGCATAACTTTCTGAAAATGCAATTTTAGAGACCACTTATCGGACTATTAACATCGAAGTTTCTTTTTAAAAAGCATTTACAGACAAAAATTAGCTAATAATAAGTATAAAATATTGTAAAAAGTTTAAAAATTCCTTCAAGAACCCACGAATTTGATTTTGAAAAATTGCAACATTATATTCACATTCTTGGCGGGGAAACAGTTGGCGTTTTTTTTTTCAAAAGTAGAGCTCTCCGGCAACCCTAGCCAAATGTCATAGCTGTCTGTCTTGTGTGAGGAGTGGTTTGGACTTCAGTAGAAATTGTAATGTCCGATGTTACCTCATCAATCACAGTAATTTTTCTAAATTGTGTAAAAATATTAATTTACTTTATAATGATTTTTACCAAAGGACCATTTAATACGGTAACATTTCATTTTAAACATTCGAAACTTTATTCCATTCGATTTCAAAAATAGTTTGCTGCTTATTCTGTATTTCACTAAAAAATAGTTTTCAATGATCTTGGAAGCTTTTATAGAATTATGTTTACTATTTAATATTTATCGTCTGCATAGAAAAAAAAAGAAAAATCCAATATTTGCTTCTTATGATATCAATTATTTAAAAAAATCGCAATATATGTAATGTACATTTACTCATCGGATAAAGCGGGCGGAAAAATTGTACCGCCACATTTGGCGACTTAACTCACTTTTGGCGTGAAATAAACAAATAAAAATGTAATAATAAAAAATTTAAAGTATAAAAAAGTACATAAAATATTATTTTAACAGAGAAATTTTATCGGTTCTCTAACTTTTATGTATAGGACTACAAAATGCACCAGATCTCGTTGCTAGGTGCGAGCAACACCAAAAGTGGTTCCCTTGTTAGTGGTGTAATTTCGAAACGTTGGTAATCAGTCCCTTATTGCAATAAAAACACACACTTCGTTTTAAAAGCTTACCAGTTTCACTGTAAAATTTGTCTCACTGTGTACTAATCTTATCTATGTAAGTTTATTTTTGACATCTTATTAACCCCTTGATGGACGGTGATGCCGTCACGGCATCACATAATTTTAATCCCTAACTGCAACATTGGCACCGGAATTTTATAACGAAATTTTCACCTTTCTAAATATGCGAAAATATGCTTTTGCTTGTATACAAAAAATTCTCTTGTAAATAAATTATTTCAACATTTTATAAATACAAGTACCTTGCCCCTGAATGGGTTAAAACATATAATGTACTGTATTTACTTATATATAATACAGTTTTCCAACAAGTTTTGAGACTAAATACAGGGTTCGTACGGGTGCTTGAATTTCATGACTAAGAAATCCTTCAGTACCAGTATTTTCTTATGGAAAATCTCTCCTGAAATAAGGCGAAATTTCGTCCGGTTAAACTAGATTTATTCTTCTATAAACAAATTCAGATGTTGGTCCTTGAAAATAACGGTACCCGTACAAAATCTGAAATAGCGTTGTGCTTATTATACATGGGACATTTTCGAAACTATACGTCACTAGATATGCTTTGACTATGCAACTAAACCACCAATTCTAATATGTGGCTTTTTTCAGATTTCCTTCTTCTTTCATTCATAATCTTATGAAATATTTTTCAATATCAAAAATTTTAGCTACTATGTTACTATTTGCTTTAGCAGTAAAACATTGAGATTGGAGACAATGGTGCAGTTTTTTCTTTTGTATTTTTTGTCGTAATCTTACACTTTACGTAAGTACACAGTACATACAAGGTGGCCATAATTAAACTGACGGTACTCAGAGTGTTCCATAGCGCGATCTAATTGAGAGAATGACGCCAAATTTTGTAAGATGATTAAACAAGACGATGGACGAAGAAAAAAAAATAATTCCAAAAGTCACCGCTAGGGGAATATGTGGCGCTGTGTAATTTAAAAGAGAGTATTATTGACGCATTGAGCTTGAATTAAATCTTTAAATGTGCTAAATCAAAAGTAATTTTACTTCCGTATTGATTCTGCATTTTTTAAAACTCTCTTTTTTGTTACACAGCGCCACATATTCCCCTAGCGGTGACTTTTGGAACTAATTTTTTTCGCGAAATCCTTCGTCCCTCGTCTTGTTTAATTTTCTTACAAAATTTGGCGTCATTCTCTCAATTAGATCGCGCTACAGAACACTCTGTGTACTGTCAGTTTAATTATGGCCACCTTGTATATCATTTATTTAAGCCTTTCATAATTTATATTAACAATATTAGTATTTTATTCCTGGTATCGATAAATATTTTAAAAGAAAATGTTTAATATGAGAGAAGGGTGTTTCTAACAAAATATTAATTGTATTAGATTACGCATGCAGCGTTTACTGCAACTCCAAAAATAGCCTTCGATTTATTCTTTTGGGCTGATTCAGATATCAGACCAGATGCTGTGATCGTTAGAGGTTAGTTGGGTGAATTTGTCCTCCAGATCCGCTCCGGATGGCTCAGTTGGTAGAGCATTGTTGGCTTCAGCCAAGTCATCCCTGGTTCGAATCTTGATTCGTAGTTTTTTCATCCACTTGGAAATTTATAACTCTTATATTAATTGTACTTTACAGTATCATAAATATACAAGAGAGAATACAAAAATTGATGCTCAAGGGGGTTTTGCGGCGGAGGGAATAAAATTTTTACAGAATTTTCTTCAAATTATTGTTTTTTTCTGTCGTTAAAACAGTAATAAGTACGAGATATAACGCTTTCTGTTATTTCTACTCAAAAAAAGGGGAACACAATATATACGAATTGTGTTTTAAACAAGAATAAATACTGTAAATTTATTCAAATTTAGAATTGCAAATGAAACCAAATTATCACTCAGATCTATACTAATTGAAACATTAAACAATCCGTTAACAATTTGAGATAAATAGTACGGCTAAAAACATTTTTTTTCTTGTTAAAATAAAATAATTGAATATAGTTTAAAATTCGGAATCTCCTCAAATTGTTTAATACAATCTAAAAGGAATATAAGTGAATCTTTCTTATTTCAAATATTACAGTATAATGATGGATAACCCATCACTCCTAATTGGAATAAATTGTCTGTAATAATGTATCATTACTACTCTAATAATATAACTAATGTGAATTCCGAGTTCCTTAAAATTTGCATATTAAGTGATTCGAGAATTTAAATGAGAATCCATTTACAATTTACGGCAAACATCAAGGATTTTCTTATTTTAAGTGCGTCGTTAGTTGCATAATTGCTTTTTGTTGTTCATTAGTGTACTTGTAAAGCACTAATGGCGATACCTGAAGGTAATATTAGCGCATCAAGAGGTTTAATTGATAAAATCTTTAACTACGTTTTTCCATTAAAAGCTTCCGTTGAAAAGGTGAACAAAACAACTCTTTCCAATTGATAAGAAATAAAAGAGATCGTTTTGTATGTCTCAAAAACTCTTGCAATTATAGCAAAAAAGGCTTGCCAGATTCATTAGGATTATAAAAAAATAGCTTTAACGAACTTATGTCTTCATTTCATGATTATATATAAAACATTTTAGCTAAAAGTTAAGGTATAGCACTTCACGTATGTCCGTTAAAAGACATTTAATTCTTGCAAATTCTATTTAAAAAAGGTTTAAAATTGTTATATACAAAAGCTTTAAAATAATTCATATACTTTATTGTTACCAACAAAACATTTTGCGCAAAAAATCAAAGAAAGTTCGTCAAGTATTCAAAGTTAAAAAATGTAGAGGTAAGTTACATAAAGTTGTTACTCGATACACATAAAGAAAATTTACAAAGCGCGATATTATAATTCGTAATTGAGTAAGCAAATTAACACTTTATTGTTAAATTCACAAAAATAGAATTTAACACTTCTTTCTCTTCGAAATGAATTGAATCAGAAAAACAGATTTGTAGCTTTGTTTTTAAACAAGTCTAGATAAGTATTGTATATTTTCAATAATCAAATCATTATTGTTCAGAACCAATGCGCAATTAAAAGTTTATCTTAGAATCTTAAAAAATATATGTTATCAGAAAATGACAGTAAAGCTTATGATGATTTCACAGAGCATGCTTCAAAAATAAAAGGAATCAAAGTTGGATTACATGCTTACCATACTGCTGGTATATTTTACAGAATTTTTTCTGTCCTTATTAAAGACAGAGTGTTTGTTGTTTCTTAACCCTTTAGCGCGCAGCTTTGCATATATGCAAACAACTCTGTTTTAAATTTAATAGATTTTTTTTATTCGCATATACCTAATTCACACCAGAAAATTAAAATAGCTATATTTGCTTTAAATAGAAAAGAGACTTTACATGTTTAAATAAAGCGAAATTAACCGTTAAAACTTTCAGGTGTAAAGTCAGATTCTCTGTAATACGTAATGTGTAGAAAGTATCCTATTTTGGGAATTGAACGGTTAAAGATTAAGTTTTATAAAATAAATAATTACATAAAATAAGATATTTGGAGACATACTTATTAAAGTATTTACTACTTTGCACTATTTTAGCTTAAAAGAGTCACCCGACAGTAGTTTTTACTTATACTGCAGATGTGCAACAGAAAAAAAAAGATTGACGTAATATATGAAAAATATATCTCTATTTTTTTTCTATTGTAATAAACCTTTCAGAGAATCATATGTAATTTTTTCGAAACAAAATAAAAAATCGCGAATTTAAAGGTTAAAGGGTCAAATACCTTTGAAAGTGTCCATAAATATTTTTTTTTAGTTAATAGCTTATATTACAAATTTATTTCCGAGAAACATTTAAAAAAATCGCTTTAGAAGGGAAGTTATATCCAAAAGAGTCTGAGATCTTTTTTATATTATCAAGTGGTAATTCAAACTTTACAATAAATTCCCTCAAAACAGTTATTTTGGTAACTGCGCGAATGATTTCTAGGAAATTGCTGGATAGAATTTCGTGAAATTTTGACTGGAGGTATGAACCTAAAAGATAAACAAAGTGATAACTTAAGATAACTGAAACCCTCCTCAGAGTAATGGAACCCTATTTATGGTGACATTACGACAGTTTGTCTATCTTCGAACGCTAATGTGAGATTATTCTGTCAATGTCGATGGGCCAATTGTGAAACGATGTAAAAAATGAAGCCAAAGTAGAAAAGAAGAATAGAAGAAAGAAGAAAGAAGAAGCTATGTATTTTGGCGTCTAAATAAATAATTATTTAATCTGTATTCCTTACAAGTCTAACATGTGTATTGGTCGAAAGGCCGTCTAAATATTTAAATAAAAATAAGTGTACGATCCGCACTCGTGCGGATTCCACCCTGATCAATTGTGCTCTGTATGTTGAATAATAAAGTGGTGTTTTGATTGTAGTTGAGTTTTATTTCACAGGGCCCAAATTGAGGGTGGGGTCGACGAGCTAGGCAGGCCTTCCTGCAGGAGTCTCGGCTCTTGCTATGTATAGTCGGTACCTTGGATGTCAGCCATGTTGCAGGGTTGGAGTGTGCCAGTGTCTGAAATCTTTTGCGATGGTGAGATACTAAGGTAGTAAATATTTTGGGGGGCAAGTCAATTGACCCGTGTGGACATGCGGGTCCGTTGTCTCCCGGAACTGTGCGATACCGAAAGGAGACCTAAGGGGGGTCCCTGCCTTGGCGATCTCATACTCGGGTGTTGATCCATGCACTCGGTGGACCATGGGACTCATCTCATGTGTCCTAAGGGTGGTAGCGACCCTTTGTGGATGGTTCCGAGCGCATATGAAATATGGTCCCCTTGGTAGCTTGGACGCCGTGGTGGTCCTTTTCAGGTGCACCGTGTGGTGACCAGCAGTGGTCAAGTACACGTACGCAGTCGTTTTACCAACCAGTTTGATTTAGTTAAAAAAAATAGTTTATCTTCATACCCATCGTTTATATGGAGTTTCTTTATCTGCGGTTTATTGTATTGAGCTGTCTACATGACAGACCAGATGTTATTACCAGTCAGGTTATTTGAGCGAAATATGCTCACCGGTTG
The DNA here is from genome assembly GCA_963932465.1 of Maratus speciosus. Taxonomy (NCBI): domain Eukaryota; kingdom Metazoa; phylum Arthropoda; class Arachnida; order Araneae; family Salticidae; genus Maratus; species Maratus speciosus. The sequence goes on along the minus strand of OZ010793.1, from coordinate 56,925,502 downwards.
TCGTCCCAGTTAGCATAACGCTAGAACCGCCATAGCGGTCATTTTGACCGGTACGAAATAAAAATACTTCGATTCGAGCCAGAAATTTCTTTCTAAAATAAGTTAAATATGAACCACGGAGAAATAAGTTAAATAAATAAGTTAGATAGTTCTTAATACAAATTCTGGTGTAAAATATTTTTATAAAACTTGAGAAACATTTCCGGCGGTTCTAGTGTTAAACTGTAGAGCATTTACCCTGTAAGCCAAGGAGCTGAGTTCGATTCCCGACCTGGACATTTTTCGTTCATTTGGAAATATTGAATTTGTATGATAACTTTACCAATGAGTTTGATTGTGTTTAATACCTTGAGGTACGGTGGGATATATTTTATTCCACATACGATTAATGATGATTTACACCAGAAAAATTTTATGAAATTTTACTTTTATAACTTTGTGGGGAAGAAAGTCGAAAAATTGCTTTTCCTTATTTTGATAAATCTTTTTGCAGACTCCGGTGTGAATTCGACGTTACAGAAACGCAATAACTTGCCCCGCAAGGGGTTAAATAATAGTTTATCTACGTACCCATCTTTTATATAAAATTCCTTTGACTGCGGTTTATTCTGTCGAGCTGCTTACATGACAGACCACATGTTATTAACAATTAGGTTATCTGAGCGAAATACGCTTACCGATTGTCGGCTCAGTTAGCTTAAACGGTAGACAACTGGCCCTGTAAGCCAAGGATCTGGGTTCGATTCCCGTCCTGGGCATTTTTGCGCTCAACTGAAAATGTTCAGTTCGTATATACAAAGTGAACTACTATTATGTTCATAAAATAAAAAAATTAGAAATTATAACTATTCTAAAAAAATCAAAATTTTGGGATTTGTTATTTTCGATTTTACATTATTTTTCTTAAAATCTAAATATATTTTTCCAGTGTTACTCATTTTAAACACACATTATATTTAATATATATATATATTGGGTTGACTGTGCCATTTGATTTTGTGAAACCCTGCGTATAAGATAAATAAAGATAAATAAAATAAGGTAAATAAGCATATAAGATAAATTAATTTTATAACAAAGCATTAAATTTCAAATTAAATTAAAAACCTTTATATGCTTCTGAATTTTATTTAAATAACATTAACTGGTGACATATATTTCCTTTAATGTGTGTTTTAAATTTCATATCCAAAAGTTAATCAGATGTGGAGTTATTGCAATTCATATTAGAGTCTCAGTTTTACGTAATTTGCCAGATTCAACGGTACCCGAACCCTTAAAGTCGAGGTCAAAGCGTTGTTGCTAAAACATATAGGCCACTCACAACGTTATTGCTTGCAAGAGTTGGATATTAAATTTCGTAATGTTATAATCATCTTGTTTAATCACTGAAAATTTTGCAGTTAGATAAGGTGAAGAATGTGTCTTTAAAATAGTGGTATCCAGAGTAGCCTTTCCAGGCAGATACAAAAATTTTAGTTTGAATACCACTATTTTCGAACAGTATTTTTCGCCTGATTTAATCGCAAAATTTCGTAATTTAATACGACGATTATTTTGGTATGAAATGAAATGAAATGAAACAAGTTGCTTTCAAAATAAAATATTTGTATTCTCCTTGCTACAGTGATCCACATGAGCCTCTAGGTCTAGATACTCGCCCGTCAAACTGGAGAGTAATCATATTGTGAATTAATATATTTTACTTGTCAATTAAAAACAGCCTAAATTTTCGATAACGTTAGTAAAACACCGTTTTACAAGCTGTTATATGTATCAGGTAGGTATACTATGCATGTCTGTTATACACGTTGTTTCATTTTAGATAATTTTCCAACGGAATAATCTGCTTTTTGTAATACCCGCCATATAATTATACGTTAATTGATATACAATTAACGTATCGGACATTAACTCTCTCGCTGCGTAATTTTTTTTTATCGAAATAGGTTCAAAAATTACGCACATTACATTTAAATCAGATCTATCACTGGAGACTATTTTTATATTCTCGCACCACTATTTTAAGAAAATTAATTTTGAAGTATATTTCTCTTGTAGATGTTGTTAAAGTCTATATGGAATTTTTTATATTAAAAAAGTGATCCGAGTTGAATAAAAAAATAGTTGCTAGTGGGAAAATTGAATCCCCGAGGAAATCTCGGGTCGCTACTTTTACGTTGCCCGAGGAAATCTCGGGTTGCGCAGCGAGAAGGTTAATTATTATTGTGAAGAATAAGATTAGTATAACAGGGTTCGTAAGGGTACCGTTATGTTCAAAGCAAAATATAAGTATTTTTATAGAAAAATAAATCTAGTTTAAGCTGCGAAATTTCGGTTTTTTAAAGAGTTACTTTCTACAAGAAAATACTGTACCAAAGAATTTCTTAGTGTAGAAATTCAAGGACCCGTACGAACCCTGTATAGAATAGACCCTTCGTTAAATTCCATTTTCGTAATTAAAACCCTTTTTTTTTCTTTAAAAATCCTACTACATCCTCACAAAATAAAAAATGATAATTATATTTTTAAGATTAAATCATATAAGATTAACCCCTTAATCGTCGCGTAGTTTTGGGAAAATCCCTTCAAAAATCGTCGATTATTTTTATTTTTATTGCCCGATTTTATTATTCATAAAATTCTGAGTTCATTAGTAAAAAAAAAAAAAAAAAAAAAAAAAAAAAAAAAAGGTATTTTCTTAATATTTAATCCTTTTAAGGGTGGTTTGAAGTATATGAAATCCCTTAATTTAAATACTCAAAAGTCCAATAATCCCAGAAATTTTATACAAAAATGTTTCTTTAGTAAATTTGTAAAATTTGGTTCTTTTTTATTTCTAAAAAAAATCTTTTCAGAAATTCTGATGTCAATCTCTTATTTTGACATTTAAGCAATGAAGGTGCTTTGTTCCTGAAAGTGTTCAGGTTGGATAAAATTTTTAAAACTTACAATTTTAGTTATCTTTTATTTAATTGTATTGCACACACATGAAGTGCAGAGAAGCTTCGATGTAATGCTGCAACCTGCGGTTTCATTTTAAGTAAAGGTAAAGACATATATAAATCAAATAATTTTTTATGTTACTACGAAGACGATAATTTCATTCAAATTTAATTTGAAAATTGGCATTCAATATATTTTTCAAAATTTAGTAAATTTTCAATGTAAGGAGAACTTTGAAACATGACAAAAATTCCTAAATGACAGTCCTTGCATTCATATTTGGTTTATTTTATAATTTTGTTTCCATATTTATTCTCATTGGAAGAACAAATTTTTCATTGTGTGTAAGGTTGTCCGTAGGGGTCATAACATCCAGAAAATGGTGTTCACATAAACGACTTGATGTTGATAATTGTTCTTTACAAATCATTCAGATGCGCACAAACAGTCGAAGTTTTGTACAGTTTCGGATTAGGTGGATTTTGAGGATCCAGAGCTTCATTATTCCAAAAATGTAATTTTTTTAAAAATTCGCTGTACTTATTGTACGTCATAATATCGCGAATAAATTGGGTTTTAACGAATAAAGTGTAGTCCAAAATATATTTTCTTTCACTTTTACTTTTAACATTTTTTTTTTTTTTTTTTACAATTTTTCGACAGTAGTAAGAGCAAGAAACAACAGCATTTTATTTTAAGAAATAGGCTGCCATTTTAATCTGCCTTTCTCGCCAAAACATTTCCCCATTTCTCATCAGAGCGATCAGTTTCGATTAGAATATTATCCGCAAATTCATCTTTTATAAAATGTTCATAGTACTGCAGAATACCCGAAATAGCTTCAAACGAAACGTTAATCTTAGGCTTCGATTTGAATTGCAAGTAGAGGTGTGCTTAATATTGGGTCATCATCACCATCTTCAGTTTCCGATTTTTCAGAGTCAAAAACATCTGAAAAAATGTAATCTTCTGATTCCTTTCCAGATATCTCAACACTAAAATCTTTTGCTTCTCTTGAGCTACTCAACATAGAAATTTATAAAACGGTAATCCAGATGTATTCAGATTTGAAACAAGTAAAACATGTGTTTCAACTCGTACAATTCCTTAAATTAACCATTACGATCTTAAAAACAAACTTGTCATTTCAGCGTATCCCATCTTTTAAGCTTTTGTGACTTCCTTAACGGACCGATGCTGCATTATTGACATGAGATAATTTATTTCCTGAGCACCACTATTTGTTTAAGAAACAATATTGCCCTATTTCCGAGAAGAAATGCAAGAGAAATTTACTAAAAACTATACTTTAAAAATATAGTGGTGTAAACAGAATATAAAAATATTATCACGTATATAAGGCTTAAAAATATTTTCGTGAAAGAAAAATGCAAAGTTGATACCAGAAAAAATTGGCTAAAGTCATTTGACGTCCAGCTCGTGAGTGTCACGGGCGCGTCGAAATTTGTTCATATGGCTTTGCCCGTGAATGTCCCGGGCGCGACGATTAAGGGGTTAATCATGTAGAAGGATTTTTTTTTAAGAAAAATAGTGTGTTTTTTAATAACGAAAGTGACATTTAATATAGAAGGATTTTTTAAGAAAAAAAGCGTGTTCTTTTATTTATTTATTTATTTTTTTAATAACCAAGATGACATTTAACGAAGGGTCAGAACGAAAGGCTCAGAACAGAAGAATTCGGCACTGATCATGCTCTCCTCAGTAATAAATAATGCCTGACAGCATGGTATATCAATTAACATTCATGTTCATTCATGTTTGTTGATTATTGTAAAATGGAGTATAATATGAAATATGTGAATATACATTATTTACTAATTAATAATAATTGTCTAATTCATATATAACTTATATTTATATATTATTTTTTATTTATTTTTTAATTTACTTACTTTATTATTCACAATACTTAAAAACTTCCTTTTTTCTGAATGCATATTAAACTATAATAAAATATTCGGAACAGAAGAAACAAAGTAATCAAACTCTTTTATGAAAAAATATATTCTGCTTCTTAATAACTTTTGTCATCCAAAAAACACTTAGTTTTCTTTCTATTTCTTCCGAAAAATATCAAATTTCCAAAGGGCCGATCTATTGTTTAGTTCCGCATTTGTTTTTATTTCAAATGTGCCAACCAACATTAGCAAGATTTTTTCCTTGCCTGTAAGCTATTTCATTGCTTCTGAGATCATAACTCAATTAAGAATTCTCTTCCATGAAATTACTTACTACATTTTTAGCATAGCTACCACTGGCAACTATTTTTTTAATTTTATCTTGTACCACTTTCCTAAAATAATATAAGTTGACATACTCTTTCGTATAATGTGAAAGAGAAATGTGATACAAAATTTATTATTAAAAATAGTGGTGTGAGTAGTATATAAAAATAGTCGCCTGTAGTTATTCTGTTTTTTTATGTGATGTATATTGCATAGCTACCAACTTGTCCGGTTTTTTGTTTCCATTAAACTTTAAAAGAAATTTTTGTCATGTTTCATCGATAGAAATCATTAGATATCGTCGATTGTTTTAGCTAAAATTTACTATTAAAATTTAATAGTGGGAAAAATCCGTACAAATTGGCAGCTATGATGTTGCATTTTGTTTTAGCAAGCATCAAACACAAAAAAGCTTATTAGATGCATATAATGTCACTGCTCTTTTTAGAATCGCATTCCTTTTAAAATAATTTAAAGCATAACTGCTTTAAAATGTATTATTATTCGTACACAAAGTTCGTACGCATCAACAGATTCAGGGGATTTTAGGTGTTTTAATACCAGAAATTTCGTAAAGTGCTTATCGCTATATCTGAAGATAGAATTTATTTTATTAAATAAGGCAAATAACACTTTTCAAAAATTCTGATGAAAGGGGCTTGAAAGTTCTTTAAGCGTATGAACCCTGTAACAATAATAGTTTCTAATTTATCTAACTGAACTTTATGATACTGTTTAGTAAATAATGATTAAAAAATATAAAGCATCTTAGATAATGTAACTTTAAACAGAGATGGTACAGTATTTAAAGTCCGCGTGCCAATTCTTTTAAAAATATATTCTAAGGAACCCTAGCGAGACCCCAATCAAAAATATCTAGTGTGTCAAAAAGTATCAAAATTACTTGAATTATTTTCTTAGAATTAAAAAATATGGGCAACATATATGCGAATATCACATTGTAATAATTATTGTACCAATTATACTTTAGTAAGTAGTAAAATAATAAAGGCGAATTTTATTTTTTAATATTGAACGCTAAATGAATGAAATAGTGTTAATACTTTTAACGGGATGCATGAATAAGTATAATCTGATACGTGGTTTATATTTGAGCTTTTCGTGTGATTCATTTTCAAAAATAATGACACACAGGCATAAATAAATGAAAAAATTTCATAATAGCTCGTTAAAACTTTTTATTCGTTGTGACCATAATAATTTCATAATTTGAATTTTTGCTAATAAAGTCTGATATTTAAATATTGAACCCCTACAATTTGAGCCCATATTGAACGAAGTTGGAATTAAAAGTTTCATTTAAATTTTTGAAGAAAATTCTAAAAATGTTGTCAAGATTGAGCTTATCCAAATACGGATATTTTCACAGTAATTTCGCATAAAAGTAGAATTTTAATCAATGCCGTGCCAAAAATATTATATTGCGCGTCGTAGATTTGCCGAACATGACGCACAAAAATTGAAATTTGTTAATATTTTATGAAAGCAAAAAACCGGTGATGAAACGATGAGTATTTTGTGAAAATAATTGTGTAAGGTCATTGACTGCGAATTCCCTAGTGTGTTTAGGATATAAAGAAACTAAGTTAACAATAATGTATGCAACTTGAACAAGAATTACCGTATTTTCAAGACCTGTGAGAGTAGTTGTTTTGAACAGTTCAATCTTATGTTAGATGCAGGGCCTGATTACCAACGGGGCACACTTACACCAATAAATTTTAAAAGAAAAGTTCGACTTATCTAAACGCCGTATTCATGTAATATTTCTGCCATGAATGAGGCAAAATTTTCTGTTTATTTTTAGTGGTAGGAATTTGCCCCGTGGGTAATCAGGCTCTGGTTAGATGTAGAAGGCAGTGACGCCCCAAGATGAGTGGTACGTGGTGTATTGTACACTTAAAATTCAGAAATTATAATACGGAAATTAATTTTTCCAACTTCTTGTATAGGTATGATAACAATCAATATTAAAGTATTTGGAAATAAAGAGAATTAGTTTTATTGGAAAGAGAAGCACAATTTCTGTATATAACAATAAGGGATGAATGATGAGAACTCTCATGATTAGTGATATTAAGCTTATTAGCAACAAGGAACTATTCAAAAAGAGGAACTGACATAACCTTAAAATAGTGAAGTTAAAACTGTAACCGCTTTCGCAGATGTTCATTACCGCCGGGATAAACTCCCACCAGTAAATTTAAGTAGAATTTTTCTCTTAATTCAAACGCTTTGAAACTAGAAAGTTTCAGTCAAAAATAATGGCAAAAACTGATATTCATTTTTACTGCTGAGAGTTTAATTTGACTGCTCCGCCATATTGTGACAACCAAGACACCCTGCTGTCGGTGTAAGTGAAAAGTTTATAGTACCTGTGCAAACTGACACCAGTAAAAAGAAATAGAATTTTTTTACCATATTTGGGAGAGACATTTTCCATGAATAAGCCGATTAAATAAGATGAAAATTTCTATTCAAGATTACTGGGGGAGGGTTTCGCCGGCAGTGATCAGAAACTATGGATCCAATTAAAAAAAAAAAAAAAAAACAAAAAAAAAAACAGTAACCATCTTGTGATAACCTCCTCAGTTACTTCCCTCGCAATTGCTAGACAATATACAATATGCCTACCCCTCTTTATTCTTAACTCCATTATTAGCAAAGGTGTTGAATTTTTTAGTGATGGGTTCCCTCAACTGAGGTTTTAATGAAAATATCACTAGTACATAAGCAGTTAAACATTTGAAGACTAAGAGGTTTTCTTATGCATAGCATTTTACTCCATGTATGTGAGTGTTAAAATTTTTGGCATTAACCCTTTCAGGGACAAGTAATTGCGATTCTGTAACGTTGAATTCACACCAGAATATTCGAAAAAACTAGTTTCAAAATAAGCGAAAGATAATTTTCTACTATTTTCCACCAAAGTTAGAAAAGTAAATTTTAATTAAAAGTTTCTGGTGTGACCTTGATTAAAATGAGGTCGGACATAATGTCTCTCAAAGGGTTAAAAAGGGATTTATTTTTTATATTTCCGGTAACGATCAAATTTCCAAATAATCTACTTTAATATTAGCCTATTACTGCTTATGTTTCTGTTTTATGTAATTTCAGAATCATCAGCAAAGTTTCTTTAGATTGTGTACTTTAACCCTTTCCCTAAGAAAATATTTAAATATAAGAACGATTATAAATTACTTTTATTAATTTAAACTCTACCCTTTTAGACGCTTCACAAGGTGCTGAACAGGTGAGCATCTTTTGTGGGCTTCCTATTTGCGGCCAACTTCACTCCCAATGTAAACCTGAAATGTCTAACAAAATTAGTGAGCCATTGGGAAATAGTTAAAATTTAGTATAAAACTACTTAATAAAGTAGAAATTAAAAAAAAAAATAATGATATAAAAAGGAAATGAGGGAAAGGTTATTTTCAAAAATTATATAAAATGATAACCACCAAGTTCTAAGAGAAACAATTTATAAACACTAATTTATTTTCTTAATTTTTCCGATACCTATCAAAATTCTGAAGAATCTCTTGTATTATTTATGTATTGAGGAGTTGACATGGGAAAGGGAGTAAGTAGGTCATTGCTGCCAGTAGGCTACTTTTTTGTATTCATATTGATTTATTTGCACCACTTTTATAAAATAGTAAAATTCGTCTTATTTAATGACACATTAATTAAGGCGAAAACACGGGGAATTTTACCATTTCAGAAAAATGGTGTCATTCAAGAAATCTGAATTTAAAAAAAGTAGTCCTCCAGCAACAGTGACTTACTCCATTTCGCATGTCAACACCTGTATAAGCAACAGTGACTTACTCCATTTCGCATGGCAACACCTGTATAAGCAACAGTGACTTACTCCATTTCACATGTCAACACCTGTATAACTGTCTACGTTTCTGTTTCACGTACTTACAGAATCATAAGCAAGGTTTCTTTCGATTGTGTACTTCCATCATTTCTCTCATTTAATAATTAATTTATTAAAACGATTTAAATTTATTTTTATCAAATTAAACAGTACTCTTTTAGATCATATGAAACAAATCGCGTTGTATTTTTAATCGACAAGGATATAATAAGGATGATTGAATATTATATCCATATACATATTCTTTTTTTAATTTGTTGATAATATGAAATATATTTAAAGGTGAAATATATCATAAGTAAAAATATATAAAAGTTTAAATTGCTTTTATTAAATTATTAGATTGAAATTCATTTTATTACTTAGTCATGAAATAAAAGCTAAAATGTACGTAAAGATTAGATGAATTTAAGATTAATTAATTTTATGAAAATGAATAACATGCGTTTTCTATATATGGCTTTATATATTTTTTTCGATTTTCATTATTGCAGAATTATAATAGAAACACTTGCTAAAGCTCAATTTGTATTTTTTGTTCTGACTACAAACAAATCATAAGCATAATATAGCCACTGCCAAATCGACACGAAAGTGTCTCTATTTTGAAAATCAATTTCTCAAAATAACCTATTAGATATGAAGGATACTTGACTTTGCGTTCTTGTTTTCCCGTATTGTATATATGTTGAACACAACTGCCTTACCACCCATGAAAAGAAATACCTGAAACGAGTCTAATATTTCACAAATTTTATTCTTTTAGTGAGCAACTTTGCATATATGCAAACAGAACTGTTTTGAATTTAATAGATTTTTTTCCTAATCCTCACCATACCTAATCCACACCAGAAAATGAAAATAACAATATTTGTTCTAATTAAAAAACAGACATTCCGTTGTGAGAATTCGACGATATCTCACATTGGAACTCTCAGTTTACAAGGCAAAAGCCAGCATAGGGAAGCTAATGTATTTTCACCTAGCCTCCAAATTTCTTCAGAGTCCTAGAAAATGTCGCTAAAGATGAAACAAATACTTCAATTTCAATCAATCTTTGCAGAGGACACTAGGGTGAAAGGAACTCTTTTATCTAGCGAGAGAAATATTCTTTTGATGTCCACGCGGGTCTCGTTCCCGTGGGAAAGTAGAAAGTGAAACCAGATTTTAAACCGGACGCTAAGGTTCCTGACTGAAGCCTATAGAGAAAGGACTGGTCTATGAGATCATGGGCCACTTATGGTGAGTGGCTAATGGGAGTGGCTTTGGTCCTAGACGGAAAAACGAAACTGATAAAAGAGGATGCAAGAGCATTCTCGAGAGCTTAATTTTCCCTTCTGTTGAAGTTGAGACTTCAAGGTGTTTCTGGCCGTGCAGAGTGGAAATCTCTCACGGGTCGACGGCTTCGGGACATACTCCGAAGCACAGAAAAGCGAAAGCCAGGTGTGGCTGTTAAGACATCTCCATCACGGAGTTGAAGATCGGAGGTTCCTAAACCTCGGTTAAACATCTACAAAAAGTGCGACATTCCTGTCGAGCATCGCGAACTCTATCTACGAAAATAGTGGACATTGAATAAATAAGAGACTGACTACACTGAAAGCGCGATCTATTATTCGAGGACTGGACTTGATTCTATAAATATATTATTGTCAGCTGAACTCGAACCCTTTTATGATAAACGTTGTAAATAGGACTTTTATAATCCAGAAAATATCATTTAATTGTTTGTGATACAATAAAATTTTTTTTCGATATTGATAAGACCAGGCCGTTAAAGTTGCCCGCTACCACACCACTTTACGACATCGGCTCCGTTACAACTTGGTGGCAGCTAGAAGTTTTCAGCAAGAATAATTGTTATTAGAGGAAAGCCCAGGTGGAAACAGACGGCGAACACCCGGAGTTTCTGACAACTCGAGAGGCAGCCGAAAGAATCGAAACGACAGTTCCGAGGAAGACAGACGGACAGCCCATCTAGACATTGCCCATGAGACAGTTCAGCTAGATCAACTAGACAGTGCTTCGAGACAGTACAAGTGGACCTTGGACGACAAACAGTGGGACGCAACACGCCCGATACGAGCCCTTGAGCTACAGTGGACGACACCTGCGGAGTGCCATAACGGACCGTTCCCCAGACAAGATAGTTCAAGCAACAACTGCAACAGGTAAGCTCATTTCATTTTGAGTGGCACTTAAACTATTATTTAGCATACTGATAGGACATTAAAATGTTGTTTAAATAAAAATATGAGAAACTTTTTGAGTATGAAAATATTAAGATTATGATAAATCGATAACGTGTAGTTAATGGAAATCTAACGATTAACGCAAATTTATATGTTATGTTATCTTTATCATTATTTTTAATGTTTGGAATGCAGAAAGGATTAGATAGGCTAAATTCATAACTACCAAAAAAAAAATGCCCAGTAATTTTTTTTTTTTTTATATAACTTGTCTAAGAAATATATTTTGATGAGTGATTGTATAAAGAGAAATTTTGATGCATGCTGGATTGCTAAATGACAAACAGAGTAAATTAAACTTTTACCCTAAATAGTATAGATGCATTTTGATAAAGGTTGCAGAGAGTGTTCAGTTCTTGAGAAATACTGGGAATATAGTTTGCCTATAGTATTATAAAAATTACTTATTGTTTTCATATTGTGTGTATAGGGACTCTAAAGCTTTAAAATTTTGAATTTTATTTTTTGCTTTACGTTTGGCACAAAAATATAGAAATTCTGAAAATCTTTTGAAAAATCATAAAATTATTTTTACATATTGGTTATGCATTTGAAATGTTTATTTATATTGTGTGCTTAGGGATAAAATATTTCTTGTGAGGTGTAAGGTTCATATACTTTTAAATTGATAAACAAAACGAATAGTTTCTGTTTGTATTATTTCAACATACCGTAGTCATGTCGAAGTTAAATTCACTGAAGTACTGCAGGAAAGCGGATTTACAGAATCTCGCGGAAGTTTTAGGGATGGAAATAGATGAACAAGACAATATGGCAATGATAATCGAAAAAATTGAAGCAGCAGAAAAATACGACGAGGAACTGACGTTAGCACAGGCAGGGTATATCGTAAAGGATAGGGAAGACGTATCGCGGCAGAAAAAGAGAAAGAGAGGGGGAAAAGAGAGAGAGAGGGGGGGGGGGAAAGACAGAGATAAGAGAGAGTTAGGGAAGAGAGAGAGAAAGATAAGGAAAGGGCGTTTACTTTAGAACAGCTAAAATTAACACAGAGTTCAGAAAGGCGAAATTCTATGGCTAGCAGCGGTTCCGAAAGATCCGTTAAATTACCTCTTAAAACTATTATGCATCGTTTTGATCCTGAACGATCCGACATAACATTATTCCTGAATTTCTTCGAGCGACAGGCGAATAGGTCCGGAATAGAGCAAGATGAATACGTCACACACTTGTTAGCATTATTGCCGGTGGAAATTGCAAAATTGATCTTACGCGAACCAGCTCAAAAAATTGACAATTTCGAACATGTTAAATCGCTTTTATTAGCCCGGTACAGGCTGAGTGCGGAAGCGTACCGTCAAAAATTGAATAAACATACGCGTAATCCAGGAAACCCGTGGAGAGATCTCATATTCGAATTGAATAGTTTTCTTGAAGGATGGATTAACGGTTTGGGGATTACGCAATTTTCTGAATTAAAAGACTTGTTGATCACTGATCAGATCAAACGACGCGCGCCGGTCGAATTAAAAGAACATTTTATTGATTCGTGGGCGAATTATAAAGACCCCTTGGTGCTTGCTACGGCACTAGACGAATACGAGGCGATAAAAGGAGTGTCAAAAAAATCGTGGAATACGAAACCAAAATTTGAAGGAAATTCGCGGGAAGGGAGAATGGAAAAAACGGGAAATGAAGACGAAATGAGAGATTGGCATTCGGAAACCAAAACTAATTGGAGAGAGGAAAACACGGAAAACGAAAGAGAAAGGATCTTCGAACGTAAAAATTGGAATAAGTGTTTTATTTGCTCCAAAATTGGGCATTTAAAAGCCAATTGTCCGGAAAACAAAAGGAACATAGAACCTATTACTAGCGTTCATCACATTTGCGTAGGTACGAATTTTGAGGAAAGTTTCAAACCTTATCTTAGCCGTGCTCTAATTAACGGAAAGGAATGCACGACTTTAAGAGATTCCGGAACTCGCTATGGTGTGACCCCTAGTCAATTAATTAAGCCCAATCAGTTAGACGGCGGTGCTGTACGAGTTAGGCAACCGTTGACGAACAATACGCTTCGTTTGCCGACCGCCCACGTTGTCTTAGAAATTGAAGGAGTGGGGAATATAAAAACGAGGGCCATAGTAGCAGAGAATAAATCAGACTTATCGTACTATATATTAGGAAACGAACCTCAAAAATTAATCGATAAAATTAAGAAGGGAAAGGCAGAGTCTTTAGACGCCGAGAGAACAGTAAGTCAGGCGAAACCGAAACCAAAAGAATTGAAGTCCGATCCTAAGCAAGGGGACGAGTCGAAAAAGAGAAATCCCCGGTCAAAAATGACTGACGTGAATACGGGAGGAAATTCTAGCGAGGACGAACGTTGGTTAAGAAGATTAATGGGAATTTTAAAGTAGACGGAGGGGACCTTTTGTTACCCGATCGAGAGGGGAATTTAAGCGTAGGATTAAGCAAGGTTGGGAGAGAAAGGCTTAAAAGAGAACAAGATGCGGACGAGTCGTTAAGCGAAGCGAGAAGGTCAAAAATAAAGAAGACGTATTGCAATTGTGGGGATTTTCAGAAGTCAAATGACTCCCGTATATGTATAGCTTTAACGGACGATCAAAGAGATAAGCCGGTAAGAATTGGGCAGACCAGGAACAACAGGAAATCTAGGCGCGATAAAGATACGTTAAAAAGAAATGCAGTGTCAGGAGATGCAGGATTAGGTTCCACCAGACATAAGTCGTATGAAAGGGGTACGAGAAGAATGAATCGGAGGAGAATCGATTATAAAAGTTCCGCGACTAATCTTTTTACAAACGTCCCAAGTAGACGCGAAAAGTCTCAAGTCTATAGAGTAAACATACCGAAACCTAATGAAAAAGGCGTGGAGAATAGAAACGTTTTGACACGAAAAGTTTCGCGGCCCAAACACTAAGCTAAATTCAGAGATAAACTTTCAAGTGACATGTTTTAGCAGTTAAGGATTTAGTAAAGGATTGTGTGAGTCAAACTTTACTTAAATATATGTATATATTAATATTCATTTTATTATGTGTAAATGTTATCGTGTAAAATATAAATGTGTTTTGTCTGTTAAAGAGAAATTTCGTAACCAAATGTGTCCAGCATTTGCAAGCTAAGTATAAGATGCAGGAAAAGGTTTTTTTTTAGGAATTGATATAATTAAATATGGGCCACTTGAAATGTATGAGCTAACCACTTCCCTTACAGCATATTACGTCTGGTAGCCGAAATATGATTTGAGGGAGGTGTGTTGTGAGAATTCGACGATATCTCACATTGGAACTCTCAATTTACAAGGCAAAAGCCAGCATAGGGAAGCTAATGTTTTTTCACCTAGCCTCCAAATTTCTTCAGAGTCCTAGAAAATGTCGCTAAAGATGAAAAAAATACTTCATTTTCAATCAATCTTTGCAGAGGACACTAGGGTCAAAGGAACTCTTTTATCTAGCGAGAGAAATATTCTTTTGATGTTCACGAGGGTCTCGTTCCCGTGGGAAAGTAGAAAGTGAAACCAGATTTTAAACCGGACGATAAGGTTCCTGACTGCAGCCTATAGAGAAAGGACTGGTCTATGAGATCATGGGCCACGGATGGTGAGCGGCTAATGGGAGTGGCTTTGGTCCTAGACGGAAAAACGAAACTGATAAAAGAGGATGCAAGAGCATTCTCGAGAGCTTAATTTTCCCTTCTGTTGAAGTTGAGACTTCAAGGTGTTTCTGGCCGTGCAGAGTGGAAATCTCTCACGGGTCGACGGCTTCGGGACATACTCCGAAGCACAGAAAAGCGAAAGCCAGGTGTGGCTGTTAAGACATCTCCATCACGGAGTTGAAGATCGGAGGTTCCTAAACCTCGGTTAAACATCTACAAAAAGTGCGACATTCCTGTCGAGCATCGCGAACTCTATCTACGAAAATAGTGGACATTGAATAAATAAGAGACTGACTACACTGAAAGCGATCTATTATTCGAGGACTGGACATGATTCTATAAATATATTATTGTCAGCTGAACTCGAACCCTTTTATGAAAAACGTTGTAAATAGGACTTATATAATCCAGAAAATACCATTTAATTGTTTGTGATACAATAAAATATTTTTTCGATATTGATAAGACCAGGCCGTTGAAGTTGCCCGCTACCACACCACCTTACGACGTCGGCTCCTTTACACCGTATTTAAACAAAGCAAAATGAACCATTGAAACTTTCTGGTGAATCCCTGAACTACTTAGTTTCTAGGACGCATTCTATTATGGTAATTAAAGGGTTAAAGATTAAGTTTTATAAAATAAATAATTATATAAAATAAGGTATTTGGAGACATACTTATTAAAGTATTTACTAATTTGCATTATTTTAACATAAAACAGCTACACGACAGTAGTTTTTACTGAAATTGCAGATGTGCAACAAAAGAAAATAAGACGTGTTATATGAAAAATATATCTCTGATTTTTTTTTCATACTTTTTCTGTGTAATAAACCTTTCAGAGTATCATATATAATTTTTTCGAAACAAAATTAAAAATCGCGCATTTAAGGGTTACGAATTATTATAGAAACGATGGCTAAGGCTTAAACCCTTCGGGAGCGGCGGCTTTTACACAAATTTTATTTGGTTGGCACCACTTTTTTTTTTTTTTTTTTTTTTTTTTTTTTTTTTTTCAGATACTTTATTTAAGCAATCACGATAATAGAACTAAATATTACTTTTCTTTTTTAATGGTGCCTAAAACAGATTCTGTATGCTCTTTTTAAGGGTGCATATATGCACCCATGGTCCCGATCGGGTTAAACTTATCATGAAGTGCTCTTTTTAGTCTGATTGCAAACCGATAATGAGTATAATGTAGCAACTAGTAAAACGGCACGAAAGTTTATCTGTAGAAAATCTGTTTTTCTTTGAATTGATTAATAAAATGCCCACTTTTATCAAATTACTCTTTTTGTATTATCAATTATAGATTTATGTCATTTCACATAGTATCGAATTTAGATAAAGTTATTCTTTAAGGTCATTTTGTTTTCTTATTGATATCGAATTTTCAGTCAATTTTAAGTTATCTGAATCATTTTCAAGTTTAATAAAAAATAAGTGAAGCAATAAATCTTTCTTAATAAAAACTGTGGAATATCAAGAGTTGCTTATATAGGCCATTAAATATCGAGGTTATTTTTATATTTTATTTTCTTTTTTCAAAATATAAGGTCGGAAAATAAACAGTTTAAAGAAATATTGATATATTTCTCTTCAAGCAATATATTGTTCTTCAAAACTGAAAACTAACAGTGAAATCTATTTTTAGAATATGCGATAACGATGCATTACGAACTGCAATTAATCTTATATAAAAATTACATAAATTAGACTTAACCCTTTAAGTGGTTATTTTTTTTTTCACACAATAAATAGAAAATTGGGACATTACACATAGCTGCCAACACTTGATCTTTTTTGTAGCACAAAAATCTTATAATAAATTTTAAACCTTTTTAAATGACCGTAATCTGCCGATTAAATAAGGCAAAAATTTCTATTAAATTTTTGTGGTAAAAAATAGCGGAAGAGCTGCGCGTACACCACTTTTATCGTACTAAAATATTCGCTTTCTGCATAATCTGTAACGTCTGCTATTAAATAAAACGAACATTACAGTTGAAAATTAGTGGTGTATAAAGCTTTTAGTAACGAAACAAGCAATTTTTTCCATGTACGATGTGGGGAGAATCCTGTTAACCCTATAGCTATCGGTGTCCACAAAAAAGGACACATAATTTTAGGTGTACTTGCAACAGCAAAATTTAATTAAGTATTTCCTTTTATAAAATACGGAAAAATGAGAACTTTTTATTTTTTTATTAAATTCATTTCTGGTGCCAGTACATCATTTCATAATTTTACAAAACAGAATTACTCTGAGAGAAGTGAATCCATTTGCAGCGCTAGCACATAAATGCTTCAATAAAAAAAGAAAAAATTCTATATATTCAGAAATTCTGAAAAATACTAGAAATTCTGAATAGTTGTTATTGGTTTATTTAATGAAATACGTTTTTTATGACTACTTAATTAAAAATTTCTCTTTCGGAATTTCCCGTGTGGATTCGGAATTTCTGAATAAAAAGAAATTCCTAAAGTGCACGCATATATGCGCTGATAACGCAAATGGGTTAACAAACATATATAGGCGCGATATCAATGGAAGTAAATTATTGACATATAAATTGAACTAACTAAATATTTTTAAAAATCAGTTAGATAAGTAAAATGCACGTAGATTGTATAATTTCTTTCATAACTTTTTATTTTACATCGTCATATTAGAGTACTTAAGCAATGCTTTTAATACTGTAATATCTATAACTTATTAAATGCTGATAACAAATGAATTCAGTAGTAAATTATATGCGCTTGAAAACTTACACGAATTTCTATATAATGAAAGTCAATTTTTCATTCAACTGATAGAAAAAGCTTCATTTCTTATCAAATCCTTCCTTTTACAAAATAGAATAGAGACTTGTCTTTTTCTTTCATTTGGATGTGGTATGGAATTCGCATAAAACTTTCTGTCCGTTTTCATTAGTGGTACTATCGCCATTTCAATCGATTTTTAATTATGTGAAATCTTGTAATATTTGATAAAAGAATAAACTGACTTTTATGATCATGGTATCTATTCAAAAGTATTATGAATAATGTGAATCTCAAATAGTAGATGATCTTCTGAAATTTAATTCTATAAAATAACTAAAATTGTACAGTTTTCGTTGCAATTTTACGACAGTTATTAATTTAAAAAAGCTTCTGTATTAAACAGAGTGATTAAAAAAACACGTTTACAAAATGACATGGCAAATCCGGCATACAACAAGGATACAATATCGTATAGGAACATGGGGTCGCAAATAATTTACTTAGTCACAAATACAGGGTGTTTCATTTTAACTGAACCTGGGTAATAATTTCAAGAAAAATAAAAACATTTTAATGATAATGCAACGATCTGTACCTTGTCTTTCTGAAATATGATAACATAACGAAAACACCTGGAAAAACATGTTGCTCAAGCAATCAATGATACCATACGAAATGATAATCACAGTGCAAAATGTGAGGCCTCAAGTACTTACTGCTGGAGCATATATTCCACACTTCTGCCAATTTTGTTTGGTGTTATCACATGTACAACAAAGGTGAGTGTTAAATGTATTATTATAATATACTTCAGTTTTCTGAAAGTTATTACCAGCAACCCAAATTCAGTTACGATGAAATACCCTGCATTTGTGACTCAATAAGAGGTTTGCGACCCCATGTTCCCACATGATATTTTATCTTTGCTATATGCCTGATTTGACATGTCATTTTTGTGTCTTTTTATTAATCACCCTGTGTAACAAATATAAATACTCTATATCATCTGCTATTATCGTCTGCCGATATCTAGCGGAGTAAGTTTCATAGCTAAAATTGCCAAACTTTCGGTTCGACAATGATTTCTCAGTGGCCAATACTATGTTAGAATTGTTATTTATTCTTTGTGGTTGTAAGTAAGTAAATCAATTATAGGTTAAAAGTGTAAACATCGTACTTTAATGCAATAAATTAATGTAAAATATTAAGTACTGTGTTTTTTTTTTATTAATAACCCTTTAAGGTGCAAGCAATAATGTCTCTGTAATATTAACTTCTCACCGGAATAATCGAATCATTTCATTTTAAAATAAGGAAAAGCAATTTTCCAACATTACGCCCCCAAATTTAAAAAAATAAAATTTAGTTCAAACTTTTTGGTACGAACCTTGTATAAATTAGGTGTGCTTCTTAAGGAGTTAAGGCATATAAGCTGTACATATCGTGTGGATATTAGTAATATCAAGGAGTCCTGTGGCAGAATTTGTTTAACCCCTTAATTCTCGCTCCCGTCATATTCTCGGACTGTGTCTTTTACTCAAATTGTTTGATTCCCACCAGTTTTATAAAATACCTAGTTAAATTGGGTATATATTGGCATCGTTTTTACTGTCATTAAATAAGCTGAATATTTCTTTTTCATAAAAGTGGTGCCAATAAGCAATTTGAATTATTCAACCGTAATTTTATTTGAGCGTTAAGGGGTTAAGCTGTTATGTTTAAGATTTTAGCTAATATTAGAAATGTATTTTAAACTCTGTAATGTATGTTTTAAATGTTAAGAAATGTATTTTAAACTCTTAAAAATATTAGACACATGTAAACATAACACAAGTAGAAAAAATACACTGAAGAACTAATATATCATAAAGCATGTATTATATGTTTTTTTATAATGTCTAATTGTCTTATCTTTTCTTAAACTGCATGCAAAAGAAGCCTAAAACTTAAATTTAACCGCTTCCTATATTATCCCGAGATATCTCGGGTTCGTAAATATGACAATTAATTGTTATCCCGAGAAAACTCGAGCGTGGCATAATTTGTCATTATGATTTGTTTTATCAAGTTTTTACTCGATCTTATTCGGAAAAAGAAAGAAAATATTCTTATATAATATAATAAATTATATATAATTATATTACATACAGTAAAACCTCCCTAAAGCGACCATGTTCCGTTCCAATAAAAATTGATCACTCCGAGAGGTGGTCTCTTAATGGAGGTCATGCTTAAATCTAGATTTTAATTGTTAAAAAAATGTAACAATTAATGTTACTAAAATTTATTTTTCACATTAGGAAAAATATAAAAAGTTAAGTATCAAAACAAAAGTTATTTACATAAGTTAATTACTGCAGAGTTTAATAAATGAATAAATTGGCGTTTGCTTTGATTTTACGGTTTTATCTTTTATAACTTTTATTTCCAAGTCCTTTCGAAGTTCAGTAAATAAATGCATTTTTTTTTTTTTTTTGGACGGGAACAAATAATGACGATTTCATTAATTTATCTATTCTTTTGAGAGATTTTTGACAGAATAGGGCAGGGGAGTTTATTGACAGCTCTTCTTAATTTTTCACCAGAGCTAGTTTCATTGCCTAGAAAGGTACAAAAGTGTTTAACTGCTTAAAAATTACCGGAATAAAATATATATATAAACTCAGTTTAGAAGTTTGATGAATAATGCGCTCTCTAGAATTATTTTTCTAATAAAACCTTCTTCAAGCGATCAGGAAAATCGGAATTTGTTTCATTTTCTTCAAAGAATCTGGTCGGTCATTGAGGGAGTTCAACTGGGATGTTCTCTGAATGGAGGTAAAATTAGTACTGAGCCTATGGGAATAAATTCCGTTCCATGAATAAAATGATCGTTCAGAGAGGTGATCGCTTAATGGAGGTTGTCGCGCAGGGAGGTTTCACTGTGTAGTATTTGATTGGCAGTTTTCCAAGTTTAGTGACATGAAATGCAAATGATGAAATGCAATGGTGTGATTCGAATAAATGTGGTGATTTTTTGCATTTTTTTTTCAATAAAATTGGTAAGGGAAGCGGTTACAGAATCAGCATTAAAGGAATTATTTAGCATATTTACAGTAATTTATAATAAATAAGCTATCAAATTTCTTTTCTTAAGATTTGTTGATTGAGTATGCGGTTAAATTACTGCAATTTGTAGCAAAGTACCACAGATTTGAAAACTTTAATTCGATCAATTTGTTAAAGAGGTGGGGAGGAAGGCAATTTTACACATATGCTTAATTATTTCCAATAATAAGATATAAATTAATGTGTATTCAATCACATTAATTTTTCTTTAAATTTTTCTTTAAATTAAATTTACACTAATTTTTCTTCTTGCTAGATGTTTAGGATAAGGTTCTTATTCTTGATATAAACAAAAATACTGAACTTATTTCTTTTCACCAAGATAATTTAAAACCAATTTTTTAAAAACATATGTTATTGTGTTTTCCAAACATAATTACGTAATTAACTAAAGAGTTAACTTGTTGCATAAAAAATGTAGTCTTCTAGGAACTTCCAATGGTACTTTGCTAACTTTAATATTTCTTACTTAAATGAAAATAACAAGTGTAAAAAATAATATTTTTATCAGGTACGTTTATCGGCTCGAGGATAAAACTTCACTGCAAGGGGACTGTCTTTCTGTGACAATGTCGCCGTGTCGCAGCGATTCTGTCACGAGTCAAGGTGAATGGTATGTCATAACTATGGTTGTGAATCCTTTAAATTTAGTGATTAATGCGTGGCTAGTTCAATGCTTAAGAGGCTATGCTAGGAACGCCAAGACACTTGCATGTAAATATTTTATTAAATGCAGCGTTCTTTTCAAATTTCTAGATTGCATATTAAGTATCTTTTAAATAATTTTATGTAGAGTAAATGAGGCAGATGAACAATTGTGGATGTTCGTATTATTTAAGAGCATAATGTTAAAACTAATAAACTAAAACGAAAAAGCATATTAACGTAAATCAATTTTCTGTTCTACCAATAAAAATTATCCATTTTTTATCCAAAATTCCGTTTTACATAATCAAATTTTATCACTCGAAGTTTCCTGTCATTTCTCCCTATATTGAAATGCAATAGAAACGTTTTTTCCACAGTTTTAATGTTGAAATTTAATTGATCTTTAATTGCCTAAATAAAAACTGAATAAGACAAAAAAATAATTATTTGCACTTTCAAAACCGTAAATGTTCAACAAAGTGAACGAGAATGAGATTTAGGAATAACTCGGACTGAGAGGATCAAGTGGATTTTCTCGTAAAATAAATCCACTAAATGTTCAGGAATAGAGATCAGTACAAGCGTTTTACAAACATGTGTAAGAAACGTTTTTATCCGTTAGTTATATTATAAATCAAAGAAGTCTACAAAGTAAGAAGAAATACAGGGTGAGTACAAAAGATGGGCCCGATTTTAAAAAATCATATTTTCAAAAGTATTGCACATATTACAATAAGTGATGCATGAATTTAAAGAGAAATATACTAAGATTTTTTCAGTTACAAATGTTTGAAATGTGACCCTCTTGTTACACGGCATTCAGTTCGTTCCAAACCCGCACGCTCCATCCACCGATGCGGAAGCTCTTCCTTCAAGTAACTAAGCACCTGCAAAAACCAATGCGGTGGGGCTGCATCCTGCTGAAATACAAAATCTGCACTGTCCTCAAGTGAGTGATGGTGATTTTACCCTTAATCACATGGCCACCAAGATCCCCAGACCTAACTCAATGTGATTTCTTTTTGTGGAGTTAAGCGAAAGACATTGTGTTTGTATCACCAATGCCGAAAACACTGTCAGAACTTAAAGAATGCATTTGTGTAACATTCAGAACCATTGACAGAGTGATGCTGCAAAATGTTTGGAACAAACTGGATTACAGATTGGACAGCGTGTAACAAGAGGATCACACATCGAACATTTGTAATTGAAAAAACTTTATATTTTTCTTTAAATTCAGGTATCACTTATTGTAATATGTGCAGTACTTTCGAAAATATGATTTTTTTAAAAATAGGGTCCATCATTTGCACTCACCCTGTATATTCGCAACTCTGAGACCTTTTTTCATGTTATGCAGCTGTTCAGCCCGTGTTCAGCCCATGTTCAGCCCATGATATTCACGGGCTGTGTCTTTTATTCAGAATTTTCGATTCCCACCAGTTTTATAAAATAGTGTAATTGGCTTTACTGTGGTATCGTTTTACCTGTCATTAAATAAGGTGAATATTTCTTTAAAAAAAACTGGTGCCAATAAGCAATTTGAATTTTTAAACCGTAATTTAATTCGAGCGTTAAGGGGTTAGTAAAATTTCAACTCAGTTTTAGAAATATCACATAGTGATAGTACTAGGAAGTTTTTAATCAATGCTGTTCATTTTCGACCTTCGTTCTGCGTCAGCAATAATTGGTTCATTTATAATAAAGCTAAATTTAGTCACCGCACCCTGAATACTAGGCCTGAGCGCTGACGCAAAAATGGCGGCTGCCGAAGGCGGACTTTTTTAACGTATGTACGGTACCCTAAATTTAGACACCAGTATTTTATAAAAGATTTCGTTGCCTTCTTTAATCTGAGTAAATTAAAGAGAAAAAAACTTTAAGTGACCATACACACGCTGGAAAAAATCAGCCTTCGGCAGTCAACATTTTTGTGTTAGCGCTCAGGCGTAGTATTCAGTTTGCGGTGACTTAGTTCAAAATGATATGCGGACTAATGTAAGATTTTAGATTGGTAGACCCCCAATGTAATTATATGTAAACATCGCATTAAGCGATACACTTTCTGCGAAAAAAGCCTTATGAGCTTACATCTAAAATTAATAACATTTTTCCAAATTAACTTTCTATAAAGCATTACAGATTCATATTAGTCTTCAATTTTTCTTTAGTGAGGTTTATAAACTTAGAAAGGAAACTGAATTTTAAATGTAAGATTTTGCACATGAAATTTAGAACAGTGCTAAAATAACATAGAACTCTTTAATTCGTAATATTTAGATGCAATGGTCGCCAACCTCTTGAACCTCGAAGACCACTAAACCATCGCCCCCTGAATATTAGGGCTGAATGCTGACACAAAAATGGCGGCTGTCGTAGACGGATTTTTTAAACTTATGTGGCCCCCTAAATTTAGACACCACTGTTTTATAAAAGATTTTTTTGTCTTCTTGAATATCAGAAACATAAAGAGGAAAACTTTTTAAAGTTATTGGTACTGAAATTTAAAGGACCGTATACACGCTGAAATAAATACACCTTCGGCAGCCGCCATTTTTGTGTCAGCGCTCAGAAGTAGATTCAGTGAGTGGTGACTAAACTCAAAATTATACGTTTCGGTGTCCAATGACATAATTTTTTAAAAAACAGAAATATATTTGTAAAATAGCGATAAGAGACTTTGTATTTTATTAAAATGAAATGCAAGTGTTACAAAATTGCAAATGGTTATTTAATTATAAAAAAATTTTAAACGTGTAATTTCATCATAACAAAAAAATTCTTTTGGTTGTAACAACATTATTAAAGTTTAATTTAAGTTATTACGTTAAAAAATTTACGCTTATTTAATAATCACACATTTTTAGTGTGATATTTGGTCCTTCTTGTTGGAAAAAAGTTCATGGAATTTTCGTTCTAATAGCGTTATTGTAAGATGAAGAGATGTTTTGATTTAAAGCCAAGAACAGTACCAAGATTTATATGCTGTAACACATTAAAATGTATTTTTTGGACAAATATGTTGTTGAGAACTGGGTTAAACTTTCAATAATTTTTCACTCAGCAGTGGGTACTTACTTTATGGAGAGATGATGATTTGTTTTGAAAATAAATAACAAACAACTTCTATTAACATAATCACCAATTCCTGCAAAAATTTAAATTTTCAAAACTAGCCATATAAATTTACATAAATATAAGGATTTTTGATAATATTATTTTTACTTTATTATTAAAAAAACAATGCATATAACGTTACATTTTTCCGTGGATAACCACTTGTCTTACGGACCACTGGTGAACCACCTGTTGGTGTCGTCTGATTTAGAGAATATTTATGTTTAATTAATGGGGTCAATCAGGCCCATGATAAGTTCCATTCAATCCCGGACTCGGGATTTAACCGGAACAAATTTTTATTTCACAAATTGAGACAATTTGTATTTTACTCTTTAAGCTATGACTAATATCTTTTATTTATTAACAGCAAACAGCTTAAAGTAATGGACTGTCGAAAACAAAACTTGGTTATTTTATAAATTACACTGTCTACAGTGAAAAGTGTATAATATGTTGCATTAGACCCCGGTCTCCCCTATTTCGAAAGTGCCTAAATCAGTAATACTTTTGCATTACAGCAAAAGCTCAAATGTCTAAATATTTGAAAATAACAAATATACCCTTTATCGATTTTGTGAAAGTATAGTTTGAGTTGGGTTGGGTTGGGTTGATTGTTGACGGCCAATTATCTACACGAGGGATATGGGCCCTAGGGGTAGTGCCTTCCGTGGAGGTCTTTCTAAGGGAACCTAATCCGTATTAACGCATGGAAATCCACGGTTCGAAGAAAACCACGAAAACTCCGAACGATTAGGCCGACGGGCGCGATTGGGTTAGAACCCAGCACCTCCCGTCTACCAGCTTCGAAAGCAGAACCTCTCAGACACTGGTGGGGCTAGTATAGTTTTAGAGTTTCGTACATCTGCGTAAATAATAGAAATTTAAAGAAAAGAAAAAGAAAAAAAAAATGAATGCTTAATGTTTTCTATTTTTTCGTCATTGAGTTTTTACAGTTTTTTTTAATTATTTCAAAAGAAAAATTTTAATTTGCTTTAAACATAAGGAAGGTGCGTTACTTCAGATGAATATAAAAAAACAAGCAAATATATCTTGCTTTTAAACGACAGGAAACAGTTTGTTGCATGAAAAGTTTCTGTACAAATACAGATAACATTTTTCTTATAATGGCTCCTCTTTTTGTTAAGGCATCGGAAGGAAATAAAAGAATAACCCAGCTTCTTCTAAGAGAAATTTATAAAAGCGCAAGAGCATTTTTTATAGAAACAACGGAAAATAAAAAAAAGACGGTGATACAATGATATAGACAGAGAAGAGTTTTTCTGATTTAAAAAAAATGTAATACGTATTTTAAATAAGAATTCTTCGTGGTAGATTCCTTTAACATATATAATAGAATTAAACAAAAAAGATTGTCGTTTTAATTTAGTGGTAGCAAAGTGCGAAAATTTTAGGAACGCTGCGAACCCTGAATACGCAAACATCTCTTTTGAGTTTGGAAAAAGGGTGTTTGTATTATGTAAACATTTTTTAGAATAAAAATAGTAAAAAGAAATGATGGGATTCAATTCAACTTTCAAAACACTTATCCAGAAATAATATATATATATATACTTTAATTTCTGACAGATGGAATCGGTGGAAAATGCAATTTGGACATTCCATTTTAAGATGAATAAGTTACCTTTAGAATCCGTTGCATAAGGCTTAAAAATACATTAACAAGGTGGTTTGAGAGATAATTCCTCAGAGGATTTGTACGAAATCCCATACAGTTCTTGAGACAGAATTCAGAACATATTCGCCAAATGGCAGACCAGTTGGAAGTACGTTTGGGAGATACCTTAAGCACATATACACACATTTAATTCGTGATTACACTATGCGTTTCCTTACACTTTGTATTTGGAAGGTAAAATAAAGAAAAAAATAAACTTGAATAGGGAAATTCTGTTAGATTTTAACCCCTTCGGGACGGGAGACTTTTACGAAATTTTTAATCTTTTGTCACCGTTTTTTAAAAACAGAAATTTGTGTCTTGTTGAATCGACAAAATGCGCTGATTAAATAAGGCAAATTTTACAGTAAAATTTTACTGGTGAGAAAAAACAAGGATTCCGAGCGCTTCATGCGGCCCGTATACGTGTCGCTCGTCCCCAAGGGGGTTAAGAGGTTATCAATGCTTTACATAATCTAGAAGTATTTCATTACTGTACAGTAGTACTGCACAACATTTTTGCCATAAAATAGTTTGCCACCACAAAAAATTTAACATTTCAATTATTTATTTGCAAAATTTCTGTCAATTAATTAGGAAAATTTTCCTGGATAAAAATACTGGTACACTTGGTGGACCGCGGGCCACAGGTTGTGCACCCCTACGTGTACAGCCACAGTAACGCCAGACATTAGTGTTGACGTTTTTTATTTAGAAATTCTAATCCAGACCAGAAAATTTTGAACAATAATTATTTGTATTTTATTTATAGAATAATATCTATAATGTATTAACCCTCTCAGGGGCAGGAGAATGCTGTTCGTAAACTGATGAAATAATTGACTGACACCAGAGCATGCCAACGAATTTCTTAAAAAATAAAAACCCAGTAACGTGCAATTTCATTACAAAAGAAAAAGTTTATTAAAATATTCTTGGTGCCATTTGTCAGTTTTAGAATTGAAATTAGGTGCCCCAAAACTGCATACATATTAACCCCTTCACGCTAGAATTAAATTACGGTTAAAAATTTCAAATTGCTTATTGGCACCACTTTTATGAAAAAGAAATATTCATCTTACTTAATGGCAGGAAAAACGATACTAAAATATAGCCAATTTCACTATATTATAACACTGGTGGGAATCAAACAATCTGAGTGAAATACGCAGCTCGAGAATATGACGGGAGCGAGAATTAAGGGGTTAAGCCAGAGCCTGATTACCCACGTGGCAAATTCCTACCAGTAAAAATAAACAGAAAATTTTGCCTCATTCATGGCAGAAATTTTACATGAATACGGCGTTTAGATAAGTCGAACTTTTCATTTAAAATTTATTGGTGTAAGTGTGCCCCGTTGGTAATCAGGTCCTGGGTTAATCTTACAAACTTAATGCTGGAATCGGGCGTAAATTAACACAGCTGCGCCATCTTGTGGACGCGGTTGATAGTCCACATACGCGGGCTTTTAGTGCGGCGTCATATATGATAGAATATCTACTATCTGCGCATATATTCTAAAGTTCTTGAGTTCTTTAGTCACTCGTGGAATACGAATCTTGTTCACCAGATTTATCGCAAAATAACGGCGTCGCGAGAAAGGGGTAAGAACAGATGCACTGGACACTACGAAGTTTTCATCGCCTTACCTATTCAGATACTTTCAGCTATTAATCAAGGTAAAAGAAACTTTACAATTTTAGTGGTGTGAAGTAAGAAAACAGTTAGGCATCTTCCTGTAGTTTTACCCCATCTGCTACATGGCGCGTGACCTCCTCTTTAATATTGCGGTTACCTCTCCCATTTAAGATAGGACGCTTATGATGTATGCAGTTTTGCACCGCCCTTGAAAGGGTTAAAGATCAAAGAAAAAAACGATTCAAACTTTCTGGTGAGTATTGGGAATTTCTCAATAATAAAACAGCCGGATGTGGCAACATTGCCAGCCACGATTTTCTTGGGACCGCTACATGACCAAAATTTTTCCTTTGATTTAATCAGAGAGTGTTTCTCAAATAACCATATTTTTATGATTTTATTGTAAAATCGTTTGTCATGATCCTTTGTAATAGGCCATTAAATAATTAATCTGTCATTAATGGAACGTTAGTCTTTGAATTATTTCTTCTTAATTGAGTATTTTGTATTTTTTTTTACATTAATATACCGTTTTACAAAGAAAAATCCTTTAATTAAGAAACAATGCGATTTTTGTTGTATAATGTAAAAAAAATAATAATAATCATAATTTTTTTTAACTTATCTTTTTTTTACTAATCTTGTATATTTTGAAATATTTCTTATAACTTTCTCACAAGTGAGCCTTATAACTAAAAAAAAAAAAACAGATTTCGTAAAAAAATAAGAAGTTTAGATAAAATATAATGTCATATGTTAAAATGCACTAAACAATATTTATTTACAAAACACTTTTATTTGTAAAAAATAAACTGTTCATGTTATTGAAATTCCAATCCATAATTTTATGAAAGGCAACTTAAAGGTGTTCGTCCATTAAAAATAACGATTTAATTGAAAGAGATATTTTGAAATATCAGAATTTTGATAATACGAAAAATACAGAGAAAAAAAATGAATTTAAAGGTAGCACTTTAAAATAATTTAAATGGAGATAGATGCAGTAATTTAGCCTTTCTCGAACATTAGTAGTTATCGAATGTTCACGACACTTCGAACTGTGCGAATATACTATGGATGTCTCAATTCATTTTGAGCAAAAAGTTGAAAAATTTATATTTTCGTCAATTTTCTCAAAATGAAGGGTACCTAGTCTCCTTAACTTACTTTGTGATTCTATGTGATTTGCCATATCTCTGGATGTGCTTAGTCAGGTGAAAATCTAATCACCTGATCAAGGTTCTAAATTACGAGAGCAAACTCGAGCGGTTCGTATGAGTTCTATAGAAGAACCTAGATAGCATGAACATTAGCAGCTAGTTTGATTTTTTCTGATATTATCGTGCTGTGACATATTTGAATTGAGAAATTCGCAGCAAATCTCCCGCCCACTTGCATGAGTAATTTTTTGTGAAACTGATGGCAAGACTGTTTAATTCACGAAAGTGACGAAAGCAAAAAATCCCTCTGTTGAGAGAATAGACAATCAGCAGATTCGCAGATTTTGCAGAAATTTTATGTGGTAGACACCGCTTTTTTTTAAACGCTATACTTATCAAATACCAAAAAATGGCTCGGATTGATAAGGTGCAAATATTACCCTAACTTGAGTATGGAGGTAAAAAAAAAAAAAAAGTATGCATCTTAACGATGCGTGTGCATCAATAGACCCCTTCGAAGGTGTTAAACTTATAGTGTAACAGTTGTAAACAGTTAATGTGGCATAGAAAGATTACTACTTTGCAGTAAGTTTGCAGTGATTTTTATTACTTGTTTGCCGTTAATTTGCAATAAATTTGATACAGCATGAATTTAACTTGCACGACAAATTAGCTGCAAGTTCAAAGTGTGGTGACTTCGGCGTTTGCGTTACCTCGCTGCAGTCCCGTTATGAACTTTCAGTCTTGTCATGCTGAGCTAGCTGCAACTTTGCAGGTTTGCAAAGAAAGATTTCTGCAAATTTTCTGCAAATTAAAAATGCGATGTGGGAATGGGCAACCCCCTCCCCTCGTCTTTTTTCTCCTTCCATTTTCGACAATGTTCGAACAAATCCAAACAGCATAAGTAATAGCAATCTAGAACCCACCAACACAATAACAAAGGTGATAAAATAAATAGCGATACAGCCACGAAAGACAAGGTACTATTTCAGGTAGATTTCAGCGTGAGACGATCAGGCTACATTCGAACCGCAGCCAGGTACAAAACACGTTAACCTAGGCATATTGCCCGGCAGTTAGGGGCCTGGTTTGCGGTATAATAAAAATAATAATAAACAAGCAAATTCTATCTCTTACATTTCATTATAATTGTAAACCGCAGATGTCTTTCGAAATATTTGTTTAGGATTAAACCAATTCATATGTATTAAAGCAACCAAATAGTCATTTGAAAGTAGTTGAGTTCTGCTTTCGCTTTTATACCATTATGTAGACTAAATATTACCTGACAATCTCTAATATTTTGTCTGCCTGATATCTAGTATATTTGCGCGCACTAGTATCGTAACCCTTATAACACTCTTATCATACAATTTAATTGTCGATAGATTAAAGCAGTACTATATGGAGATTACTAAATCATATATTATTTGATGTGTTACAGCAAAACATCTCTTGTTAATTATGAGAATCATTGGAAATCTATTAGAAGTATTTGAAGTACGGCCTCTTACATTATTATATCGAACGAGATCCATTAAAGATGTTTCTACACATAACCCTTCTTGTATAACTCAAACAAAAACAGAAATTATTTTATGTTGCTTTCAGCAGTTTATTTAAGAAGGAATCTCTTATCACTAAACTTACTGTGAATTTTTGTCACGTTTTATAAATAAATTCCTTATTTAAAGTTTAATTTATTTAACTTTATTATACTTATTTAACTAAACTTATTTAACCCCTTCGCGACGGGAGCCTTTTACGAAATTTTTAATATTTTCTCACCGTTCTTTAAAAACAGAAATTTGTCTCTTCTTGAATCGAGAAAATGCGCTGATTAAATAAGGCAAGTTTTACAGTAAAATTTTACTGGTGAGGAAAAACAAGGATTCTGAGCGCTTCATTCGGCACGTATACGTGTCGCTCGTCCCCAAGGGGTTAACTTTATTATTTAACTTGTTTGTTTGCTATTTTATTTATTTTATGAAACTGTGTTTGTTCAGAACAAAGTATTTTCATTTGGAGAAAACGGTTGTTGGTATGATAGTAAATTACAATCACTTCCACGCAGAGCTGTGTAGTTTTTTTTTTATTGGAATTTCATCTTTTAAAATATTGGGTCGTTCGGAAAGTCGTGTCCGTTTGGGAAATCAATTCGTACAGGAAAATTCTGCCTGTAATTGAGGAAAATTCTGCCTGTAATTGTTATAGATTAGATATCGGAATAAATGTCTAATAATTAAATGATAGAATTTTCCAGTACGAATTGATTTTCCCAAACAGACACGACTTTCCAAACGACTCAATATATTGTTTGAGAATAAACAGATTAACACAACCAGTAAATATTGTTTTACATATCGCAGACAAAATTTCTTTGTAGACCAGTTGCTTGGTTATATTTTCCTATATTTCTGATACTTCTTTACTGTCATGAAAGGCGCTCGAAATATATATTTTGTTCGAACTTTGACATTTTTAATATCAAACCTGTAACCTGTAATGATTATCCTTTATTCGTTTTGAAATAGTCCAATAAATGAAGCTTATATCTGGTGTATCTTTAACCCCTTAAGGATCGCTTAATATTTGGAAAAAACATCAAAAAGTACCTATTTTTTTATTACAGAAATTGAATAATTATACGATTTCTAAATAACATATGTAATTAGTTTTGTTAAGGCGAAAAAAAAGATGTTATAGAACAAATTCACATTTGTAGACAAGCCATCATGCGAGAATTCTGTTTAATGCTTGTTTTACACCATACAAATTAATGCAAATAAGACCTTTATTCTTCGCATCTTAGATCTTTATTTATCACAATCACACACATTTTTACAAATAATATTTGAAATAATATGTATACATTAAATTTTGATTATTAAAAATTTTTCATTGTGATATATTTCGAAGCATCGCGAAGTTCAGCTTCACAATCAGCTTCAAAAACCAAAACCAAACAACAATATTCAAAGACTTCACACTGGAATGTCAGTTAAATTTGTTTTTTTTTAGAAGTTTTTTCCAGCAATTTAATCTCCAGCCCAGAAATATGACGCGAACGAGAAATAACGAACGACGACACCTCAACCGTGATATTGAAGTGAGCGAGAATAAAAAAAAGTGGGTTCAAAAACATGAAAGATGAACTAAAAAAGTAACAACAAGCTTCTAGTTGCCAACTGTGTTGGCAGTGTTGGCAGTGTTGCCAGTGCGCCCAGTGTTGTCAGTTGGCTACTTTTTTAAAATTCAGATTTCTTGATTGGCACCACATTTTGGAAATGGAAAAATTCGCCTTATTTAACGACACATTTAGGCGAAAACAAAGGGAATTTTACCATTTCAAAAAAGTGGTGGCAGTCAAGAAATCTGAATTTTAAAAAAGGAGCCTACTGGCAACACTGTTAACGGCTCTGACGGGCTTGCACCATTACTCTAGTAGGGGTCGTACTTGTCTGGAAATTCTTCGGTATCGGTATTTTTTTTTATAGAAAAATCTCTTTTTAAATAAGACGAAATTTTGCGCCTTCAACCTAGATTTATTTTTCTGTGAAAAAATGCTGATATTTCGTCTGAAAAATTCCCTGGAGCGTACGACCTGCTCTAGAACTTAATGTGTTTGTTTGGTCGTCATAGACATTAATAAGGAAAAATAATAAGATGCAAACATATGAGATTCTTTTTAACATTATGATAGACACCGATTTATTTAATAAAACCGTCTTATTAAATTTTACAAACATTTATATAACTCAATGTTTCAAAAATATATCTTCAGCTTAATTTTAGTTTTACAATAAACAACAGCTGAATTTTGTATTTCTGCAGCAAACGAAAAACTTTTGATAATTGGACAGTATTTAAATTATTTATTAATGTATTCATTTTTATTAAGTGTCTAACAATTTTGCTCAATTGTTCTAAATGTCCTATGTTAAATGGGAAAAGATGGATATTAGAATTACATGCTCCATAGCTGCTAAACTTTCCTATTTATGAGCACCACTATTTTGTAACTGTGATTCATCTTATTTCATCGCAAATGTCGGTCATTTTACAAAACGACTATGTCATTCCTTAATTATTGATACTCAACAATAGTGAAGTTTGACAACTATTATATTATATTTTACTTTTTTCCATTTTTTATTTATTTTTTATTCTAACGATGCTCTTACTGTTAAATTATTTTAGGTTACCTGTAAATTATAAATTTTCTATGTCTTTAAAAATGGGAGAAAAATAAAATTTTGTTTATTGAATTTCAAGAGCTGGGAGGGGGGGGGGAGGGCTGTGTCACCGACACCTGAATTAAACACTGCCCCTTGAACACATTTGAGATAATTTTTTACCACATAAACTTAAAAAAAATTAACAAATAATTTCCATGGTATACTTAAAGGGAAAAAGCCCACTCCCCCCCCCAACAGAAAATTTTAAACTTATCTTCCTCTTACTGTTAAATTATTTTAGATTACCTGTAAATTATAAATTTTCTATGTCTTTAAAAATGGGAGAAAAATAAAATTTTCTTTATTGAATTTCAAGAGCTCGGAGGGGGGGGGGGGAGTGCTGTGTCACCGACACCTGAATTAAACACTGCCCCTTGAACACGTTTGAGATAATTTTTTACCACATAAACTTAAAAAAATTAACAAATAATTTCCATGGTATACTTAAAGGGAAAAAGCCCACTCCCCCTCCCCCGAATTGGAAGAAAATTCCTCACTGAACTTTCTCTTAGTATTTAATTCTTTTAAGTTTCTCGAAAAGATTAAATTTGCTATGTTTATTAAAATCAGAGAAAAATTATTATTTTGTTAAATTTCAAAATTCTTTTCGAACCACAGCAACGTAAATTCAATACTGCCTTCGTCTGCCCGTTTTAGATAAAATCTAAACACATAAATCTAAAAAAAAACTGAAAATTAATTTCTATAAAGGATTTATTGGGAAAAACCGCACCGCCCCCCCCCCCCCCCCCCCCGATTTAGATAAAATTTTAACCCATAAGTATAAAAAAAAGCTGAAAATTAATTTGCGTGAAGGGTTTTTGGGAAAAAGCACCCCCCTCCCCACTCCCCCATCATAAAATTCTGAGCTGTTCATTCTCTTAATGTTTAATTATTTGAATTATACAAAAAAAAAAAAAAAAAAAAAAAAAAAAAAATCCGTGCATTTTAAAAAGAGAATTTAGTTAGTTAAATTTCAAAATTCAAAGAGCACTGTTTCATTTAAGAAATAAGTTTATATCAATCGAATTAAAAATATGTACAATTGACCCCCCCCCCCCCTCCCCTCCAATAAGGACTAACTTTTAAAATCTTAACACCATCCTAAATTGATAAATTCTACCCTAAACGCACTTCAAAATCTTTTATTTTTCTGCAACAAATAATTATGACCATATTCAAACTATTCATTAAGCAAAGAAAATTCCAGTAATGAATTATAATAATCAAGCCATATTCTAATTATACATTAAACATAGAAAAAACCCTAATTATAAATTAACCTTATTATTTGAAACTTGGAGGATAACAGCATCGATAAATTCTATGTCTTATAAATTATCTTATAATAATCCATAACCCTCTATCTTATAAAAATATCAATGCACAGCAGAATTAGCTCTACATCCATTACCCGCATTCAAAATCGTTTGCATACTCGACCCCAGTAGCGAAGTAGGGAAAGCATCTGCCTTCGAACCAGAGATATTGAGTTCTGTCTTTCTCCGAGGAAAAGGCTGTAGGTACTTCAAAAATTCTCCAAAGATGGCGCCACCAGCGTCATTTTTTTTCTAACCATGAGAATAGCAAAAAATAAAAGCAAGTGATGCTAGAAAAATAATGCTAGAATAGCAAAAATTAAAAGCAAGTGATGCTAGAATTGTAATGCCAGCGTAGCAGAAATTAAAAGCAAGTGATGCTAGAAAGTTAAAAGCAACTCATGGTAGAAATGTAATGATAGACTAGCAAGAAAAAAAAATCTGTTGCTGGTGAATTACTGCTAGAAAGCAGAAATTAGAAGGAAGTGGTGGTCTTGATTGCTGCTAGACCAACAACATATTCAAGCAACAGAAGTTGGAATATGTATGCTGGCCAAGCAATAAAGTGTTCCAATACACAGCATGACTTGCTGGTAATTATGGTGGAACCAGCAAATGTGTTATGGTAGTTTATGCTAGTTAACATTGCTGGAATACAGCATTTAATGCTTGTCTAGCAAACAAATACCAGCATGAATTTCGACCTGGTGTACAGGGCCTGATTACTAACGGGGCAAACTTACACCAATAAATTTAAAAGAAAAGTTCGCCTCATCTAAACGCCGTATTCATGTAAAATTTCTGCCATGAATGAGGCAAAATTTTTTGTTTATTTTTAGTGGTAGGAATTTGCCCGGTGGTTAATCAGGCTCTGCTGGTGTACGAACCCTGAATAAGCTGTTCTAAAATGTTTTTCTCAACTGTTTTTCCATCTTCTAATTTATCTAACCATATCCAACAAATGATTCCTCAGACGTTTAAGCGCATGATGAACACCACAAAAGGGCCAGATACTTCTATACTCGCAAAAAGGATTTTTTACATGTTTACAACTTGGTTTGATTCCTAAATCTCTTTTCTGTGTTTGATTTAAAGACCCCATATCACTTAAAATCGCCCGTACACGAAATCTTGCCAGTTCAACGTATTCCACGATATTAAAAATCATATCTATGTCAATAAGCTTGCCAAACTCATAATATATCCATTGGTTCAATTTTCTTATCAGTCCTCGCACCATCACAACTTACACAGCGGAATGAGGTCCTAAAATTTTGTCTTGTACGGGGTCGTAGTATAGATCAGCTTTCAGTTTCATTTTATCGAAGCTCACTACAACGTCCTTTTCGATATCTGTGAAAACAATTCCTTGAGCTTTCAGGACTGAGATCTGTAAATCCCTGTATTATAACGGAGTGATGAAGACGGCGTTTTAGTGTAGTTTCACTGGGCAGTGATTACTTATATTCTTCTTTTACATAATTTATTTTTTTGCTTCTTTGCTCCAAGTAATGCATTTACCCTTCAAAATAATTTGCTGTTGCGAAGATGAAAATCGGACTCATACTGCTTTAAAATTTCTATTAAATGGGAGTTTTCTAATTTTAAATTTTCGATTTCCCACAAAATTTCTTCATTTACTTCTTTTAAATGTTGATTTTACCTTTTTATTGAATCTAATTCAATGTCTGATGGATTTCGTAGAGATGTAATATTACATTCTTGTTCTGAGGAGAGAGGAAATAAATTAGGATCATATTCTTTCGCATTTAACAAAATTTTTACTTTCTTTCTGGTGTCTTGTTTTTCAGCTCATTTTCTTCTTCCAGTATTTTCATTATTTGACGAAAAGCTGGGTATTTTTAAATGGGGAAGAGATTTAAGATTTAAATTTCGTATACGCTTCAAATCAAGCAGTTCTGCCTTTTCAATATCAGCTTCTTCAAAGAGAAGTGAACAGACTCTTGCATTATCAGTGTAGAAATCGTCAACTCTTTTACATGCTTGTAGCCATTGTTTTCCCACTGCGTTATTTATTGGGAATCGATGAAATGAAATTCCATAGACTTTGAAATTTCTGGTATGATTTGTACAACCAGAAACGGCACAACAAGGCATTTCTAATTATTTTAATTCATTAAATGCGGCTTGCAAAAAATAGGAAATAGCATAAGGTATACTATGATTATACTAACTTTAAAAATACCACTCGTTATCGCGAAAACAGATAAGGAATGAGTAAAAATGAATGTCTGGTGCCAGTGACGTCGCGAACTAAAGCGCATATTTTCGTGGACTCTACCGTTTGTTCTACTTACTGTGATTATTTAGTTTATTTATTATGTAAGATAAAATTTGTGCCTTTTTTTTATAAAAGTATTTGTATAAAATCATATAAATTTATATGCTTGATTTTTTGTTCTATTATCTAATGTATGCTTAGATGCCTTTCATGCTAGACCCTTGCCTATAACGGTGTAAACATAATTATATCTACGATTATGGGTGCTTTATTTATTTATTTATTTATTTATTGTATTATAACGTCAAAAGGAAAATTACAAGATTATTTAATGGTGTTATACAAGATAAGTTTAATTTAGTAAATTTTATTTTTTTCCATTACATAAATCTTTGATTTCTTCTTTTCAATATGAAGCACTTACAACACCATCGTAGTTTCCACCTATGTTTTGTAGAAACTACAACTGTGCTGTAAGTATCTCATATCGAAAAAAACAAACGATCAAATTGATGTAACTAAAACAAAATATAATTTTCTAAATGTTTCCACAAAAGTAAAACAGCATTAAAGCTTCTAAATTATAATTTAATGATCAAAACATCTTCGAATAAATAAATTTATTTTATCTTATCTAAAATGGGGGATGCATCTATGCTTATTTACTTCTTACATACTGGTTTATTGGAATTGTATCGAGAAGTGCTACAAGATTCTCTATAACAGTCAACACATATAACTTAATAATTTATCTGTGTTATTTGTAATTAGGGGATCTAACCATAATTTGTATATCAGTTCCCTCACACATGAAAAGTAAGTTTTCGTTTACTGAGAAAAAGCTTCATTATATAATACTTATGCAATTTTTTTATATATAATTTCGTAAAATTTTATTTATTTAGCGTACATAAATTGTTTTACAGTAGTTTGAGTTTATATTGTCAGTTTGATAATCGTTATATGAGATTTACTTTGTATTTTTTAAATACTTTTTAATGTCGTGTTGTTGGTTAATAGTTGCTTCATACTATATTTTAAAGTGTAAACAAATGTCGCAATGGGCCACTATTATAGCCTTATCGAGCCTAGCGCTTTATCTAAAATTAACGATTTTTCTTTTTGTAATTTTTAAGAAAATTAATTCGTTCTGAAGGACAGAAAATGTCAACGTGAGCTAAAAACAATCGTTTTGCTTCCTCCGATATCTAGCCTGAAATTGGAATTCACAAAAGATAAACTCTTTTTAATATGCTTTAAATATTACGATCAAACCTATTATTTAAAAACCGTTTAATTTTTAAACTATTAGCCCAGAATGACTTTAAATTCATCGGAAGAGTTACTTTTAATAGCTTAGCACTTTTTTTAATTATTCCTAATATGTACTAGAATTTGCGAAGTGTAATGTTTTAATAATAATAAAAAAAATCTTATGATACCTCATCAGCGTACACATAAATAAAAAATATATTAAAAACACATTAAAAATTCATCCCAACGTTTCATGCTCTTTCTAATGAGCCATCATCAGGCACCGTTTTGTCATTGCAATATATGAAGCTAACAGACCAGTATTGAGTTGCATAGGGATTTCGCAAACACCCAGGGCCTGATTACTAACGGGGCAAACTTACACCAATAAATTTTAAAAGAAAAGTTCGCCTTATCTAAACGCCGTATTCATGTAAAATTTCTGCAAACACCTGAATGAAACAAAATTGGTAGAGGATTTTACTTTTTGCTAATAGCTGCAAACAGATTTTTGAGAGGGAGGCAACAAGAAGAATTCTGAATCTATTAAAAAACTCTCCTTAATCTTTCAAACATTGCTGGAATATAAGAAATTTTTCTAAAACATATATAGCGTATATCTCCTTATATGATATTAAGGAGAATTTTTAATAAATTCAGAATTCTTCTTGTTGCCTCCCTCTCAAAAAATGTGTTTGCAGCTATTATCAAAAACGAAGCTCCTCTAACAATTTTATTTCATTCATGTGTTTACGAAATCCCTATGCAACTCAATTCTGGTATATTAACTTCATATATTGGAATGACAAAACGATGCCTGTATGCTTATGCGCTTTAAAAGAATTAAATAACATAAAAGAGATTTAAAATTCAATAGACAATCTACAACTTTATCGGGATTAGAATTTAAAGGCAGTGTCAAGGCAGTTCATTTTGTTGATGTAAAAATTATTTATAAATATTCCAATCCTCTTAATCCTCCGTCTACCAGACGGGTCCATTGGACCCGACAGGTACATACAAAATATTCATTCAAACCAGAAATTTCTTTAAAATAAACTAAGTATATAAACCAGACAAAAATAAGGTAAATAAATAAGTTAAATAGTTTTAAATAAAAATTCTGGTGTAGAACGTTTTATTAAAACTTGAATAAAATTCCCGGTAGATCTAGGGTTAAAGCCCTTATACGTGAATCCATAGAAATTAGTCTGAGAAAAAACGAAGTTTGCAACGACAATATCTCATTTCAGATTTCTATTGTTTGGTTAACCCCTTAACCTACGGTTTGTCAAATCCATAGCTACCACTAAAATTTAATAGATTTTCACCTTGTTTAATCATAAAATTTCGACGATTAAATTAAACTATATTTACTGTAAAATTTTAGTGGTAGGAATAATTTACATTTGGCTCGATCATCGTACGCGGGCTATACCCGTCATTGTAGGTTAACCCCTTAATTCTCGCTCCCGAGATATTCTCAGGCTGTGTCTTTTACTCAAATTGTTTGATTCCCACCAGTTTTATAAATAGTGAAATACGCTATATTTTAGTATCGTTTTACCTGTCATTAAATAAGGTGAATATTTCTTTTTCCTAAAAGTGGTGCCAATAAGCAATTAGAATTATTCGACCGTAATTTAATTCGAGCGTTAAGGGGTTAAGGTACAGTGGCTAGAATAGATAGTGTGCCGTTCATTGGTTACCATAACGCTTTTTTTTTGTCGTGAAAGGGAGGACGCGCATGTTATCACCGACTGGGAATTTTGAAATCTTTTAGCGCCGTGACATTGAAGCATGTGGTAAACAAACGCGAATTTTCCCCATAAAGTTTTAATTATGTCTGTTTAAGAAACAAAATATGAGTGAAAAACTAACAAAAAATATCAGCAAAGGTATTGTTTTGCGCATGGTTGTCGTAATTTGTTTTTTAACCCTAGAACTACGGGAAATTTTACTCAAGTTTTATAAAAACATTCTACACCAGAATTTTTACTTAAAACTATTTAATTTGTTTATTTAACTTATTATTGTCTGATTTATACATTTAGTTTGTTTTGAAGAAATTTCTGGTTTGAATAAATATTTTGAATGTACATGTCGGGTCCAATGGACCCGTCTGGTAGACGGAAGGTTAAATAAGTGTATAAAGCAAGATGTATCTGTTTTCAATTAGTTGATCTCCAATTTTGTTCTAAGTAAAAAGAAAAAAAATGCATTTTTAGAATATTGTTTGATTTAGTTTTCATTATAAGTGCAATATGTTTTAGTTTCTAATTTATGTTATGCTTAAAAATATTTATTGTCAGCAGTAAGTTGACTATTTTGAAAATATCGGATATACTATCGAAAATATCGGATATTTTTTATATTTTCGAAAGTATGATATTTATGAACACTGGGCCCGGGGGGAGGAGATTCCTCCACAGAGCAATGAGATGTCCCTCCGGAAGATTTGATATTTTGTTTTCAATGGTCAAAAAGTGTAATCCCCCCCTCAGAGCCACAGAAATCCCTCCCGCAGAAAAGTGTCTGAATTCAACACTGGTTTGCTTAATTTTGGAAGTAGTGAACAGTTGTTGGTATTTGTAAATAAAGCTAAAGCGAATTTTACCTTTGGATTTATTTTTGAAATTATTTACTTTTCATACATAATAAAGCAGTGGTCGATCCACGAAAAATTTGGGTTCTATTTAGGGCCCCTTCTCAAAAATGAACTTAATAAAACAGGCCCCTCCACAGCATTCCTTTTAATAAAATAGGTCCCCTACGCAACATTCTTTCTCATAAAAACTGGTTTAAAATGTGTAATTTGTAAATAAAACCAGGTCACGAAAAGCAAAAACTTTAGCAAGGGTATTTTAAAGAATTTTTTGTTAATAAACTCTTGGTTCGAATTTGAGTAACAGGATTTCAACTTTCCTTACAAAATGTTATTTTTCACAAAAATATAATAAAATTCCCGAAAATAACTTTTACTTTTCACAAAATGGCCCCCAAGAATAAAAATCTGCATCGACCCCTGTAAATAATAAAATGTTTATAAATGTCATTTCTAATGTGAGAAAGATAATGAGCCTTTGTTTTGTAAATAACACTAAACATTGCTATTTGGAGTTAATTTTTAAATATTCCTTGTATGTTTGCACTGTTTTAGAAGTAGTAAACAGTTGCTGATATTTCTAAATAAAGCTAAAGCGAATTTAACATTTGAATTGATTTACTTTTCACACATAATTTTTATTTAAAAATATGTCTGTGTTCTAAAATAACAGTTTATAAATAACGTATTTATTATTGAAATATTTCAGACTTGTTTTCAGCTAAATATCAATTCCTATATTTAAAATGTCTTCTTATATAATATTAAAATAAGTATCTAAAAAGCATTAATTTATCCGATTAACTAGATCTGCTTTCGGAAATTTCCAGTCTATACTACTGTCAGCGCCATCTATTGGTGGATTACTTTCGCGTGCATTTTTTTTTTTTTTTTTTTTTTTTTTTTTTTTTTTTTTTTTAGCGTCGAACGGCACACTATGTATTCTAGACACTGTAGTTAAAGGGTTAAACATGTTAAAAGAAGTACATTTGTAATGTTAATTTCGGATTTTCCTAGTTTCTGATAATAGTGTTATAGCCTGCCAACAGATGGCGCCATATCCGATGCAGTATTGATTTTCATGTTTAATGTTCAGTTACTGAAATGTTTTCAGTTTAATATTGTGAAAGTGACCGTGCTGTTTGCAACTTTGCTTCGTGGAGGTCAAGAACCCTCTCCCGTGACGATTGATCATTAGAAAGAGCATGAAACGCTGGGATGAAATTTTAATGTGTTTTTAATGTAGTTTTTATTTATGTGCACGCTGATGAGTATCATAAGAATTTTTTATTATTAAATTTTCACAGCGTAAGTCCAAGTTTTTCTTATTGTATTTTTTTTTATGTTTCTATTCCTTGAATGTCTGCCAAAAGGAACACGAATATTTGAAAAATCTGGTTAATATTAAATTTAGTATTTTCAGTCAAATAAAAGATACGTTGAATAAAACATGACAAATGGCACTGCTTATGATGATGCTAAATCGTTGCGTGCTACATTCATTCAGAAACGCATGAAACCACAGACGCGACGTCTGCAAGCTAGCCTGTTAAATAGTCGTTGTTTAACCCCTTCGAGACGGGAGCCTTTTACGAAATTTTTAATCAGCTATCACCGTTTTTTAAAAACAGAAATTTGTGTCTTCTTGAGTCGAAAAAATGCGTTGATTAAATAAGGCAGATTTTACAGTAAAATTTTACTGGCGAGGAAAAACAAGGATTCTGAGCGCTTCATGCGGCACGTATACGTGTCGCTCGTCCCCGAGGGGTTAAGAATTTCACACCTCCTATAGGTGGACGTGATTACGAGAGCACAAGCAATATTCTTTTCAATTACGCACGCTTGGAACAATGGAACAATCAAGCAGGTGTGTGGATTCCCTAGTTGCATGGCAACTTTACATCCAGGCTAAAAATATATTGTGTTACAATGCATTGGGAGCCTTGGAAAAAAGAGCGTATAAACGCGGCTAGTAGCCACGAACAAATGGAGAGTAAAAGCTAAAGAGATAGACAATTTTTAAAAAATTGTTAGTAGAACTAGTAGGAAAAAAAAAAAAGTTCCATATGATCCACATAAATGTCCAGGACAGGCGAAAAAGCTACCAAAGGAAGCCCCATAAAAAAAAAGACTCAATTCAGAGACCAT
Source organism: Maratus speciosus (assembly GCA_963932465.1). Taxonomy (NCBI): domain Eukaryota; kingdom Metazoa; phylum Arthropoda; class Arachnida; order Araneae; family Salticidae; genus Maratus; species Maratus speciosus. The sequence continues at coordinate 56,882,586 of OZ010793.1, read as the reverse complement.
ACATTTAATATAGCTTGTTATGTAAAAAAGTTTAACACAGTGAGTAAAAGAAACAAAACTAAGTATTTACATATTTACAAGAGAATTTAGAATACTTTAAGTAAAAAAGAATAATAATGTAAGAAAAAGCTACAGTGAAGAGAGTTCAAACCAAATAAGCAGTTAAATGCAAAAGCCGAGGGGATCAAACGACAGCAAGAGGACGGCGTCCGCCCAGTCTAGTAATTGAGGAGAAAAAAACATGAAAATGAAAGAAGTAAGAGTAATATCATGAGAAGAGCTTAAAAATACAAGAAAAGAGGTTTTTTTTTTAACTTTTTAAACAAACAGCGCAGACAAAAGAGAAGGAAAAAAGTTTAGGAAATGAAGAGCTTAATCTTCGTTAATGTTGATTTGACTAGCAAGTTTATCAAATTCAGTTAGTATAACCATCAATTTTTGCATCGGATTATCGAGGTTCTTAGTCTGAGTTGAGATGTTCTTTATACATTTTAGGAATTTAGTGATTTGAAAGATTTGTTTGACTTCGTTGAAAGTATTAAGAATGTCTTTAATATCATTGGTGTAATTAGTAGGAGCATTAGAATTTTCAATAGTAGGGGAGGAATGGGTGTTTGCGGTAGTACTATCATTGTTATCAGAGTTTAATTCTACATTACTTGTAGAGGGTTCAGAGTCTTTAGTATTTTTGGTATAATTATAATTCTTAAATATATCCGCTAAGATTTGGGTTTCTTGGGATAGATTGCTGACGCTATTACTTGTTTTTCGGTTCTGTTTATTTTCGAGTCTATAAGGATTTTTTGGACAACCACGGAAATTCGCTGGGTGCCCCAGTCCACAATTGGCACAAGTGGGTTTAATACGCCCCTTGTGGTGACAATCCGTACTTAAATGTTGATCTCCGCATTTTACACATTTAGCATCAAAGCCACACACTTCTGATGCGGAACCGTAACCCTGGCATTTGTAACACTGTTTTACACGATTTTTGCTAGTAAAAGCTTCAATCTTAACAGAAATATAATGTATATTGTTAATTTGGTAAATTTCTTCAAAGTTCTTACGAGGGATAACATTTACCATGTATATTGGCATTGGTTGGCCAGTTTTACGATTTTTAAGCATGGCAGCCCTAGTGACTGCGAAACCATGCTCCCTGAGACTATCTTCAATAATTTTAGTATCGGTGTAACAGGGGAGGCCCCTAATGCATATTTTTTTGGGTCGAAGTTCTTTAGGATCAAGAGTTGTATATTTCTTTTTGTTTTGGTCTAGCCATTTCTGAGTAGATTTAAAGTCCTTATCAGAGTTACATTGTATAACAATGCGTTCGCCTTTTAGCGTTATTTTTGGTTTTTCCAAGTTTAACACCGTAATTTCATGAGCTACCGCCCAATTGCTGTCGACTTCGACGTAGAAAGGGTTAACAGAATTTTTAACTTTGACAGTATTCTGAGTATTATCACTAACATTTGACTCATCCATTTCTATATTTTCAGTAAGGGTAACTTCATTGGCGATATTCTTATATTTATTACTTAGAGGGATAGGTGAACTCTCCTCTGAAAGAGGACGCTTAACGCCTTTCTTAACTGCATTGAAAATTTCGTTTTTAAGGTTAGTATTAGTAAGAAAAAAATTTGGAGTTTTCTTATACTTAATAGCGCAAAAAAAACTAAAGATAGCTGAATTTAACAAATTATCATGGGTTGGCTCCCCAAGCAAAGTAAAAACATCAAGACAAGTTTTTCTTACCTCTTCCTGTTCAGAGGCAGAGTCAGAATATCCAGCTTTAGCCTTAATATCCAAGATATATTGGTCTACGAAGGTGTAAAAATCACCCAGTATAGTCCTCAAAGTTCGAAGAAAATCTATCAAATTGGTCTTTGAAATTACTGTTTAACGTTCCATTACATATTTTGTCGATAACTTCCTTGATATAATAATCTTGATCATCAGTAGCCGTCATAATGCAGCACTAAATAGCGAGCGAAAACTATTCTAACGAACCGCCACACCTGCCATTCACACTGCGAAAAATATAACATGCGATGGAGCAATCACCTCACATGACCCCTCACAACAGAGCTCCAACGCAAAACCGACTGATATGAGATGTCTGAGAAAAATGAAAAAATGATTACGCACGCTTGAGGGAAACTTTAATTATTTAATATATTTTTGATTTATAATATCCGGTGTCAAATGTTTTTTAAATTTACTCATACGTTCATTTAAAAGCTGAATACTAAGAACCAGTATGGAAAGATATGCAGTTACTGTTTTCGTTAATTTTTCATTTTTACCATTGATTACTTGTATCAACACGCTTTTATCAAGAGCAAGTCTATTGTTATTAATACGTATTTTTTGTCGATATTTGTTTCTGATATGAAAATAACAAAATAAAAATAATACCTAATGTTGTTAAGGTATAAATGTATCAACAAATGAGTACCTCGATAAATGAATAAATTAACAAATATACTGTGCGTCTCAAAAATATACACAAAGATACAAAATGACATTCCAAGATAAAATACCTTTCATGTATTTTCAGAAATGATTCAGATACATTTTTTTTAATTGATTTATTCGGATTTATTGTAAAAAAGAATTAGAAAATACGTAATAACTATGAAATTTGTTTTTTTTTTTTATGTAACATCACCTGCCCCATATACATAGACATCGTTTGACTTTACTTAGATCTATTATTAGTAAAATATTTCTTTTTTCGGAAGTTGGTTATTTATTCAGATTTCTTGAATATATTTATCATCTGCTGTTCTGACTTTTATTGTTTTGGGATAATTTTTCGGCTTGTTTTCGACTGACTAAGCGATCTTTTTATAAAGGGCATAGCCGGATAAACATTAGATTAAATCATTAGACATAGCGCAGACTTAATCAAAATATCAAAACGAGGCAAATACGGATCCTATCGGTTCCTACTACGTTCAATTCATTCCCTTCGTACCGACGCCGCGATCACTCCCTACCTTTCCCAACCTGCTAAAAAAATGGAATGATCTGCCTCATAGGGAGGGAGTTTGTCATTGAAGGGCTAGTCTTGTTTGGCACCCTCATTAAAGTATAAAGTACTATTCCTTATTTCTTGTATGAACTCGAAATTTCTGAATAAAAATGGAGACCAATCTGGCAACCCCGGGGTAGACTACAAGCCCAGAAAGACCTAATATTTATCGGAAGATATGCTTTTAATAGTTTAGCACGTTAACTGATATCCATACTTTGCAAACCTGGACACCATGTCATCTGGTTTAGCACTTTAAAAATATATATATATTATTATAATTCCTAATATCTACTAGAATTTTCGACCTGTAATTTTTTATTTATTTATTCCCTGAATGTCTGTTCAAAGGAACCCGAATATTTGAAAAATCTGGCTACTATTAATTTTAGTCTTTTCAGTGAAATAATAGAGAAGTTGAATAAAAAACACGATAAAGGGCATTACTTATTACAGAGCAAAACCGTTGCGTGCTGCAATCATTCAAATATTCATGGCATTAAGTGTTGCTGTTTAAGAACTTCAAGCTTCATATAGTGCGGCTTGATTACCTAAACGTAAATGGGGCTTTTACTCCATACAATTCTGAGAAATAAACTTTAATGACTTCAAATATTTCTGATTTATAATATCCGGTGTCAAACTTTTGTTTTATTCACAAGATCTTTTAAAAGCTAAATACTATGAACCAGTATGGAAATGATATGCAGTTACTTTTTTCATTACTTTTTCCTTTCTACTAATGATTACTTTTATCAACAAGATTTTATCAAGAAAAAGTCTATCGCTATCCATACGTATTTTTAGTCGATATCTGTTCTTTATATAAAAATAACAAAATAAAAATGATACATTATTGACTTATTTATAAACTTAATAATGTGAAAGAAATTATAATATTATCATTTTATAGTTTTTTATTTACATTTATACAAACATAAAATGAAATATTCTTATAACGATTAATAAATCATAGTAATTAAGTGCCTTATTAATGAAGGGATATTATTATATATTATTAAATCACAGTAAAAGATTTATTTATCAATCGTATAAAATCTTCTAAAAAATTAAAGCTTTCTTATTTAATTATAACATTATTATTAATTTTAGTCTTTTCAGTTAAATAATTCTATCGGCTAATTTTGATAAGGTATGCTTGCATTAACACGAAAGAAAAATCATGCATCAAGTATAGCTTACGAAGCACTTTCCAACAGTTCCACAATACCGTAACGAAACTTGAAAGTTGAATAATGTTAAAGAAGAATTCTCTATTTCCCAAATCAAGAATTTGTTAAAGTACTGCTGAAAAAAATTGCAGCAAATAAAACTGGCATGGATGTTTTTCAAATTACACGAGAAGAAACGACTTCACTGCTTATTAAAATGTTTTTTGTAACGTAGAAAATATCACTTATATAAGTTTTTTTTCTAACTATTTAATTTTTGCTTTTTCTTACATAAATATCACTGTATGCATTATTCACACATATGCATTTATTCATAAAGTCACTATTAAGAATATCTGAAATACTTTCGATATTTTTTCAAAAATTCGGAATTTTAAAAAACCTGGCTTAATCTCTGTCCGGACAATACTGGATTTTCGGCGTTATAATGTACAACTAAAAATAAAATTACACAGACTGACTTGTTTATATTTTCCGTTATCTTCTGCCAGCGCTTTTTAAATATATTTTCACATGTTACACTGTTAAAAATTTGAAGCAAACTGTCCACTCATTCTACAGTTTTATTTAAACGGTAACCTAATCGTAATTTAACTTTGTTTCTGACAATAATATGGTCAATAATATGGTCAGATACGCTTAATATTATCGTCGAGGAAACGTTATCTTTATAACGGTCGAAAAACTGGACATATTGCTGCATATTTTTAACAGTGTATATTTAAATAAAATCATAAGACGAAATGCAATATTCCACCTTCATTCAATCAGACAATACTCAATATGAGCTTTAAAAAGCTCATCGTTTTGCTTAAAAGGCGACGAAAATAATAAAATAGATGTTACAAGTTAAAAATATACATTTTAATTAAAATGTCTTAGTACTTTCGGTCTGTAATTCCTGTGCCCATCATCAGAGAATATTTAAAAAATAAATTGGTGTTCCATTCATACAAATACATCTCTTCGTTGGAAATGGCAGAGTCAATAATTATTAGGCTAGTTACAAGTTGAAGTAGCACACTGAAAAAATGGGTACTCAAAATTGAGTAAAATGTACTCGATTTTAAATACGTCACATGCCCATAATAGCTCCGATCCAAATGTACTCAAAATTGAGAAACACATGTACTCATTTTTTATTCAATGGATGTGTTCAAATATGAATCATTATGTACTGCCCCCCTAAACCTAAAAATTAAAGTAAATATGTACTGACATTTATTTCCCGTTAAAAGTTATTAACAAGAAACGTTTAATTGATTATTTATTAAGAAAAATATCAAAAATATTAGCAAGATACCCAAATCGAATATTTTTATGACAAGAGTATTATTTCCCAAGTACTTTTAAATTATTTTAAAATACTGTGTATAATTTAATATTTACATTAATAAACATCATTTATGCCGCCATAAATGAAATAAACCGTTACAGGTTACGAAATTATCGTTTTGTTTGGGTTTGATAACATGTGATGTTTCAAAATGGAGAAAGCATAGGTCCATTTTTTATCCGAAAATATTCTATTCGATATGAGTACATCGATTTACTCATTTCTGAGTACTTCATTTTTTTCAGTGCAGGGCCTCAAATTGAACTTATGTGAAGACAAATATTTAACTCCAATTCCATTTATTTCATTACATCACTTTGTTCACACATCACTTTCAATTTTTAATGCGTATCTGGACAGTAGAAGTATTTTTTTATTTACTTTTTTCTTTTATTAATAAGAGCTTGCTTTTCAACTCCTTGAAATTACAAAAAAAAAAAAAAAAAGTGAGTGTTTTCTGCTTTTTTCATAGTTTATTTTTCTAGCTGCGATTGAATTTGAGTTCAAATAATGAGCATTTTTAGAAAGGCAATTTTCTTTAATAATCGTTAAACTTCGCAAATAGAAATTCTAAAGAGTCATGTATAAACATCGGAAAATCTTGGCAATGTCTACTTGAGAGAAATATTTTATGGAAAGAATGTTGAATAGCGAATGTCTTGGTAAATTCTCAAAACAACTACTTAGCTATTCGTTAGGGAACCACAGAATACAAACTGTAAACCGCAACATCAAACTTTTCTTAGTTACGCTACTATTTTTCGAAGAAAACTGAAAAAGACATTACTTTTCGATTTTTTATCTGAAAATATGCGATGTATATAGATATATATATTTCAGTGTTTTTTAAACGTTTTTATGTAACAAAATAAAGATCTCTGTTAAAATGTTATTTGTACTGAATTTTAAACATGTTAAAATTACATCTCAATTTAATTAGATGAATTGTTATTCACATTACTAACAAGGCGTAAAACCGATAGAGTAAAAAAGTGTCCACGCCAGGGTTTGAACCTGGGTCTTTGGTTCAACGCTCTTCAAAATCAGCCATCTAAACGTCACACCTAGCCCGGCACCCTTCACTCTTATATGTTGGCAAGTTTGTGGTTTATTTAGTTATCTCATCTTGTGCTGTGGTTACAGCCTGAACAACATATAAGAGTGAGGGGTACCAACTAGGTGCGACGTCATTGTGACTCAGTGTGTAGAGCGTCGGTGTGCTAAGACAAAGACCCAGGTTCGAATCCCGCTTGGATAGTTTTTACTCTGTTGGTTTTAAACGTTGTTGGCATTGTGAATAAAATTTCAAGTAATTAAATTCAGATGTACTATTTCTTGGGCACATTTCAACGTTTCAAATAGTATATGTTAAAATTAGTTTTTGCATCAGATGCAAAGCCACTCCTCTTAAAAACTTTTGCTGCTATATATCAGAAGAAACCACGTACTCTTAAATACAAGAAATTAAATACAATTTCATCAGTTTTAAACTTTTTCATCCTATTTTAAAAGCTCTATTTTCATTTACAAAGGGGTTATTTCTTTGTCTATTTGAAATTATTTACATTTTACGCCATTATTTTTAACCCTTTATTTACTGGCGGTACTTGTACGTACATTAAAATAACTTGTTTTTGAATTGATTTAATACATCGATTAGTTGTAATACAGTTTAGAATGAGTTATATATACCTTACTTTATTTTGTTCCAAAAGCATTTTTGGTAACACAAACAAAAATATTTTTAAAAGGATGATTTCGTTGCCTTTATATCTTTTCAGCTTTCTTCGCGTTGTGTGGAGTAGAGGGGGGGGGGGTTCAATTCGGAAATACTTCTATATTTCTATTGTAAGAACGTTATATTTGTACATTTCCAAATTCTACAAAATACAAAGAAAAATATTTAAAATAGAAGATTTGAGTGATGTTATAAATATTGCACAAAATTCCTATAATTTCAAATTTAATGAATCCTTCTAAATATTACAATCCTTCGAAAATTTATTAAATGATTATGTAAACCTTATAATGTAGTTTAAATAATTCACGAAAAAAGCTTTAGAAGGTAAAATTTTCATGAATTCATAATTCAGTACAAAAACCGTTAAATAATATTTTATAAATTTTAAACATTTCCATCCATTAAAAGCTTTATTTTCATTCACAAAAGAGTTCATTCTTTGTCTATTTGAAATTATTTACATTTCACACCAAATTTTAATTTATTTTAAAAATAGCCAAATTCCTTATTAGATAATAAAAGATCTGCGATTTTTACTCCGAAAGAAAATGTTCATTCTCTATATTGTAATGTAATAAAAATCTGGAAACAACATAGCAAGATTTCCGGCTCAAATATTTATCTTGTTCTTAAGCTTGAGCTTACTGAAGACAAACAGAAACTCGAGTGAACATTGACAGGGCTTTGCATTCTGTTGTGCAAACAGAAAACTATAAGGCAAAAAAAAAGAAAAAAGAAAAAAAGAACCCGACAAATAATTGCCCAGAAGATATTTTAATTTCTAAAGCAAAAACATATTGATAAATTTTAAATGTTACATATATACGATACGAGAAAAGCATAATGAAATATTCTATTCATTTCATTCATGTTGATTTAATTATCTTATTTTTTCAATTATGTTAAATTATTTATCTTAATTTTTCAATTATGTTAATTCAAACATTTTTGTTCGTAAAGCAAAACAAATTGACAAATTTTAAATGATACATTTATTTCAAACATGAAAAATTTGATATTATTATTCTATTCATTTTAATTGTGTATTAATTTAACATTTTTATTCAAGAAATTCGTAATCTTTCTAAAATTAGACAGTATATTTATTCTTTTTCTTTTATTTACTTTAATATATATACACAATTATTTATAAAAAAACATCAAGACCAATTTTGTCCTACAAAATAGCTTTTGTTATAAAAAACTGATCTCATGAGTGAGGCAAAAATGAAATATTAAATAAATTTTTTAATGTTTCATAGAATCATTGCTACCAACGATTAAAGGTATTTCGTATAAGCACTAAAAGCAGAGTTGTAATACTTGTCAAAATGATTTTATCAATTTATTATAAATCACTTTAGAACAGTAAAACACACATTTATCCTATATATTACTTATAAAACATCAAACAGGCTGATTAAATGACGGACTTAGGAACTTATTAAATGAATGATATTAAGTGAAATACCTCAACCTTACGGATAGCATAAATGACACGAAATGGCATTATTACCCGTTTAGAATGCTTTGAAAAATAATTCCGATTATCTTAATGGTTGGCGATATGATAAGAAATTACAAATAGTGATTTTAAGTGTAAAAACCATTTGAAATACATCATATTAATTTTAAATGCAAGTTTCTTTAATTTGCACACTTTTTCATGATGCATAAGCATGCTTCTTATAAACACCACTATTTCCAAATCGTAGTCTTCGCTTGAATTAATCTAGATTTCTGCGATTAAGGGGATCCACGGCTCGAAATTCTATTTTTTTTTATTTATAGAGATTTTGTTATGAATTTTTTTTCTGAAATATGCTTTAATATAAAAAGAATACTACATATAAAAAAACTGAAATGTTTTTAATATTTAAAAAAATTAAATTTTAAAATTTTAAACGTATTTAATTTTTGATATAACTCTGGAAGTACTTACTCGATTTACAAAATTTTTACATTTTCTGTACAGAATTATGTGTCATTTTAATCTGTATTCAGGATTTCTTAAAATATTGATTATGCATTTTATAAATATATATATATATATATATATAAAAATGAAGTTTTTCTATGAGTTACTTTTGCATTAATTAGCATATTTTCGCAATTATCACTCAAAATTAAAAATACTGAAGACAATTTGTTGCAAATATAGCATAAAATCTCTGTTGAAAATTTCATACATATATCTTGCAAGGAGCTTTAGATATATTATTTTAAAGTTGACAAATCTTGAGAAAAATTCATTGTGAGATAAATAAAGATAAAGTTTTCGTCAGAGGACAGCTGTTGAATCACTTCTTAAAGAAAAAGGTATTATATCTCTGGATAAAAGCTTGCGGTTTGCGGTATTTAACACTAAAAACTCAGTATTTTTTAACCCAATAAATTTTTTTTTTTTTTTTTTTTTTTTTTTTGAGAATTCTTAGTCCAGGACCCCCTTAAATCTCTATAGTTACATTTGTGTATTTATAAAGAAGACGATATTTTTTAATTCTTTGGCATATAAGTGTGTTTAAATTCACACAACACAATCAGAAAGGATAATTTTCTGTTGTGAATTTACGCACACAAAACTGCGAGAATTCGGTCAAGAATTCAATTCTATTTTGAAGGTTTTAAAATAGTACATAATTTCCGAAATGAATTTAATATAGCATTTATTTACATTAAATTTTATACAGCATCGAAAACCAGATTTGAAACATAAAAAACAGCCTTATGAAATTCATTTTTTAAATGCTATTTTATCTTTCTTTTTATAATATAATTAATTAAAGTTTGCGTAATAATTAATGAATTAAGAGAAACAAATCTTAATTTGATTTGATTCTCTGTTAAAATTTGAAAGTAGTTAACCCTCTCGGCACTGAATTTTTTTCCAATTTTGGGAAAAATTACTTTTAGGCTATCAAAATTTAAAAAGTAGCTCACAGACGTTACAGTTTACTGAAACTTAACGAATGTGTTCTTCACATAATCCTAATGAATGTAGTTATGTAGCTTGTTTTTCATATAAAAATAGCCCAAGGAAGATTTTTTTAAAAACGTTTAGAAAATGTCGTATTACAACCAGATTAAACAAACATAAAAAAAAAAAAAAATTAGTAACATTTTTTATCTTTTAACACTAATAACTAATTCGGAAAAGGAGTCCCTAATTTAAATTTAAAGAGTGAAACATATGTTTGAATTAAAAGAAACGCCAACGGCTTACTTAAAATTAATTAAAAAAAAATTATTAATATTATTGTTATTAAATGCTGAAACATAAGTAAAGTCATAATAGTAATATATATCGACATATGCTATCACTATTAAGTGCTGGAATTAAGAAAAATATTTTTTTTTCTTTCAAATATTGCAATTCGAAGTAGGAGCCTCATATGAGGCTCAGGATGACGAGAGGGTTAAATAATTTTTGTCAATACGCATTGTAGAATTACCAAATGCATATATTTTATTCTTAACATTTTATTGAACAATAACAAATATTTATTTAAGAGTACAAAGCGATTTTCTTATTTACATATTTTGTTCATAATAATTGCTTTACTCTTTGGGCTCGTGAAAAAAAGCCCTTTGAAACCCCTTTTATTACCCTATTCAGATAAGAAGGTTCAAGTACCATAGTTTTGTAAAAGATCTATATTGAGTTTGGAATTGTCAAAGGCGTCTTCACAAAGACTTAACTTGACTGATATCTTAAATTATTTAATTGTGATTGTAGCATGAAACAAGTTCATTTCATGTTAAACAAATGTAGTAAATATTCTTTAAATGCTTTCAACTGAATAATTTATCGAAGTAATCTAAACTAAACGTTAATTAGGAAATCGCGAGGAAATGCAATAAAAAAGGCTAAATAAACAACCCTAAATGTTTCAATTAAAAATATTTGCATACTCAATGTTATTCTGATTTCCGTAAAATATGGTTATTAAGAAATATTTTAATTTAATTATGGAGAATGCATTAAAGAAATTTTGAGGAGTCTTAAAATACTTATTATTGAGTACTATTATTGAGTATATACTGAATTATTGAGTGGAATTAATTAACTGTTACACTGATGGAGAAAACTTAAGGACCACTGTTATTTTTAACGATTGCAGTTAGAAATAGATCCGCAGCAGCGCGTGTAAATTTGCAGGAATGCAAATTTTTACTTCCGGTTTTGTCGATCATGTGATAGCAGAGATAAGAGATTTTAGGCAATCGGCGGGTGGTGTGAGTTGTCGTTCGATGTAAAAATTGAAGGAGGTGGGGTGAAGCTTGAACATTGAAATTTTGAACATGTCTTCGAGGCATCATTTAGATGATACTACTTGTGATAGAATAATCGGATGTTGCAAGAAGGACGCAAAATGAGAGATGTTGCTCGTGAATTTAACATCGCGCACAGTATTGTTTCTAGACTATGGACATCATTCCAAAATAGTGAAATATGTACTAGGCGCGCTGGGGGAGGTCGTCCTAGCAGTACGACGTCCCAAAAAGTTCGCTTCATTGTTATTTCGGCAAAGAGGGACCGACGCTGCACAGCTGGTCAGTAAGCAAATCAACTTTGTGCTGCGACAGGAACTAAAATTCGCGGAAAACTGTAGCAAGACGTCTGAAAAAGGGTGTGACTATACGCCCAAAGATCTGGTGTGTGTGTCTCACTCTCGAGACTCCAACGTAGCGCCGGTTTACAGTAGTGTCGTACGCATCGCAGTTGGACTGATACGACTGGTCTAGCGTGCTTTTCTCAGACGAGAGTAGCATACTTACCAACATTCAACTAAACGTGTTTCTAGCCAGAAAATTTATTTGGAATCGTGTTTCTCTATGCAATCTATTTGAATTAATTTTTTAGTAAATTTCTGGTTCGAGAGTGTTTAACCTGGGTCAATTTAAATCACATTTTACGGAAGGGAAAGTTGTCAAGTATGGAGTAGATTCAATCTATCATCTTATTGTAGACGTATACTGATATGGCGCGAAGTTGGCAGTGCTTACTGTCGCGAAAATATTCTAGAAAGAGATCGATATGCGGCTTCAAGTATCATGGTACGGACAGGCATCATGTTCAATGGCCACACGGATCACTATGTGCTTGACCAACGGTCCATGATCGGTAAACGGTAGATTAAAGACGTCCTACTTCCACATGTTCGACATTTTTGAGGCGCTGTCGGCCCCAAAGTTGCGTTTTATGGACGATAACACACCATTTTATCGCACACAGTATGTACAAGATTGTCTTGAGGCCGAAGATATCCATCGCATAGACTGGCCAGCACGTTCCCCTGAACTGAATCCCGTTAAAAATGTATAGGAGGCCTTGAGGAGACGTATTGCTGCTTGAAAATTACCTCCCACAAATAAGCAAACGTTCATCCGTGCAGTGAAGGAGGATTGGGGCAACTTGCCTCAACAGCTACTGAATTATGTTGTTCTGAGTATGGCACGCCCTGTTGAAAGTTGTCTCGTATTACACGGTGGCCAAACACCTTATTGATATGGCACTGACGATTGATAATTGTGAGTATTTTGCTTTATTTGTACAGTCATGTTTTTGGACAATATTCACCTTTCAGAAAAAGAACCTCTGGTAATACCCTGTATACATCCTTTCAACCAAATTTTTACATTAAATCCTGTGTAACATTCTGTTAATTCTATTGTTTGTTTCTTGATCCACAATCACGCGTAGATTCTTATTTACGTGTACATTTCTTTTTGGTACTTAAGTTTTACCCACTAGTGTATGTGCTTCTTCTTTTGAACTAAACAAAGTAAGTTTGCTTTCTTTCGAGAAATTTTATATTTAAATTTTTTGAAACGAATAAATTAATAGATAGGATCTTGAAGCATTGATAAATGTTTTATTATCATTTAACCCGGGATTACACGCGCAGGGTGTGACATACCCAGGGTGGGCACGGTTATTATATTTCTCAGCACTAATTTTCGAAAAGGGATCTTCTAATTATTTTAGCGTAGAATTGATCAGCAATGTCAACGATCAAATAAAATGACGATTTCTGCTTGAGTTTATTTGTGGAAAAGTATAAATCGTACATATCCTGGGTATGCGCGAGCATTTCCGGGTTAATGAAATATAGTTTTGCGTTAAATGCCGGTATACGGCTTATTTAAAGTTTGTATTTCTACAAACTATAAATTAAACACTAATTATATACAGATTTAAGCAAGGAATTCCTCTTCGCAAAGCACATATTCTAGTATGTACAAAAGAGCCTTTCTCTATACAGTAGCCTCCCGCGTAACCGGCCTAAACGGGACCGAGGGTTAGCCAGTAAAGAGAAAAACTGGTTAAAGCGGAGAAGTAAAAAAAAAAAAATTAAAAGTATCTGCGTAATTTAATTAATTAAATATATTTTGTTAAATGGATACTAGTTATAATTAACTAAATTGAAAGAGAAAATATCATTGATAACAAATAATGAAAAATATGTAACCCAAATTAAATTGTTGAAAATCGTGTCACACACCTTTATAAGAAGTTGAAATTCTTCTACATTATGTATATTTAAGTTAATCAACCATAAAAAAATCAGTGACCTTCTTCTGTGGAAGGCAAGACGCAAACAATTTGCAGCATAATCTCTTCATCTCTTTAACATTTCTAGTTTAGCCGAGGAAGCTTTTAACCGCTGCTCAACATAGCGTAGTGGCAACTCTAATACTTTTACCCTTTTCATATGAGGAATTTTAGCAGTGTCAATTTCAACTGGATCATCATCAGGATCGTCTTCATATTGAGCAACATCAGTTACAGTCCTAATTATATCCTCGTCAGATAATATTTCATGCTTGAGATCTTTATCAGGCTCAAACAACTCTTAAACATCTTCTACGGTGATCTGTTCGTATCCCTCAAGCTTTTTAAATATTTGTACAAAACAGCTTGCAGATATATCAGACATTATAGAGTTCCTTTTTTGGGGGGGGGGGGAGATTGCACTTTTGATCATTAAAAACAGAAAACCTTCCGGGGGGACATCTCATTGTTCCTGGGGTGGGTGTTCTCCCCCCAGGTCACATCCTACACTGTTGAATCTCAACGCTTATGCATTCAGAACCGACATTCTCCTTTCTGAATTTTGCCTCCTTCCCATCGGGATTGTACTTCAACTCGAAAGCGTAACCTAAATTCCCGAGGCCATCATCACAGAATTTCGCCTGATGTTGGGGAAAAAAGTCGGCCGGTTAAAGCGAAGTTCCGGTTAAGAGGGAGGCTACTGCATTTGCCAAACAGAAGTCGTCAGAAAACATTATTAAATACGTAGTTTCTTTGTACAGATAGGAATTTGGTAAAAATCTAACAGACTAGTAAGTCGATTTTTTTCGAAAAAATCTGTTATAAAATTGAAATACAATCGTTTAAGCACTTGATTACGGCCACGACTGGCGACTGTTTTTATATTCAGTAATGCCCCAGTTTACAAACATATTTTTTTTATGAAAATATCCTACAGAAATGCTTTTGGTATTATCCTACAATATCTGGTATGAACACATTTACGACATTCAAAAAACATCATTGACTAAGGTCGTAGCTTCTACCTTACAGAAAATGCATTTATATCATGTTATCTATATTTTTTTGGATTTTAAGACATTTTATATTAAATTCGCACATTGAGAGATACTGAAATATTCTTCATCTTTGATACTGAATAACGAAATAACTCATTATCTCCACGTACCGTCCGTCGTGTGAAATGAGAACTAAAAATAAAAAATGCTGAAAGTACCAAAAAGTCAAAAATATTTTTTATTTATGAAAAAATATTTTAAATGCCCAGCTTAACAAACAGGAGAACACTTGAAGTGTTAACCCTAGTAGAAATAGTTCAAAAAAGAGTAGAAAAATGTCCCTGGTTGAATGTGGCACACGAAGTGAAGTGGAGAACGCTGAATATGCCACACGAAGTAAAGTGGAGGAAGCTGAAAGTGCCAGTGATAAGGTGCGAGGTGACTAGTGGCCATTACACAACTTGATCATGCTTTTATTGTTTACATCAATGGGATATTTTTGAGCAAGGTGAAAAATACTAAAGATATGAATACAAGAAATATTTACAAATGATAATATGAATTATTTAAACACTACACGAAAGGAAGCTATGTACCTACATTTTAAAGTGTTGAACTAAGAGCCCAAAAGGAGTGAAGTGGAAAAGTCTGTAAGTACCAGAAGTAGGAGATTTTCTTTTTTTCGTTCTCTTGAAAAAAATTTCTCTTTTGGACTTTCAAATTTTTCCGTTTTTATTTCTCAAATGTGGCTCTAAAATACACAAATTTTCTACTGAAATTCTCTCGGTATTGCTAATACTATTAATTAAGTAAAATGACAATATTAGACTTTTTCATTTTTCATCCATTTTCCTAATATTTTAAAAAGTTAAGAGCACGTTACTTATCGACAAGTAAATGTAACATAAATTTTAATAAAAGGTAAGTAATGTGAAAACTGTCACTTTTTCTAAAGCATTAATAAAGTAAATTTCAATATACTGTTTCCCAAATATATTGTTTTATCTATAAAAATCGACAATAATATAGGAAAGAAAAATTATATATAATATTTCATTTTGAACTTTCGCTTTCTTGAAATATGTTTTAGAGATTTTATGATAAAAAGTGAAGTATTAAGAAATGAGTGACTATATTTTTAAAACTTATTGGAATCGTTTTCCGTTTAAATAGACGTCAGTTCATTTTTAATCAAAAAATTAATTTGTCATACTGAATGTAATACAATGCTGACAGGGATAAATTTATAATATATAAAAAAATTAAACAAATCATGTTATCCTAAAATATACATGAATTTCTCATTAGTTAAAGAAATAAATATTTTTAAATTATTATTAATTGTAGGTTTTTGAGAATTTAAAATAGTTCAATTCAAAACATTTTATAAAATTAATAAAGTATTTAGCGACATGTGTTACTTGTAGTAATTAATTTTTAAAGTATGTTAGCAAGCTGAGAAAATACTTATACTTTTAGACCATTCCGTAAATATTAAATAGAAAACCGGTGATTACTTTTAATATAAAAAGCATAATTTAAAAAAAAACATTTACAATATCATATACATATTGAATTTTTATATGTACATGGTTTGTGCTATCTGAATATTTTAACTTGACATATCTGTACCTTGGAACAAAAAGAGCCAATGTCCAAAATTGTGACATTTGAGTTAACTGCACGAATGAATTCAGGATGCGATATAAAGTAATGGTTAAATTGGCCAAAGTCCTCGCAATATTAGATCATTGAAAACAAGATATTTTGTGGAGGCCAATGTTACTTACTGTTAATGTAATATGTCAAACTTAAATTGAGTTTCCTGCCATTTGAGAAAAATGGACATTGGCCCTTTTTGTTCCAAGGTGCAGATTATAATAATTAACAACTTTACCAGTAGCATCAAGTTATACGGGCCAGTTTGTGGTCAGCTCACAGAATAATTTCCTTTATCCACCCGCTCAATTTTCATTGTTACATTTTGTTATCAATTTATGTATTTTTGTATTCGCTAAAGCAAAATTTCGCTCTGTTGACATTCACAAAATCGCTTTGCTTGGAAAAAAATTAATATTTCAAAAATTAATATTTTAAATATTTCAAAGCCAGCCTGCATTTTGATGGCTCGGCCTGCGGGAGAGGCCGGTTAAGGACGTCGGCCCAAACCTGCACCGTGCAGATCTGTAAAACAGGCCTCGCAGAGTATAGGAAACATTTTATTATTTCTACCACTATTTTGAAAAAAATTTCTTCATAATATGTTTCTATTTTAGGTGTTATACAATTTATCTGGATAATTATAGGTCTAGATTGTTGATAGGACGTTTTCGTATATGCACCTTCTAATACCGCTCCACCTTTCCGATAAACAAAAATTAACCAGTTCGCAATCATCACATATTACAAATGCATATGAGAAAATATTTCAGGTCTCTTAAAATCCCATGGTATCTAGACGTCTTTTATCTTACAGAAACCTGTAAAGATATTCTTAAACCTAACCGACGCAGAGTAATTCTGTTTATAAACTGATGAAATAATGGATTGGCACCGGAATTTATAAACGAATTTATTAGAAAATGTCTTGCTTATTTTGAACTAGCTTAATTTCACGTACAATATAATAGGGAAAATTTTAATTAAATAATCTTAATGCCGTTTGTCAGTTTTAGAATTAAAATTAGGTGTCCTTTTTTAAGGACACCGCCCTCGAAAGGATTAAGTAACTACAAACACAGATATTCCAGTTCATTTATTTATAGATGTGGTATTTGTTATACCGTGCAAAAGTGCAACGCAGTTTATATGCGGGAGACAAGTTGAGCATTCCAAATAAAACTCAAGAAGCACAAGCATTTCAAATTAAAAGTTTTAATAACATGATTGCAGACAATGCCTTAATCTTTTCGAGAGCGGTGTCCCAACAAAAGGACACATAATTTTAATTCAAAAACTGACAAACGACACCAAGAATATTTAATTAAAATTTTACTTTTATAATGTATGTGAAAATAAGCAAGTTCATATATTTTAATAATTTCGTTTGTAAATTCTGCTGTCAGTCCATTATTTCATTGAGGATGGTTCACGTGAATTGGCATTTTCGGGGATTGATGGAAGAAAATATTACTGGTACCGGAAATTTTGTAAGGATGAGTAAAGTAATGCAGGCATGCTTACATCAGCTTGTTTTTCAGCAGGTTTCGATTTCTGACGACAATTTGTAAGCGTAAATTTCGTCCTCTTTTACCAAAGCGATATAAGTAAGCGTCCTATCTTAAATGGGAGAAGTATCCGCAAGATTAAAAGCGAGGTCACATCAATCAAGGTCATGCGCCACGTAGCGGATGGAGTGCGAACTACAGGTAGATACTTAACTGTTTTCTTACTGTCACCACTAAAATTGTAAAGTTTTTTTCATCTTGATTAATAACTGAAGTGCCTCTAATACGGCGAAGGAAACTGCGTGGTGTCGAGTGCGTCTGGATGCCCCTCTCGCTACGCCATAATTTTGCAATGAATGTGGCAAACAAAACTCATTGCCATGAGTGACTGAAGATTTAGAAAATACGCGCCACACTAAAAGCCCGCGTATGTGAATTATCACTCCGTCCACAAGGTGGCGCAACTGTGTTAATTTGCGCTTGATTCCAACATTAAGTTTGTTCGCTTACTTATAACGCTTTGCTCTTTTACTAGAAATGATTAGTCGTCGATGTGTTAAATTTTGTGAAATCTTTTGTAATCAGGCAGAACTGTAGCAATTAGGGATCCACCGAAGAGTGATTTTAGCCGAATACCAAATGATCAGCGTGCAAGAAAGCTTAATACTGAATACACGGCTAACCGAAGAGTAACTGTTAACCCAAATACCCAATATTCGACTGGCCGAATTCTCTTACATTTCAAAGTCTAAAGGTATTAAAAAGTTAAACTTTAACCCCTTAACTCACGCTCCCGTCAACATCACGGCCTGAGGTGTAGTTTGTTATTTCTGGTGCCCGTTATATTTCCGGGCTGGAGATTTATTCCTGGAAAAAGCTTCTGAAACCAGAAAAATTTAACTGGCATTTAGGTGTGAAGTCTTTGAATAGTACCGTTAGGGCTTGGTTTTTGGCGCTGATTGTGATGTTGGACTTTGTATTGCATGTTTCGAAATACATCACACTCAAAAAAATTATTAATAATCAAAGTTTTATTTTTATTATATAATTTCAAAAAAATTGTGTGATGATGATAAATAAAGATCTAAGATGTGAAAAATAGAGGCCTTATTCGCATTAATTTGTATGGTGCAAAACAATAAAACACAGAATTCTCGCATGATGGCTTTTCCACAAATGTGAAGTTGTTCTATAATATCTTTTTTTTTCGCCTTAGAAAAACAAACCAAAAAAAAAAAAAAAAAAAAACAATTGTATATTTTATATAGAAAACTTATAATTATTCAATTTCTGTAATAAAAAATAGGTACTTTTTTTTTGTTTTTCTAAATATTAAGCGACCGTTAAGGGGCTAAAACAATTTTACATAATGTTTAACACATAAACTTCCATTTTGATAAACAAGACCTTTTTTACATGTACAGTCGAAAAAAAAAGTAAACACCCCTACTAACTCCTCAACAAATCATCGTAGAAGAAAGTTACTGGTACCGAACGACTGGAAATAAAGTCTACTTTTAAATGATGTATATAAAATTTGATTAGGGTCCCATCTACATATCAAATCATAACTTTGTTTTTTTTTCAATAGCAGTACACTTCTGACAATTCTGACAGCATAAATGAACTCTGCGCCCTCCAATTAGTCAAAAAACAAATTTTTATGCAATTCGTACCATAAGTGTCCGAGAAATTAATTAATTTAAAACGAGCGTATTTTAAGGGCTGAATCCAAATTGAAGTTCGGTACTCGATTGTTAACCCCGAGAGCTCCCTTTTTGATCAAGGTACCTTAAGCAGTCAATTAAGCCTGTTAGATTACAGGATAGCATAAGAAATTTCAAAATATCTAGTCACTTCTATCATAGACGGTCCCTTAAACCATTATTTTGCCGTTTTTTAAGCATAATTTGAAAACTACTTGGAAGAAAAATGTGAAATTTTGGATTTCCATAAAGCAGGACTTAATAAATCTGAATCCACCAAAAAAATTGTAGGTTGCAATTCATAATTTTTTTAATATTAATTTCATAATTCATAATTCATATCAGAAAATTATAAAAATTGCAAATTCAACGTATTTATGTTTGGGTACATAAGTATTATTGCTACACAAAAAATTAAAATATTAGGATTATAATTTCAGAAGTTATGAATAAAAATATGAAAATGCAATTTAACATTAGAAGCACTAAATTTTGAATGTTTATAATTCAAAAACGTATCATTCAAATGACTTGAAATTTGGTGTCTAGGCATAGTTTGAACCCAAGATTTGAAATATTTCGTTAAAATTGGGAATTGTTATTGAAAAAAAAATGAAGTTTGTATTCGTTTTAATATGTAGATGTCACTCTTAGGCAAATTTTATATACGTCATTTAAAAGTAGACTTTATTTCCAATCATTCGATACCAGTAACTTTCGTCTACGATAATTTGTTAAGGAGTTAGTAGGGAGTGTTTACTTCTTTTTCCACGACTGTACAATTTGCATTAAACAAAACCTGTACTTTGAGTTACACAAAAAGAAAATTGTTTAAAACTTTTTTATTATTACAATTTTAAATTTCATGGGTTCTTCTGTAAATTAAAACAAATTAATAAAACGTTTGTCGACACAGTAAAAGCACTATCAGCTGCATTCTGAATAAAGGAATGTCTTGAGCTACCTTATGAAAATGTTTCCGTTCAAACTAGAAATTTGATTATTAACTATGTTTATAAGATACAAAGAAGAAAGATGTTAAACAATAAAGTTAAACTGTTTAAAATCAAAATTCTGGTGTGAAATATTTTTGTAAAATTTGACTCAAATTTCCGGTAGTTTTAGTGTTAACTAAGAATGGCGGCAATTTCCAGAACTTCTTGTCACATTATCGTATTTCGCAGAAATCAAAGTAACATATAGCTACAATATTTTCTTTATTGTTCAAGTAACAAACTAACGTCCATGTTTGCTTGGTGTAATATTCACTGTTTTTTTGTGTAGCGATCTCATCTCACATGATCAGTATAAAGCGAGTTACTAGCTTAGAGCTTAGGCTTGGCCTTTTGCTCGACGCTAACGTTCTCGCCTCCTGATCATGAGATTCCCGGTTCGAATCCCATCGGCGCCAATCACTCACTCTCCAAAGTGGTGACCCGGACAAACACGCAAAACAACAACCTTCAGCAACAATCACCTCCTCTCATAACCAACAGATGGCAGCACTAAATAAATCATCCCCTTCAACCAAAAGCCTGTGAAGCGCTCACAGCACAAAGCCTGTCCTCACACGCATCAGATATGTGTACGACAGCATCATTCACGAGTGCATATCGCTCGCCAGACGTCAGCAATACGTCTTTCTCATTGGGGATGGAGTGTGTAGCGATCTCATCTCACATGATCAGTATAAAGCGAGTTACTATCTTAGAGTAACTGGCTTGGCCTTTTGCTCGACGCTTACGTTCTCGCCTCCTGATCATGAGATCCCCGGTTCGAATCCCATCGGCGATAATCAATCACTCCAAAAACTGAAAAGGTGGATTATGATCTTGATTTTGCAGATAAAAATTATTTGTCTTAATGTCCATTAACCCTCTCGCTGCGCAACCCGAGATTTCCTCGGGCAACGTAAAAATAGCACAATTTGAACAACCCGAAATTTCCTCGGGAATACATTTTTTTCTGTCTAATTAACCATCCTTGATTATTCCCACCAGTTATTTTTTTAATCTAAATTTTGCGTTATTTAATCGTAGCATTTTCCCGATTAAATAGACAAAAAATTTTGTTTTGAAAAACAGAATAGAAGATTAGAAACCGAATTTATGAATAAAAATTCTTAAAAGACGCTCGTCGCGAAGGAGTTAAATACGCATTTTTTGAAGCTATTGTGATAGAACAATTACGCAGCGAAAGGGTTACATTTCTTGAAAGTGTTTTTCTTTTTTGTTTAGCAACAGTCTATAAGTAAGAAAAGTAAGAAACCCTTAAAGTAAGAAACAGCTTATTTACCAAACAATGTTCAGAAACATATCATTAATTCCTATTAAGGTCGTCATTCATGATTAATTTCCTTAAATGTAACATTTCAAAAACAAATAAATAATGTAAATTATCTTTTATTTAAATATGATTCAACTTCTAATTATTCTGAATATCTTTATTAATTGGCAGATAAAAGTAGCAATTGTGTAAGGTTTTATAAAATATTAATAAACAAACAAATTAAGTATCCGGTCAGGCCCAATATTTTGATAACCGGCACATCTGAACATTCGGCATACCGAATAGTTTTACATTCGGCCTAACCGAAAATTTGGTCCTATAAGCTGAATACCGACAAGGCATTGCATATTGGATGTTTCCCTAGTAGAATTATAGAAATCTACTTTTCTACAGCTTGGTACAACAAAATTACCGATTTAAATATAAACGAAGTTGGATAGTTTCCAATAGAGTACTCATAGACAAAGAAACAGCTGCACGGACCATCACCTCATCGAGTTAACAGTTGAAATTCATGGATTATACTGACCTCGTTTAGCGTATTAAAATGAAACTTTTCTGCCATGTAATGACAAGGCAGAAAAGTTATGAGTATCAAGATATGAATGCATATCTTGGTTGAAAACACCTGCAGAACCTACTTTAGTGGTTGACAGATAGGTTTATCTTTGTGTTTCCTGCTCTCAAAGGTATAAAAATATAAAGGAGTGGGAGCAGGAAATCAAGTTTTAACAAATCCAGGAATTTCAGTAGTCAACACGCTCCTTGATGGTTTGTGCAGCCTGTGATATAGATTGAAGACCGGGTTCTAAAATGCACGGAATAATTGATTAAAAAAAACTCCAACTATTAATTTACTGGAACAATTATTTATTTAAAACACTTTAGAGGTGGTTCAGCTGAAAAAATGAAACCCCCAATTACAAAATGGGGCGCCAAAGCGCCTTTTCTTTTAGAACCTTCACATATCGAAGGCTAGAACAGAAGTGCAAGTTTTCGGTAGAAATCTAGAAATCTTGGCGTTGCATAGAATCGCCAATTTACAAACTTTTGGTGACTGCATGAAAGTGAACAAAGGTTTTTGGCGAAAAAAATTACAGCAAATAATCTGGTGTCTCTACCGGAAGGGTGACGCCTAGATTGCAAGTAACCGCATCAAATTGCGATGAGAAAGGCATTAGAAAAACCGAAAATTGTTTATATTACAGATAGGCCTTTGCCCAACTAACTGTTTCATAAAATTGCAGAGTGCAGACTGCTGGATGGGAAAAATGCCGAGAATCCACGACATCTGGTTTTTAACTCGACCACAAATCTCGATAATGTAACTTGCTTCCCACAAGATCCGTTCTTTTTATTTTTATTGATAATACATTTTCAACGTTCAAGTATTAATAGAGATAAAAATTTCTTATCAATGCGGCGGGCAAAATCCGATGTAATTAAATGAAAACGTATTTCTACTAGCAGCTGCCTTTTCTAGTTTTTATTTATTTTTGTTGCACTGGAAGCAGTAACGGACAGATAACTGATTAAATGAGAAACGGAAAAAAGATTGAATATTTGAGCGCACTGAATGAAAGATGTTTTTAGAAAGAAGGAAAAAAAAACACTTTAATAAAAACTGTAGGTTTTGAGAAATGAATTTAATTATGTATTACAGTATAAAAAGGGGGGGGGTGATACCATGTTATAAAAAGTAATAAAGTTGTGTTTAACTTAATTTTGAATAAAAAGATAGATATGCGACAGACACGCTGTCACACAGCCCCCTCCATATCTATCAGTGTTAATATAACTGCAACTTTCACCTTGAACATTTGATGCAATATTTCCTGTGAGTTGATATTTTACAGTTTTCTATTACTTTTATGATAAAATTTGCTGATGAAGGATTCTATGGAATCCGAACGTCCTTTCAATATGTTTTTTGATGTTTTTAACATTTTATATACTAATTGCAGTAAAGTATCTATAATATTAATTATCTTTTATAGTTAATTATTTTCAGCAATCATATTAATTTTAGTTGGAGATATTTTAGCCAATATTTGAAACGAATAATGAAAATCCTCTGAATAGCGGACAAACCGAGATCGTGGAATTTGTCCGCTACTGCGAGAACTCCGATTTTCTCAGGTTAAAATCGTACATTTATAAAAAGGTTGGACATATAAAAAGTATTAGTTAATTGTGTCCGCTATTCGCAATGCCCGTTATTGAGGTTTTGGTGTATTTATGTAATAAAATACTTTATAAACTGCTGTAAAACATAATGCAAATCAAATACTTCTTAAAAATACCACAAAAATGATAAATGATCAACGGATTTTAAAAGAACTTTGTCTCTGTTTATCAATCGCAAACAATAGTTAAGGCTGAAAGGAAATAACAGAAACTGGGATAGGCGGGGCAAACAGCAATCAGAAGCTGACCACAACAAGACAAAACTACAAATCAAACCAAATAAAACTTTAAGGCGGCCGCCTAATATTAAAGTTATTAACCTTGGCTCCAGACAATTTCATTACTCTAATGAAATTATTTAAATAACATATTACTTACTTGAAATTATTATATTAGTCTTTTAATTTTAAGCCTTTTATCAAAATATAAGATTTTAAGATATTAAGTATTCGTCGCATTGATAAATGAATTTTCTAATAAAAGAAAATTTGAAAAACGTCAATTTTTTGAAATGTTAATATAATATATTAGGTAGCTTTCATTACAAAAAGCTACCTATTGCAGCCGTTCGGAGGAAAGCGATTTCAAAAAATTTTGGTATATTTTCATCGATCATGACCCCCAGACGCCGAAACCACCCCCCGTTCAAAATTGATATATATATATATATATATATATATATATATATCCATATATATATATATATATATATATATATATCTGACCTATGTCACACTGTAACTCTCGTATTTATGAACCGATATGGGTGTAATTCGGTGTGTACATAGTACATACCAATGTCTCGACCGAGTTCGTTGGCCAGCTTCATCCGACATTTTGTTTCAAAATGGCGGCCATTTTAAATTTTTTAAAAAAATTAAAATTTGAAATGTGGTACCAAAAACTTGAAAATGGAAAAAGATTTTTTTCTTATGTATTTGACCTTTATACAAAGACTCCGGAGCAGTTTTTGTTTCGTCTATATCTTAAAAAATGGCTGAGTTATAGCATTTTGAATTTCTAGCGTGGCTGACATTTTGAAACGTCCTGAATTTTGTCATGCGATAAAAGGCCTATTTATGAACCGATTTGGATGTAACTGCGTTTATACATAGTACATACCAATGCCTCGGCCGAGTTCGTTGGCCAGCTTCATCCGCCATCTTGTTTAAAAATGGCGGCCATTTAAATTTTTAAGAAAAATTTTAAATTTGAAATGTGGTACCAAAAAATTGAAAATTTAAAAAATATTTTTTTTATGTGCTTGACCTTGATAAAAAGATTCGGGAGCAGTTTTTGTTTCGTCTATATATTAAAAAATAGCTGAGTTATAGCATTTTGAATTTCTAGCGTGTCTGACATTTTGAAACGTCCTGATTTTTGTCACGTGATAACAGACGTATTTATGAACCGGTTTAGATGTACCTTGGTGTGTGCATAGTACATACAATCATCTCGACCGAGTTCGTTGGCCAGCTTCATCCGACATCTTGTTTCAAAATGGCAGCCATTTAAATAAATTTTAAAAATTTTAAATTTAAAATGAGATACCAAAAAATTGAAAAATGAAAAATATTTTTTTCGTATGTGTTTGACCTTAATACAAAGATTCCGGAACAGGTTTTGTTTCGTCTATATCTAAAAAAATGGCTGAGTTATACCATTTTGAATTTCTATTGTGGCTGACATTTTAAAACGACCTGATTTTTGTCACGCGATAACAGGCGTATTTATGAACCGATTTGGATGTAACTTGGTCTGTACATAGTACATACCAATGTCTCGACCGAGTTCGTTGGCGAGCTTCATTCGCCATCTTGTTTCAAAAGGGTTGCCATTTAAAAAAATGTAATTTAAAATTTAAAATGAGGTAATAAAAAATTGGAAAATGAAAAAGATTTTTTTTCTGTTTGGCCTTGATACAAAGATTCTGGAGCAGTTTTTGTTTCTGAAAATTTGTTCTTTTGTTTATATCTTAAAAAAGGGTTGAATTATAGCGCTTTGAATTTAAAGCATGGCTAACACTTTGAAACGATCTTGTATTTGTCACGCGATAACACACGTATTCGCCTATTTCGATGGAAGAAGGCAAGTGGATAGTATACATCAATATCTCGACGAAGTGTACTGGCCAGCTTCATCAGCCATCTTGCTTCAAAATGGCGGCCAATTAAATAAAATTATATTTAAAATTGAGGTGCAAAAAAATTAGAAATTGAAAAAGGTTTCTTTCTTAAATACTTGACTTTGATATAAGGATTCAGGAGCATTTTTTGTTTGTCTTTATCTTAAAAAATGGCTCAGATATAGCAGTTTCCATTTCTAATGTGGGTGACATTTTGAAAAATCTGATTTTTTGTCTGCGACTGCACTCGTATATATCAACCGATTCCGATGTGAGTGAGCATGTGCACAGCAATTACTAAGGTCTCGACCAAGTTCACTGGTTAGCCTCATCCACCATGTTGTCTTAAAATGGCAGGCACTTTAAGAAATCATCGAATTTGGCAGCCAAACATAAGTTACTTTAAATAAAAGCTGACTAATGTCGCGAAATTCTCATTCATAATGATTTAGTATTGATAAAAATTAGTATTGAATCTCCTATATTCGTTTTCCACTAAATTGAGCTTCGTGTGTTTGAATAATATAAGTTGGCTTTTTTAAAATAAGGAATATGAAAGCTACCTCTTCCTCCCGGCACTGGCCGGAAGGACTTTTTTTAATATACACTTTGTCCAAATTATTGATTTTCGATAAGAAAATCGAAAATGATATAGGAAAGAATGTTGTATCTAAAATTTCATTTTAAGCTTGTGCTTTCTTGAAATATGGATTTTTTCATACAGTATTAAAAAATAGCCAACTATATACATTTAATTATCGATATTATATTTCGTTCAAAAACACATAAGTGAATTTTCATCAAAAATTTCATAAATTAGAGATAATTTTATAAACTACCGACAGTGATAAATGCACAATGATAAAACTTGTTGCAATTGTTTTTATTAAACTGCATAAAATAAATAAAGTAACTTTTTAAAACCTTTTAATTGTATAAAAAACAGAACCAAATCACATTTTCTTAAAGTATTCCTAATTTCTTAATTTGATTAATAAATTCATATGTTTAACTTATTTTTAGCTCACAGTTTAATTTTTTTAAATTGAAAGTGAGTCAATTACAATGTTTTTTATTAACTAATTTATTTGGTAAAGTGCATAAAAAGGCATTTGTAGTAATAATTTTTTTAATTATGCTAACAAGCAAACAAAGTACTATTTTAGAAATAATTATGACCATAATATTTCAACAAAATTAATAATTAATGACAAAGTAATTCTATTGCTAAAATGTAGAAATGATTGAAAGACAGGATTATTTTCAAACGTATTGAATTATTTTTTTTAATCCAAAATTTACAAAAGCAAACATTTTTTTTTTAATTTTGCCACTTGGCACTTATGAATTACAATTAAGTGGTACGATGATATAAAATATATAATTGTACTTGAAAAAGCTAAATTTATAAAGAGCTCAGAAGATAAAACTGGTATGTAACAAAAAAAGAGTTAATTATATCACAGAACATAATTTATGGTCCTCTACCATCTGTTAACACGTTCACTGCCAAAACTATAAAGTAAGAATTTTCAAATTGCTCGTTGAAAGTCGTTTACCACCACTAATTCAGAACGGTAAATTTCGCTTTACTAATACTACATCGAAATTTCTGCCAATAAATAAGTCATTGTTTTAATTCTAAAATAGTGGTGACAAAGTAATTAATAAATTAAACCAAGATTATTAAAGCCACGAGTATACTCGTGGTTGGCAGCGAATGGGTTAAATTACTATTTGAAAAAATGTAAAACCCACAGGGATTTTAATTGATAAACGAGGCATTTCACAATAAACGGAAATCGATATTTGGAGCTTTACAGACTACTTTCACAAAATGATGATTGTGTCACTTACCACTATCTGAGCTCTTCATATGGTTTATTTATTGAAAATTAAATAGTAGCATATTGACAATTTTAGCTACTACTAAGCAGAATTTACGCAAAAATATTTCAAAGCGTTTAAATGCAAGGTAAAAAAAAACTCTGTTAATTAGACATGAAATTTTAAAGTTATCTTATTGACAACTTTACAGCAGGAAGGTTTTGTTTTTATTAAAAAGATAAATAAAAAAATAATTACAAAAAATTAATCTACTTTCAACTTTATTTTATGCTTTAGGTTTTGAACACATTTCTTCATTGATGGCCGGAACAAAGGAAAATTAATTGCAAATCATGGGTTATACAGAAAAATACGGTCGAATAGGACTTATTTCAAATACCTTTATTATTACAGGGCTTTTGATGAATGAAAATATATATAGAATGAGACTTTTAGCTAATGTTTCAGTTATTTGTTCCAAAATTATAACGAATAAAATTTGTTTCCATTATGTTTTCACTGCTTACCTAATCAAAAATTATCGTAATTTATATATAATCCCCGATATTATTATATATAATTGTACAGTCGTGGAAAAAATTTCTGCCAAAAAAAAATAGATTGTTTTCTGGCAGATGAAAGTACTGAGTGTCCAGCAGATTATTCATATACCGGTAGCAGAAAATGTGAAAAAAAATATTACTCGTGTATTTTTTACTCGGCCAGCTTTCCTGAGCAGTTTTTGTTTATGTGGTAATTATTTAACAGAAAACTATACTGTTTTTCTAATTCACGACTAAGTAAGATATGTTTAAAAGCAGGTGAAAGGCAAAAACTAGGAAATATCAATTTTGGGATTGTTTTAGCATTTTGAATCCCTTAATTCTCTCCTTTTAACGATATAATTAATCCGTTCGGGAGAATAGATTCATAGATACATCCTCAAAAAGTACTTAAAACGCTTGTGTTTTTATACCAGTAAAAAAGGAAAGTAAAATTGATTTTATTTAATTACGACATTTTTGTGATTTACAAAGTTAATTCAAATAATGAACAAAAAGTGGTGCCAAACTAATAAAATTCGTGTAAAAGATGCCGGTCCTGAACGGGTTAACAATTTTGATTTTACAGCAACGAGCGATTTGAAATTTTTAATCGAATGTATTTCTTTACAACTGTTCAAAATCCTGGACCGCGCTATTTAACACTAGAACCGTCATAGCGGTCATTTTGACCGGTAAAAATTTAAAATATTTCGATTCGAACCAGAATATTTTTTCTAAAATGAGTTAAATGTACACCCCGGACAAGTAAGTTTAATGATGATGATAGAAGACCTTTTGCCGAGAAGCCCGAGACCTTCACCACCTTCCCACATTCCCGGATACTGGATACATGGGTTGGATAACAAGGTGCGATTCCTTGGGCAGCAGTGAAAAATAAAAACTGGGGCGGGGGGGGGGGGGGGGTTAACACTTAGGTTCTTAAGTTCAACAAAACAAAAAAGAGGAAAAAAACAAAACAAATACAAATGTACTTAATGAGTTTCAGTTTTACAATAAATTGAATTAATTTAAATTACATATAATGCCCTTGCACAGCACCTCACAACAGCGAATGCTGTCCCGGATATGCGCAGACCATGGCCTTGAAAAAAGCCCTTTGCATACCAGAGTTCAGATCAACTGAGGAGAAGCAGAGACGTGTGCAGCCTACGGGAACTGGGAGTGAAATGAGCCCTGTGTGACACCTGACAGGCAAGTTTAATGTATACCCATGGAACTACTAATAAAGAGGAACTGACATATCCTTAAAATAGTGACACTTCCTCTGGTAGATTTACAAAGAAATCTTTATCTTACTTAAACGCCTTACTAATAAAAAATTTTAGTTATAAATAATGGTAGAAACTGATTTTCATTTTTACTGGTAAGAGTTTACTTTGGCAGTAGTTAGGTCCATCGTTTCCGCCATATTGTGTTTGCTTGTTTGTGTTTTTGACGGCCAATTATCAACACTAGGGATATAGGCCCTAAGAGGGAGGAGTGCCCTTCGTGGGGGTCTTTCTAAGGGAACCTAAGCCGTATTAACAGTTGAAGTACCAAGGTTCGAAGAAAACCATGAAAACGCCAAACGATTAGGCCGCAAGCGCGATTGGAATCGAACCTAGCACCTCCCGTCTACCAGCTTCGAGAGCAAAACCTCTCGGCTACTGGTGGAGCACCCGCCATATTGTGACAACCAGGGAAACAAACTGACAGTTTTACAAGGCATGCTGACATCAGTAAAAACATATAGAAACTTTTACATTTTTGAGAAACATTTCCATGAAAAACATGCTTAAATAAGATGAAATTTTCTATTCCATTTTACTGGTGGGACGTTTGCCCTGGCGGTAATCAGAGACTGAAGATCCGATTTACAAAAAGCAGCCACTATCTTGTGACAAACTCCTCAGTTACTTCACTCGCAACTGGTATGTCTCCTCCTCTTTATTCGTAACTCCATTTGTATACCACGGAAAAACAAGTTAAATAGTTATAGATAAAAATTCTGGTATAAAATATTTGTATAACATTAACTTTTCGGCGGTTCTAATGTTGAGGGGACCGGGTAAACGAAATTCAACCAAAAAATCGATTTTTACTTTTTTATATCATTAAATAGTTTAAAATTTTATCTTTTCAACGATGTATTACGCATGTTTATACATAAAAAAGAAGAGTTGGTTTTTTTCATTCTTTCTAACAGCACTTCATAGCAACGGGCTACTTTTTAAAAATTGAGATTTCTTGATTGGCAACACTTTTCTGAAGTAGTAAAACTCCCATTGTTTTCGCCTTAATTAATATATTATTAAATAAAGCGAATTTTGCTATTTCAAAAAAATTGTGCCAATCAAGAAATCAGAATTTTAAAAATGTAGTCCACTGGCAACTCTGCTTCACAGCTTTAATTGACTTTTTCTCAAAAGTTCGATTTTCAGGTTTGTGTTCCTGTTTTTCAATATCTATTAAACTTAAGAACTCGGAATTTTCTAAATACATGTATTATGTTATGGTGCATACTTTAACACAAGGATTTAATGATTTGTTGAGAATTATTTATTTTAGGCTGTGAAATATTACCAAAAATACTAATTTGAAAATGTCTTTCAATAAATAATTAATAATTACTTTTCAGTTTCACTTAGAAAAAAAAATGGTCTGTTAAAATACGTAAAGCATGTTATTCAAACTAATCTAAAAAATCTAGACCTCTATCTTTCATCTTTTCTGAGAAAAAAGTACATAAAGTTGGTGTATTTTAACATCTCCGGGATAGAGCTTACTCGGTCCCCTTAAGTATCTGATAAAGATACCTCATACGATACAACAAGGAAAGCGCAGAAGCTGGACGTATTTTTTGTAATAAAATTAATCTACCTAAAGCGCCAAAAGAATTCCCAAAATATAATAGAATGCTTTTCAAGAGAAAGAAGTAATATTACAATGGAAGAGGCGTGTTTTCAATAAATTTATTTCATTTACTTTAAACTCAGTTTTCTTAAGATGTTGTTTTTAAACTTTAAATTACCTTTTCATAAATTGCTATACACTGGTGTTTCTAATTTTCCCGTAACATTCTACATATTACTACATATACTACATATATTATCTGCATACACTTTTTAAACCGCAATGTAGGTAGTGTTAGCAGATCTGTCAAGCCTGCGACTTTTTGGGCACCAGTATTTTAGTGCAATTTTTTTTTATTATTATTATTTAATCGGAGACTTCTGCGGTTCAAAAGGAGAACAATAAAAAAAAGAAAGAAAAAAAAGAAAGAAAAAGAAAAAAAAAATTATATCCAAAATGCTGCAAACTTGGTAACTCTGTCTATGTATGCCGTTTTTAAATTTTCTTGAAAAAAATAATTGTTTGAGTTAATTTTTAAAGGTATACATATATTAGCTGCAAGAATTCATTTCATATTTAAGAGTGATATTCGTAGACAAGGGGTCACAAATTTATTTTCACGGTGGACCAAATTTTAAAAGTAAAGTTGTTTTCCGGCCCACATATATATTTCTTGTAAAAACACTCCCCACTATGAAAAAATCATAAGTATTGAAAATTGGGCTTAGATGCAGTATATTCCCAGATGGCCGCCATCTTGGATGTTTTGAGATTTCTTGGCGATTTTATGTTGGCGATCTTTATCGATATGTGGAACTCCGTCTGACGTGTGCTTTCTGGCGTGTCGTGTTCTGGCAACCCCTGAGAAGCTCATTTTCACTTAGGATTTTGTGGTTGTGTTTTGATATCTTGTTGTATCGTTCTGTCTTTTTATTTTTATTTTAAATTTATTAGATGTATTTGATTGACTATGGGTTCTGTAGTTCGTTTAAACTCTCTTACTGAAGTAATTAAGAAATAGGAGGAAATTTTGACGAAAAAAGGTGTTTGTTTACAGTGCGTCAATGCTTTTTCATAAGCCTATTTTGGAAAATCTCGGTAATGCTATGACAGGTATTTCGTGCTTGAGCTTTCAAAAAAGCAGATGTCTGTTAAAGTATGTTGATAATTTAATGTATATTTTGTTGCCTTACGAGTTTTTTACATTTTGAGATTGCTACACAGCGAGAACTTCTAAATCCAGTGATGTTTTCTTTCGGTTAATGAGCGCGTAGCGCTCATACGACGATTACTGATTGCCATTTTAATGAGTTTCGGGCATTTTTGTGGTTGCGGCAGAAAGAGTTTGCGGAATCCAGTGAATTTTTTTTTTTTTTTTTTTTTTTTTTTTTGTCGGTTAATGAGCGCGTAGCGTTCATACAAAGTTTAGTGATTGCCCCTTTAACGAGTTTCCTTTATTATTTACATTTTATTTTCGTTAATCCTAACATACGTATAAACCGCTGCTTGTCGACATTTACTACTTGGCGGAAAAGGGGTTTTCACGCCAAGAAAATTTCCAAGATAGCTGCCCAGGAAATTTATGACATCTGTTCCGAAAATTGTGAATATTCTATATATAGGCTGCATAGTCACTCCACCCTTTTCACAGAATATCTCTATTCTGATCAATGAGAATGCTCCATAGTATAGTCAAGTAATCGTTTTCTATAAAAGCGGTGAAGTGATAAGGCAGCAAAAGCTACAGATTTTTAAGAGTGTATATAGTATTAAGCTTAATTAGTTCGAACTGATTACCTTCCGATGCCTCACCAAGAATAGTGTAGGTAGCCAGGACTCTGGCACACGGCGCCCAGTGGATAGGAATTTCATCGATTAATAACCGCTATCAACAAACACATTCATGATTAGTAGGAAAAGACGAAATGGTTTCGCTCCAATCAACAAATAAATTTTCTGCGGCGCTGCTACTTTCACTATTATAAAACTAAATAAAACATTTGAATTTGATATTTTTACTTACCTCATAACATAAGCAAAGACAGAATGAGGTTAAAAGAAGTTATTAAAGAGATTGTTTACATTGTTTGGCAGAACAAAATGTATATAAATCCCTTTCGATATATGTCGCTACCAAGCGCCAGGCGTTTTGAAGACGTTCATTTGTAGCTTTAGATCTCAATCAGAATTTAATATTTTCATCCTTCTGAAAAAGTGTTTGCCCACATATATTTACAAATAATGAACGGATAAATAGCGATTGCGTATACACAGCTCCAGATATATATTTTTGATCATCCAACCTGTTGAAACGTTTCTTTCTATTCTAAATTAAATTGTAATCAAGAACTTTCCATCTGTAAATAATTTGTTAAGAAATGCAGCTCAGAGTAAAAATGCATAACTCGTTTAATGACCACCTTTAATCAATATGCACTCATACCCAGTAGCCATTACGAATTCTTTTGTGTAACCCTGTACATGAATTATAGCACTTATACACACCATATACTATGCATAAATATAGTAAAACATAAAAATGCTCAACATAATTAAAAATGTATTTCCAGAAATCATCGCTAATGTACAGTACTTCGGATACAATATACATATAGTATATGAAATTTTTTGTGCGTCCCTGTAAATGCTATGCACTTCGTATTATACATGAAATAAGTTACAATAAACCTCAGTGAAGTATCAATTTCATTATACATAAAATAATTTAACATAATTAAAATACGCCGCAAACAATTCCCTTCATCCCTATATCAATATGTAACGGAATTCTTTTGTACGGACCTGTAAATGAATAATAACTATTATTTCCACCGCATATGCTACAGAATACAAATTGTAGTGCACTTGATAAATGCATATTAATTTTATTATGTTTGAAAGCATGTAACATCATTAAAAATCATTTTAAACGATTTTTTTTCCATAGGCCGTAATGTAACGGAAAACTTTTGAATGACCCTGTAAATGAACTAAACATTCTACAAACTGCATTTGAAATGGGTATCGTGCTATGATAAACATCAATAACATCCAAAATTTTCAGGGCAATCAGAGTATTTTTACGAGAGTTAGAGCGCGGACAGACGGACAGACAAACTGAAGTCATAAACACTTTGTTGGAAAGTGCTAAAAATAGATTTCAAAATTTATTTGTATTTATTTCATTATATGAACGAGGTGGAGCCCGTCAAATTTCGACGAAAGAAAATGTTTAAGAAGGAATTGTTTCATTCATTTATAATAAACCTACAACATTAGTTATAATAAAAGATGCATATTATTTTGCTTAGTTTAGCTCTCAAACAAATATTACTTTAACCTAAAGTTAGCAAAATACTATTTCTATAAAACTTAGTTGTCCAAATTATTAAAATTAAATTTTAATCCCATATGTAATCAGTAAAATATGATAAAGATCAGTTATTATGATGAAGTTATCAATTGAGCCTCTTATGCTTGGTATTCCGGAATGAAAACAGCAAAAATCTTTCCACTTTGACACGATCATGGAATTTTTCCCCCGCGAAATGTTAATGGCATCATTTTCACCTTCTCAAAATTCTCATATCCGTAAGCACTATTTTTTAAAAATGGGTATTTTTATTTGATATTTTTAAAGTCATTTTACCTCAGAGCTTCAAGACACGATTGTCAGCAACATCTTTGCATGTGAACAATCGCACTCTTAACGTCAGATTCTAATCTCAGTACCGGATAGTAAAAATTGCTGTAATTTACGTTTTTTAGACGCATTTGTGTTAAAAGTTTAGTTTTATCTAAGAAAATGATCGATTTCCTTTAAATATGGCGTCGTTTTTACTTACTTAGCATTTGCCTAGTGTCTCAAACCTATAGTATCAGCACAGATGAAGAAGGAAAAAAATATGGAAACTTTATGAGTAAAAATGCGCGTTTTCAAAAGCAGTACGTTATTTTCCGTTCAAAATATTTTGATGCAGCATGTGCCTAATGGGCTTTTTTACCATTAAACAATGTACAACAAAATTTAAACCATACAAATTTTAAAAAAAGTTTTTTTTTTATTTTTTTATCTGAAAATGGCATGAATAAAGATAAATAAACCTCATTATTTCTCTCTTCTCTGCAATAATGAAAGCGGTCTACTAACGCCATTTTGAAGAAATGTCGTAAAATATTTTTTTTTTAAATTAAAATATAAAAATGGGGATATTTTTAAAAAACAGTTAGTGCGGCCACATAACGAACAAATGAACAGCTTTCATTTTAAAATAAAAGTTAGTAAAATAAGTTCGGTAGAAAGTTCAGGACAAGTGACTAAAAACAGCCTTGTTTTTTAAATATAGGATTATATAAAATTATGAAAAATTAACTTAAGCAAATTAAGCTTTTTGATAAAATTATAGTGGAATGTCTTATAGAATACCAATAAAATTTTATTAGTTGAAAGAATTTTGCACGAATACTTGGGGAATCTGATATTATTTTGAACCTCAAATTATTGCCACGGTCCTCTTTGTTTGCTTGTCTAACTCGAAGAAGCGAATTCATCCAGGCGGGAATTACCAAGTTCTGTAATATAAATTCCGAACTAAACATGCACGCTATCTGTAACTGCTCTTTTATAAAGACACTCTAAATTTTTGCAAAACATTGCGTTTTATCAGCCTGTGACTTCGATTACATTATTTTCAAAAGTGAAGTATTTTCACCTTTGAAGAATTTTAAAGCAGCTGGGGCGAAAGGACACACTGCTGCAAAACTTCAGTTTTAGGAATTAAAGTATAGTCTTTTTTTATATATATATAAAATGACGGCATTTGCATCCGCTAAAGCCTTCCACTTTTACGATCCAGTCTTAAAAGTATGTGTATGATGTCATTGCAGAATAATACACAAACCCAGCGAAAAGAAATATCGCCATTCAAGAAGCTTGACAAAACGGATCAGGTATCTAATGATTCATATGCCTACATTTGTTTGTTTATAAATAGCTCCATGTTTTATCAGAAATCATCTATTTATATAAATTCAAGTCTCTGTGTGTCCCTCACAATTCCGGTTGGACCGCTTCATTCATCGCGGCGATGTTAAGATTCCTATGGATAAATAGGTGTGAGCTTCAACAATGAGTAGTTGTTGAAAAATACTAATAGCAGCCACAATAGGTTACCGCAATAAAGACAAATTTTGACCAACTTGGCAAGATATCGTCAAATTTGGCGGAATATCAACAGATTTGGCGACAAAAATAAATTGCCATATATGATGCCAACTTGGCGATAACTTGGCGATACATAAAATGATATAATCAATGATATATAAAACAAACAGCAACTAAAGCTATTAATATAAATATTGTTCTCGTAATTGAGCTCTCGGTTGCAACTAATATTTATTTGGCAAATTAAAATTTTGAAAAACTTTGATCTATTTCTTATCATTAAACACAAAGATAGTAATCGTAGAAATTTACCGAATTAACTCGCCACTACCGACTACTTGAATAAACCATGTTTTTGTAGCGCGAAAATTCCTATTATAACTTTTAGAAAGAACATTAATGATTTGGGGGAAAAGTTTGAAATGATTTCTGAAAACTGAATGATACGTAGAATATCACACGTTGTTCCTCTCTTATTTTATCAACTTTAGTTATACGAGAAACTTTCTTATATTTAAATGAACTAAGACATTCATAAATGTCTTGAATGTATGTTCTAAGCAGACAAGTTTGATATTTTATTACATGTAATTTAATCGAATAAATTTAATTTTAACATTTTAATTAATCGAAATTTTCTTGGATCAAAATTCTAATTTAAAACCATTAGTATTTGATAATTAATGTAAAGAAACGATATTCAAAAGTCTATCTTTAATATCCTATAAACATATTAAATTAGTTCGTAGCAACTGACTACTTCAAGAAACCAGTTTACTGAAATCCACAAAATGAATTTGATCGAAGTTACAATTTTAACTTTACGGAAGAAAATTTAAAAGTATTAACATGCGGCAATATATCCAGTGGGTTACCCGAAACTGAATTTGGAATTGGATTAACACTTTATTTTCCTTTTACTTTAATTTTCACAGTAAAACTTCATTTTCGGCTAATAAATTTCCACTCTTATGAATTCTGTTGTATATTTCAATGTCTGAGCACCAAACTCAATTTAAATATTTATAAGAGTTTCGTACATTTTGGATTTTACTTGCAAATATACAAGCATTTCTCACGCAAGTATTATGCTATTTCAGGGTTCGTACGCATCAGGGGATACCTGGGATTTTAGGTGTTTTAGTACCAGGAATTTCCTAAAATACTGGTCGCTATATCTGAAGATAGATTTTTTTATTAAATCACTTCATTAATATCACTTTACAAAAATTCTGGTAAAACGTCCTTGAAGCGTACGAACCCTGTATTTTATGTATACTAGATTATATTTAACACAATTATTCTAATTATTAAATAAATCATATGAGATGCAAATTTTTAACTGGGCTAAAAATGTCCGGGTCAGGATTCGAACCATGAAATTTAAATCTCGTATGATTTATTTACCAATTAGAATAATTGTGTTAAAATTAATCTACTGTAATTACGTATCCAGCGTTTTCTGGAGCTTTATTACCAGCGATTTATTGTGTTGAACTAACTCAGATATCGGTCCAGGTGCTATAATCAATAAGGTTATCTGGGTGAATTAGATCCATCGGATTCGTCCACAATAGTACACATGGTAAAGCATCGGCGGCTTCAACCAAGATCCGTGGTTCTAATCCTGATCCGGAATTTTTTCGCCTGGCTGGAAATCTACATCTCATATGTAGGAAATTTACATCTCATATGTTATGTATAGTTTTATCCAAGAAAATTTTATTAAAAATTTCAATTCAAAATTGGTGTTATCGGAAAAAATAATTAATCGATTTTTAAATAATGCAGTGAAACCCCTTTCTAAAAGTTATGACAAACCTGTTTTAATCTCTTCAAATTTCGATATAGACTACAATTGCAATTAAAATAAAGTAATTAGGAACCATATGTTACTGCTATGGGAAACATCTAAGGGAAACGCAATTTCTAATTAAAAATTTCATGTGTAAATATAGTATGTATAATAATAATAAAATTATTTTCCTATTTATTTTTTAAATAAATTTGAAAAACAGAAAGTTATTTATGCATCATTTTGTATAGTAAGAAGCTTTTGGAGCTGATTAATTGTATCCAGAATTCAATAGCTTTTTTTAATTTCCATTTTTTGATAAAAATAGTTTTTTATAGAATAAGATTTGTTTTTTTAATTACAAATATTAAACATACTTTTCTAATTAACACCTTAACGGTCGCATTAAATTACGGTTTAAAAATTGAAATTGCTTATTGGCACCACTTTATTGAAAAAGAAATATTCACTTTATTTAATGACAGGTAAAATGATACTATAATGAAGCTAATTACAGTATTTTATAAAACTGGTGGGAATCAAACAAATCTGAATAAATCTGAAAAAAGACACAGCCCGTGAATATGACGGGAGCGAGAATTAAGGGGTTAAAATACTTTAAATAATTGCAACATGCATAAAAAACAGCAGACTGAATACATTAATTAGAAGTCTTTATACAGATTTAAGTCTTTTTCTTTTTGATGTATTAATATCTTAATACTTACTGATAAACTTTGAAGTTCGTTTAGTTATCTTTTACAGGAAGATCCTGGAATCCACCATAAAGTCATTTAAAATTTTCGTGGGTAAGAGCTTTTATTTCAGAGAACAATAAATTTTATTTTGGTT
The DNA here is from genome assembly GCA_963932465.1 of Maratus speciosus. Taxonomy (NCBI): domain Eukaryota; kingdom Metazoa; phylum Arthropoda; class Arachnida; order Araneae; family Salticidae; genus Maratus; species Maratus speciosus. Next base: position 56,843,212 of record OZ010793.1, on the reverse strand, counting down.
TTCGTTTATAGATATTAGTGGCAATAAAATTCAAAACGACAGACTTAAAACACATGCCTCCAGCGTAATACTTAGATCGTATTATTGAAGTTTAAATTTATGATCGCATAAATTTACCATAATTTTTTTCAAAAATATTTCGATATTTTATGGATTATTTTATGGATTTTATGGATTATTAAATATCGTATATGCACGTATGCCCACCGCCCCCTGAATAGTAGGCCTGAGCTCTGACACAAAAATGGCGGCTACTGAAGGCGGATTTTTTTCATATTGTATACGGTCCATTAAATATTTGCACCAATAACTTTTTAAAGTTTTTGCCGCTTTATTTTTCGGAGATTAAAGTAAATTAATGAAATCTGTTATATAATACTGGTGTAAATATTTAAGGGACCATACAAACGTTAAAATAAATCCGCCTTCGGCAGCCGGCATTTTTGTGTCAGCGCTCGGGCCTAGTATTCAGCGGGCGGTGGTATGCCGTACATATATGTCATGAACGGAGACATATAAAACTTACTACAAAATTTCATAAAATAATTATAGGCTAATGTTATATACTAAATACAGTTTAACACGTTCACGCCGGCGCGGTGGGTCACACTCGACTGTCTCAGAGCTGCCACGTCTCCGGCTGTTTGTATACCAGTATTTTAGTACAGAAAATGTTGTTTTATTTAATTAGAACAATTGGGCGATTTAAAGAACATCATTTTCTCTAAAATAACAGTGGTGTGCAAAAAGCCGGAGACTTGATAACTCTGAGACAGCCGATTGTGACGCACCGCGCAGGCGTGAACGTGTTAACGATATTTTCAAAAGAGCATAATTTAAAAAGTTCCTTATTGAAATTCCTTAGTAATTTATATCCGATTTTACGCATACTAAGAACAATGTTTATATATTTATGAATTAATGTAATATATAATATGCAATTGTATTAAATCACATAAGTTATATGCAAGAGGATTGCCCGAAGTTGGAATTCCAGTTATCTAAAAGACAATAATTTACATCAGGTGTCGCGTATTTGTTAACCCTTTCAAGGACGGTGGTTCATTTTTGGACCACTTAATTTTAATTGCTAAATGCCGCATTGTCACCATAATATTGGAATGAAAAGTTTCCTTTAATAAAGTGCGTGAACAAAAGCTTTTGCTTATTTTAAAATGAATTTGTTTGTAAATTCTGGTGTCACGTACTCATTTCAGTATTTTATGAATTGATGTGCCTGCACTTGAAAGGGTTAATAGTGCGAGAAAAAGATGCTAGTAAAATTCGAGAAAAGGGTTGAATTAAATGATGGTCTACATCAAAATTTCCGAAATTTCTGGATATAGACTCTCCATAGTTAGATAATATATGGAGATGGTTCGAGTTGACCTCAAGGGTTGATTAAGGTGTGGATTAATACACGGAAACTTTTCAAAATCATTAATTTTTTTTAAAAAAAAATTCTAAGATATCTTAAGCTGTAACGTTTTATTTACTTCTACAATTTTCCATATTACGTTACAGTTACAGTAACCGCAGAGGTAACTTCGGTTGCTAATGATAAGAAAAGAATATTAACCCCTTCAAGGGTGCCGGTATATTATATATACCGTTTATTTTTAATTCTTAAATGCTTCATTGGCACCAGAATTTTAAAACTAAATTTTGCTTCTTTTCAATGTAAGCAAAGATAAGCTCTTACCTTTTTTCATATAATTTTTCTTGTAAATATTGGTGACAGTCAATCATTTTAACATTTTTATAATAGAAGTATTTTGCCCCTGAAAGAGGTCATTGAAAATTTGGACCAGGATTCATCCTTTAGTTAACAAAAACATAAAAAAGAATTTTGTGAATTATCTGTGTGAAACAAAATCTAAAATTAAAAAAGATCAACACTAAATATATTCACGAGAACAGAGCAGTCAATCATGCATGAGGTAGCCAAGAACGATCCCATTACCTTCAAATCCGAGAAGAAACGTAAGGTTGGCCTATTCCACAGCTTTGCGACATTTTGGCGCAATTTATTTATTTAATATTGACTTTTTAGGAGAATTCTGTATTAAGATGATTAGATATTACATAAATTATGTTAGATTGTTTTAAAATATTAGGATAATGACGATAGTTAATTATTTTTATTTGAGGCATATTTTATTAAACACTTTGCATTTTTTTTTTTCATTTACTTTTCTTTCTTCATAATTAAAGAAACAACTTAGACAAAACAAAACAAAATACAATTTTGCTCTTTGCTTTTATGAATTTGCGATCGACAAACATTAAAGAAAAGTAACATATTTTGTATGAAAATTCATAATAATAAAAAAAAAACACAAATTTTACTTCAAAAATGAAAATAATTAAATCTAAATATAGAAGCTACAAACTGAAGAAATTAGGCGTACAGCTTACTTAATTTTAAGGCGATTCTCAAAAAAACTTTTCTCTGAGATAATAGTGGTGATTATAAAGCCGGACTCTTGGCAACTCGGTATAAATGCATTTTCTGTAAGGTAGCAGACACGCCAACGAGAATTCTCGTTTTCCGTCGCGAATGTTTTAATTGGAATATGTGAATTTTGGATTTACTCCTTCGTTAACAAAAGAAAGTAAGCCCAGGGGTAATCTGTATCTGGGTGTCTACAGATCAGGGAAAATCCCAGTAAAATAAGATAGGAAATACCAGTATTTACCTATAGAAAAATTCGCCTTATGTATTCATGCGATTAAACAAGATGAATTTCTCTATAAGAAAATACTGGGTTTTCATCCTTATTTTGACTGTGAGTTAGTTCCCCTGATCTGTAGACATCCTGTGTATGCAACAAAATCTAAAAGTAACAAAATTTAAATGTTTTGTTTAGGCTATTTTTAAATTTAAGTCAATGAACACTTTATGTAATGAATTATGAATTCGTGAAAATTTTATCTTCTAAAGCATTTTTCGTGAATTGTTTAAACAACATTAGAAGATTTACATTATCATTTAATAAATTTTAAAAGGATTTTAGAAGAATTGAAGAATTCAGAAGGATTAATTAAATTTGAATTTATAGGGATTTTGTGCACTATTTATAACCCCACTCAAATCTTGTTATTATATTTATTTTAAATATTTTTCTTAGTATTTTGTAGAATTAGGAAATGTACAAATATAATGTTCTTACAATAGAAATATATAGAAATATTTCTGAATTGAAAAATCCCTTCCCCCAACACCAAGAAATCAGAAAAGATGCTAAGGCAAAGAAATCATACTTTTAAAAATATATTTGTTTTGTGTAGCCAATAATGCTTTTGGAACAAGATAAAGTAATGTATCTATAACTCTTTCTAAGCTGTATTACAACTAATCGATGCATTAAATGAATTTTAAAACAAGTTTTTTAATGGTACTTATAAGTACCGTCAGTAGATAAGGGTTAAAGTGTGCTTTATGAAGCTGCATAAAGAACACAATACAATAACTATAAAAACAATACATTTTGTTCATTTTTTAATCTCTCATTTTCCCTAGTATGTACTTATTAAAAGCACTCTTGTTTGTGAAATTCAGGAAGACTGCCTATATTTTGTCTCTTTATTTTGATATCTCTCTTTATTTTGATATTCTCTTTTTTTTACTCCCATTTCCAATCTGAAAAGAGATAAAAAGATATCTGTATAAATTTTATTTGTATTTGAATGTTTCTTTACCTTTAAATAATATGAAAAAAATATTTGCAAAACTAATCAAGAAGAAACTACCTTTTCTTTTTCTTCCTATATTTTAAAAAGAATGTATGTTACAAAAGAGTGTTTTAACTATGCTAATAGCTAAGAGTAGGGAGGAGGGTCTTGTTCTTGAGCCGAGCACTCCCCCCCCCCCAATATTAATAATAAATAAATTTCTATAGCCAAATAAGAACCCGAGTGATGCATAACCATTTTGTAATAAAATAAATGGCATAAAACATGCGTGTAATGCGTAGACAGTAACGGAGAAAACTCCTACTCTCTCGTACCTAGTGTCCCAAAAAAAGGACGGTATATAGAGATTGAAATTCGAACAAAAATGTAGAAATCTGAAAAAATGCAAAAATAGGTATTCTAAAATAATGTTCCTTCTTATAAATAAAACCATTTTTAAAGTAATTAAAAACATGAATACATCAAATGATTCATAGTTTTAGTGCTAAAATAGGTGTAAAACAATAAAATGGTTTTAAGACATTAAAACCAATTTACAGATGTTAAATATAAACGAATAATTCAAAAAATTCAAAAATTCATTTTAAAAAGGAAAACGTTCAAATCAGACCATTGCAATAAGGTTGAGTTATTTAATTAGTTGGAAAGAGTCAAGTGTGTTTTAATAAAGATGCCTGGCTTTATTGAAAATTTTACAAACATTTACAAAGTAATTGATTAAAAAAAAAAAAAAAAAAGAAATATGTTACCTTTTCTTACGCGCCATTTTATTGCAAGAAAATCCAGCTTTGTGGTACAACAAACATATATTTCATTTTTTTATTCTTAAAAATGTGCTTCCACCTATGAATAAATATTAAAAACAATTACTAAGAATATATTTTACAAAATTTTGAAAGGATATCATAATTTTATTTGTATTGGGATTTTTTAAAGAAAGCGTCCCGAAATTAGAATGCGAGGTACAAATGGCCTAATAGATATGTTTAAGTGTCACTTGTAATAATCAGTCATTATGAGTCATTATCAGTCATTATCAGTAATAATGAGGTCATTTTATCAGATTTATAATACCCAACTGCAGTAATTTTTCCTTAATTTTTTTTTCAAATATTCCTAATAATTTCAACCTAAGATTTTCCAAACTCTTGTTGTATGCATTACTGAACTTAATTCAAGATACGCATTCAATTTTCCATTATTTGCAATCTATTTTTTTTTCTATAGTCATATTTTTTTTTTTCCTTTACAAATACGAAAGTTTATTTCTACACCATAGTTACTTCTGCAAAAGAATATCTAAAAATGACATAAACAGCATTTATTCTCTACCTACTAACACCTTTTCTTTCTTCCTATCGAAAACTAAAAGCTTTATCTTACGTTTAATTTTCAACAATACTAAGGTACCATTCCCATAGCACCTATCCTCAGATTTAAACAGCAACGGAGGCATTATTTCATTCAATTGTAGTAAATGTATGTAAAGTTTGCATGACATTGTTAAGACAAAAACCGTTTCGTAGGCACCTCCCACAATACTAACAAGGAAGGTCTCCATACGGGCATACTCAAAAAAATCTGAAAACATTACAGAATATTCTTCTCATATGGATATATATGTTTATAAAAGAAATTTGGTGGAAACCCGATACAGCGTCCATAAAAAAATAACGAAATTTTCGTTTATTTGGCGATTTATCACCGGTTGGCGATGAAAAAAAAATACGCTTTTATGTAGGAAAATTTTCAATTCTTTTTATATTGAATTTGTTTATATAAGTTTAATTTAAATAATTTTAGTTTTATCATGTTTAATTTGTTTTAACTATAGTTATGCTATTTTTAGTTTGTTTTCACTATAATTTGTCATATATATTTATATGTATTTATAATAAAATTTAAATATCATATTTTATGATTTAAAACAAAATTGAAATTGATTTAAATTATTTCAAGCTCAAAAATAAGGCAGATAGAACACTGTCGATTTGATTTTGTTGCTATGGAAACGATTTCGTCTTCGATATGGAAATGTATTATGGCAATCAAATGTCAGCTGTCTCTTAAAATAGATATTTGCAACTTGCAAAGAATAGAAAATATTTTTACAGTGATAAAATTAAATAACTACAGCAACAAACAACATATATATGTAATATAAGAAATATGAATAACCTCTTTCATTGAATTGATTAAGTTTAAATTCATTAAAAACCGTGCATTCTAAAAAACAATAAGCAATTTTTAAATGCATTAAAATCGTTTGCTTTTGGCGAGGAAAAAACCTGCTCGCCAAATCGCGTGTCACTTTCGTATTTTCACGCCAAATATTTGAAAGTATTTTATTTTTTTACAGACTTTCTACTGAAATTCCGCCCTTAAATTTGACTGATCCCTTATTCATAGCTGCCAACATCTTACGCTTTTTCAGACCACAAAAATTTTATAGAAAATTTTATCTTTTTAAATCGCCGTAATCTGCCGATTAAATAAGGCAAAAATTTCTATTAAAATTTTGTGGTCTGAAAAAGCGGAAGAGTTGCCAGCTATGCTTATTACATACATGACTCGTTTCACTGGTATGTTTTTCAACATATTCTGAGTATGTCCTGTAAGGAGACCGTCATTGTAAGTAGTTTTTGTTTATCTAGCAACGGCCATTCCCATGTCTGGGACAGCGCCATTACTACTTGAAACAGTTGACCTTTGATCAAATAGCGCAACTTCTAAATTTTTTATTATTATTATTATTATATACTTAAATACTTTTATATCTTTCTGATGTCAAACTATTTAAAAGTACTGTGTAAAATTCATTTTATTTTTAATCCCTTAACGCTCCAATTAAATTACGGTTGATAAAATTCAAATTGCTTATTGGCACCACTTTTATGAAAAAGAAATAGTCACCTTATTTAATGGCAGGAAATCGACACTAAAATATAGCCAATTTCACTATTTTATAAAACTGGTGGGAATCAAACAATTTGAGTAAAAGACACAGCCCGAGAATATGACGGGAGCGAGAATAAAGGGGTTAAGCAAACTTCTGAAAATATTTAAAACATTATAAAAAGATTTAAACAGTTGGGGTTTGCATAGAACAGCGTTCTGATATTTCTTGTTTGTTGATGGCAGCTGTCCAATATGATCAATGTGGTAAGTGGTTAATGGTGTATTCTCCTTTAGTATGGGTGTTAGGAAACCTTCGGCTTTGCCTCGTTTCTTGTTAAATAGAATACACTCAATGCAATTTACTACTACTGTTTCAACTTGTTTCCGCAGGTTAGAGATGACGAACTCTTTTTTTACTAATTCTTCTGTTTTCACTGTAGCAAAATTCCCTTTATCGTATGTTATACGAATAATCTCTTTTTGCATCTCTTCAGGCACAACAAGTAAGTCTCTTCCGTTATCAGACTTATACAACATGTTATTCTTGATAAGATATTCATTTTCTTCATCCTTTTCAACTAAAGATTTTATTTATTATTTTTCTATTCAGTTTACTATAATCTATGCATGTTGTCTTTCTTCTTAACTAAAACTACTGGTGCAGCGTAATCTGAAGAACTACGCCTTATGATCCCTTCGTTCAACCATTGTTCAACCTGATTTTCGATTACTTCTTGCTCTTTAAAAGGAAATCTTTGTGGACGTTCACAAACGGGTATTTCATCAGATAAAATTATGCTCATCCGTAATCCTGTATCTTTTGATTTATTAACCATTTGGAAATGGCTGTTGTTTTAGTTCGAGGATGGGGCCGAATGATGCTCGATTTTATTTTTTTTAACAAAATTCAACGATGTTCTTTACTTTTAGAAGAATTTTTATTTGAATAGATAATAGAAAGCCATAAAATCGTTAAAAATTATTTGAATAGGTATTCGAAAGGCATAAAATCATTAAAAATTGAAAAAGTTACAAAATGGGTAGGCGCAAATGATCAGATATGGAAAAATCCAAAGCCAAAGAACGACGCCGAAATGAAAATCGTCTTGCAAAGCAAACATCGAGGTCTTCAACTCATTATGTAGGCGATGAAAATCGAGGTCTTCAACTGATTATGTAGCCCATGAAAATCGAGGTCTTCAACTGATTATGTAGCCCATTAAAATCGATTACAGAATAAAAGATGAACGCGAAAAAGGGAAACAATCTAATGTTTAATCGATTGATAGTAAAAGGCCATGTCCCGAGGGGCTCCAATCCACTAGCCACGGCGTTTTACAATCGGTCGATTCTAACCGGGAAAAATTGAGCTCAACGTAGGTAATTTGTCGCAATCTGTGGAGGATTCGGTGGAACTGCTTTCGATTTGTAAACTGTTTTTCTTCTCGTAACGGGACTTGGAGAGTTTATCGATGAAGGTTTTGGTCGTCTGAAGTTTGATCTTTGCGATCTGTTGTTGAAGAGGATGCGACGGAATTTGTTGGACAAAATTTAGATTTTTCGGTTAAATTTTGTTACGAAGGTGATTTGTCGCAATCTGTGGATGATTCGGTGGAACTGCTTTCGATTTTTAACCTCCTATCTTTCTCGGCTTATCTTGTCGAAATGCCTCAAAATTAAAACTAAGTAAATATTAAGTCAAAAAAAAAATTCCAAATGGTCGGTGTAATCTCTTAAATTAAATTTTTTTTTGTTGTTTTTAAAAATGTTTAATCTCTGATTCTTTTTTTGGCTGTAATTTCGGAATATATATTCTTAAAAATGAATATTTTCTCTACTGTTTTAAAATTTATGTATTTACCGTTTGCTAATTACAAATTTCGCCTCCTCCTCCCCTAATTTTTGTTTGGTTTGTATCCCTTTACTAATTTATTGATTTCTTTTCATATTTTCAAATTTCTCACGTGATTCAAATCAATTTCATCAACATCTATGACGCTCACTAAATTAATCAAGAAATTATTACCTGCATTATTATCATTTGCAACTATAATATTTTCATCACGTGAATTATCCAACGATGACGCTTTCATTTTATTATTACTTCTGGCAGCATGATTCAATCTTATAATGGAATTCTTCAGAACTTCAATGTAACCTACTTGAACATTTTTGCATTTGCCAACGATTTTAATTCTGTTCTCGTCTATCGCCAAATTTAATTTGTTAATCACATCATATCCTAATAAAATATCATATGCAAGCGATTTTAACACATACAAATTTGCTGCGATTAGAAAACCGTCAATGCTGAATTCATATCGAAAGTATCCTTTAGGGTAAACAACAACTTCATCTATGCCTGACAAAAAGATATTATTTGAACAAAATTTTGGCGATCCTATCTTTGTATAGTATTCATAACTCACCGAACTTATATCACTTCCAGTATCAATTAAGAGATGTGCCTTTTCCCCGTTAATATCAATATCTATCATGCGATCCGGCTTGGCGCTGTTTGTTCCGTTGATTACTGCGCAATTCACTTCTTTGCGATTGAATAATCGTGGGTTTTGGCTCCAATAATTTTGGCTGCCGTTATTTGTTTCTGTGCTATTTCCATTACTACACTGTGATATTTCGTGACCCAGACAGTTACATTTAAAACACCTAATTTGTGCCCTATTCCTTTAATTTAAATAAGAAGATTCATTTACATTATTTGTATTATGTATAAATTGTTGTTTTCTTAACCCGGGATTGCTCGCGCAGGGTATGTCATACCCAGGCTGGGCACGATTATTACATATCTCCCTACTAATTTTCGAAACGTAATCGTCAAATTATTTTTGTGAGCAATGTCAACGATTAAATAAAATTATGATTTTTGTTTGAATTTATTGGTGGCAAAGTGTTAATCGTTCATATCCTGGATATGCGCGAGCATTCCCGGGTTAAAGTGTCATAACTTTGAGCTGGTAACCATGGTTCTGTATTACTATTTTCACGCATTTTCGAATTCTTATCTTCAAATTTGTGTGAATTTCTATTCAAGGTTTTAGCATTACCTCTTGCTGTTTCATAATCGTCTAATTTATTTACTAATACTTCAGCGTTTTTAATTTTTGGAAGATCATCGATAAAATGTTCTTTCATTTCTATAGGTAATCTTCGCCCGATTTGATCTACTACTATTAATTCTTTCAAGGCTTCAAAATTAGATACATCAAGACCGCCTATCCACTCTTCCAAATAATTTCTTAACTCAAATGCCAGATCGCGCCATGTGGCTGAATATTCTTTCTTGTGCGACATTAATTTTTGCCTAAACCCTTCTGGCGTCATTTCGTATCTTTTAACAAGCAGGTTTTTTACGTAATCGTAGTCATTTGTTAATGTTTCTGGTTCTCTAGCTATAGCATTAGCAATTTCTAACGGAATTAAACTTAATAAATGCATTACCTAATTTTCTTTTACTATATTCATCCTAGAAATTTGTCTCTAAAATAAAGTTAAATAGATACAAATATCACCCTTCCCGTCAAAATGTGGCATTAATTTAAACAAATCTGGTTGCTTACCTGAACCAGTTACTGCCGAACCGTCACTTATACTTGTCGTTGCCTTGAAGCTCATTTTTTCTTAAGTCGTATTCCATTTGCAATCTCTTTTCCTCTAATTTTCTTTCTGCTTCTAGTCGTCTTTCTTCTTTTTCTGTTTCTAGCCTTCTTTCTTTCTTTCTTTTTTTTTTCTAGTTGTTTCATTTCTTCTCTCTCAGCAGCAATGATGTCAAGTCGAACTTTAACAAAATTTTCTTCATAATCATTTGATTCACTCACCAACTTTTTCAAGTCAATAATTCTTGAACTTTGAGGTGCAACTATACCTAGGTCATCACACAATGTAAACAAATCTACTTTTCTAGCTTTATTCAGGACGGACATTATTCCATTTGTTGAGACTTCAACAGAACAAAATATTACACTATCTCGTAGGCTTGATTACGGATCATCTCTAATCATTATACATCAGACGAACAGTTCATTTTTTTGTATTATACACTAGGAGGGCTCCGCCCCCCGGCTCGCTACGCTCACCAACCACCGCTTAATCGCTTCGCTATTCCGTTCGGTATCGCGAAGCAAACCTTATTTTCTAGCTAAACCCAGAAGAAATTGTTTCGCGTTTCCATTCTGGATTGCTTCTCGATTTCTCATTTTCTATGAATTCAATTTTTAGATTCCACTCTGTATAAACGCGCTCCTCCCCAACTCCTGACGATTTTCCTTATCTCCATGCAGGTAATCATTAGAGGTTACAGAGTTTCATAATTAAAAGAATTATTAAATATAAAATCGTTATAAAAGGGTAAAATTTATAATTTATTTGAATAATTGCAAATTATTGAATAATAAAAATTATATATATAGTGTTACGAATATTGTAAATAGCTAGTTCATAATTCATAATCATCATACATTCATAAGCTAATAATATTTTTTGTTGCATTAAAATACCTCAATTTGTGGATTTTCTGCACGCAAGTAAACCCTATTGGATTTCAATGGGGGTCTATGGAAATTTGGCGAAATAGTGGAAATAGCGCCAAGTGGGCATAACTTTTGGCGACTAATTTTGGTCGCCAAATTTGGCGGTATATCGCCAAGTTGGCGACAAACTTGGCAACGTTTGGCGACAGAGCCTGGACCCCTCCTTTGGTAACCTCTTTATAGAGTCAGAATGCTCTGACCAATCAGATGAGTTTCACGGTATCTACGCAGATTTTCATTGGTCCATTCTCCATTTCCAAAGAGTTACTTTTTTATATATAGAGAAGGATATCAGTTCAGAAAAATACTGTTCTTTTTTTATTCAAGTACAAAATAGCTTCGTTATTCAAATTCAAATCTTCCAAATCATCCGAATCGTCCAAATCCCGGCCCGAGCCCCAAAAACTGTGGGTTTTAATGTGAATAATGTGTTGCTTAATCGAAACTAATGTTCTCCAAACTGTGAATAGCTATAAAAAGGTTTAATGTAGCACAAAACATACAGCTTAACATTCAAAATAACATCGTACAACTCGCAAGAGTTTCCCTGAGCTTTGCTTTAAAAACCACCAACCGACTCCATTGCTGAATATCTAAAGAACCACCATATCTCACTCTGCAATTTTGAGTTCACGTTTTACGAGTCTTGCTTGAGATATCACGTTCATTTAACTTTTTAGTCTTATCTTTTATTCCACACTGATGATGACATAGTTGCATATCTATTTTTTTTTGTATGTTTATGCTTAAAACTATTTAATATTATTATTTATTTATTGTGATTTTTATAGTAAATTTATTAGGTACTGTAGCATGTCATTTTGTGTGCATTAGCCGCAATGAAATACATTTTCTAATTATATTTTAACCCTTTGCACTCGGCGTCATTTTGAGCATGGTCTACTAGCAACTTCGCGTCATTAATTCGTCATCACACAAATTTTATTCGGTCGGCACAACTTTTATAAACGAAGTTTCCTTCAAGTACACAATTTCAAAAATGCTCGGATTAAATAATGCAAATTTTACATTCCTTTATTACTGGTGACAAAAGCAAATTTTGCAAGGAAAGATGATGTCGCCGCTCGGCGACAACGGAGTTTTTAACTTACCTTACAATGTCGCCGTCGCGGCGACAACGGATTGAAAAGGGTTAATAAATTTATAGTACATTTTTTCTGGTAAGATATCATTATGGATAAATGTATTTATGGATTTTATGATACATCTCAATTTAAGTTTAATACTATAGATGATTAAGTTAAATATCGATTGATTTTAATATTTTTGTTCTTAATACTATTTATTATGATTTCCCAAGTAGATTTGTTAGATAAGGTTTTTGGTTGTATTGTGAGCATTGGCCGCAATGAAATAACTATGCTCCTTATATTTTAATAAATTGATAATCAGAAATAGGTATCTTAATTTTATCTTTTTTTTTCTCTCCTTTTTTTTTTTTTTTTTTTTTTTTTTTTGTAAATATCGAGATACAATACTAGATATGAATTATGAATATCCGTTATTAAATACAACTTATATATATTTATATATTAAATAGACAGTTTAATAAAAGTTACTAAGTATAATTTTAGGCTATTTTTTTTATAAACAGGGCTCCCACTGGTCCGTTTTATGTAAACCAGTAAATTTTTAAAAAGAAATTCATGGTAGGCTTCTGGAACAATTGCAAGAAAAACGTTGTTCCCTCTAAGTTTCTACGAAATTTATAAACAAGATATTTCTTTAAATATAAGTGGTGTTCAAAAAACGGACCGAGTGGGATCCCTGTATAAATAATAATTTGAAATGAGGTATGATAAAAAAAAAGTTTTTTTTTTTTTGAGAACTTAGAATAAATAAAACTAGTTTTATTTTTCTTTAACCCCTTGAGGAGCGGTGGGACATATTTTATCCACCTACGATTAATGAAGATTTACAGCAGAACAAAAATACAAAATTTTACTTTTCTAACTTTGGTGGGAAAAAGTCGAAAAATTGCTTTTCGTTATTTTGAAATAAAATTTTTCTAATTTTCCGGTGGTAATTCAGCATTACACAAACGCAATTGCTTACCCCTCAAGGGGTTAATAGATTGGAGCAGTACTGTATTTGATATTTTGTAATATTTTGTTTTAATATTATTCCATAGATGGCAGCATCAAAGAATTAAGTAATGCAGTCAGGACTTACTGTATATTTTAGTAAAAATCCTTTTTTTTATCACTAGATGACAGTAATAACAAATATTTTAGCCTTAATACTACAAATTAAGTGATTATGATTGTTATTTAATTTAGTTTTATTAACTTTATAAGGGTTAAATGGTATTTTAAATTATATTGTGGTAATTTCTTTTCTTTTTCTATTTATTCATTAAATGTAATACTCAAGGTGTCAATATCTTTTTTAACTGCAACCGATGGCAATAATATATGTTTTAAAATAGAATTACTTAACGGTTAAATTTATCCTTATTCATAGTAACAGATATTTGAACATGTGCAAAGGGAATGGGGATAAAAACGTGCGTAATTTTATAGGGTAAGCTGAATTTTAATACTTTTTATCATATATATAATTTTAAATGAAGTAATAGAATAAAAAATATTTTTCTTTTGAAATTTATTTATTTCCTATATTCCATTTCAAGGCATTTCTTGATATTCAGTGATAGTTTTCCTTTTATTATTCTGGTTCAATAGTCGTTCGGGCATAAAGAGAATCATATTTCAAATGAAAATCAAATTTCAAAATAATTGCTTAAAAGGCGAAAACGCCAACCTAGTGAAAAAGATTCCATGCCGGTACTGGAACCCGGGCCATCTATATAGCGCACTGACGTTCTACCGACTAAACCACACGGAACGATACCCAGCCTGGAACTTCTCTATATTACAGGTTGGCAAGACTACAGATGCTGCACAAGGTGGAATATTTTTCCGTGAGCCACCGACCCGGGGTAAACACAGACTCTTTAGGATTCAATCGATGCTGGATTTAATTTGAAATTTGATTTTCATTTGAAATATTGTATGCAAGGCGAATGTTTCTCTCTGGAAAACTTTCTAAATATTAAAGAGAATCATAGCTTATAGTTTAGTTCTCTTCAGAAAACGAGTGGTTTGCTTATATATATATATAAATTCTGTGCCCTTGAAAACGTACTTAACTATATAAGCATTCTTTCGTATCCATTATCGTGCTTATTTCCCTCACTTTTAATTTTCATAAGGTATTTTATTGGACTATACAATTTAACTAGCATGTGGTTTCTGATGTATTTAATATTGATTTTATAATTATTGGTCAATCTCAATTGTTTCAATGGTATGATTGTACAGAAAGTTTATATATATGAATTCGTAATTATCTATTAAGGTAACAAAGAATACTTTTGATAAACTTATGGAGCTATCACAGGACATCATCACAAAGACTTGCCTCTTGATATTCACTTATATCAGGGGTGGCCTACCTTTTTAGAAAGAGTGCCACTATCATATATATTTATATATAGGTATGAGTGCCACTTCCAAATTTTCCAAGTATTAAAAAATTAAATAAGTGAAACTTTGTTATTTATAGCTTGATTGTGGGACTTTTACGCAAATAGACAATTTCTTTTTTTCGTGTAAGACTGTGTAGTGGAGATTTAAAAAATAATATAGGAAATAAAAGAAAAGTACAAACTTAAGTTTTATTGTTAATAAACTTTTAACAATAAATAAAAGTAAATAAAACAGTCAGTAATTAATGTGGCTTTTGAATTCGTTGTTTTTTTTACCAAGACATCTATATTAGAATTACTTCTTGAAGAGGCTAACAAAATTAGGCGTTTTAGGTGCATATCAGTTAATCTTGAACGAATTTTTATTTTATTATATTCATAATAGTAAACATTTGTTTACAAACATATGTTGATCCAAACTTAAAACAACATCTGACAGCCAAGTCATGTAAATTTGGAAAAGTGCTTGTTGGTACAAATTTCTAAAATTCAATACAATATTGGATCCCTTGTAGTTCAAATAAGTTCCTTATACTAGCTTTCCAATGTAATATGGTGCTGTAGGTCAATCTCGTTTTGCTAACAGTAAAAAACCTATCTGGATTCCTGACTGTTATTTTTTTATTTTTTTATTTTTCTTAATAAGTCGTGTGCCGCGGATTGGGCATCACTGAATTATAGAATGGTTTATGTGTGTCAAAATCTATATATATATATGTAATATATGCGGGACAAGTCATCGGGTGTGCTCTGACTCGGGGGAGACTACGGGGCGCTGTTGAGCATAGCGGCCTGCTCCGGACGCCAGGTAATGTGCAGGGGTGCTTGCGAACCGTGGCTGGTTCGTCGAACGTCATGGTTTTCTGGTAGACGTGGCCAGTTCATGGTGAGTAAATATGAGTCCAAGCAAAGAAGATAGAATTCTTTGGACCGGGTTTTATCAGGCCTTTCCATTACAGATTGTCTTTAACACCAGGTCCAGATAACTTGAGAGATGTCACGGCCCGTGTCCCAAATGCGATGCCGAGGGGCGGATGTTACTTTAGCACTTCATTGTCGTAAAAAGCCACGGGTTTTTCGGTGTCCCGTCTTAAATATGGAATATTTCCGCTTTTTTTAGAGAAAGGCTAGAAATAGGTGATGGTTTCATTTAATAAGCCACAAAGTATCCAGGCATCCTGACGTTTTATGGGTTCGGCATCGGGGATTTTTAGCCTGAAAAACGGAGAATTGCGTTTACCCCAGCGTTTTTATTCTTAAAGATGGATCAATTTTGAAGCATGTAAATAATAAATGTTGGGTTGGAAAACCAAGTTCACAAGGGCAAATCAGATTTAGACTACGGCATTTTAAAAGTTATATAAAATTTAGGAGTTTTAAATTTTGAACTTTTAGTTTTAAACTTTAAATTTTAAAAAAATGTTTTAAGTTTTAAAAAAGGTTTAATCTTTATCCTTTCATATATATATATATGTGTATATATTGTTGGATGACGAGATCATAAAATTTAAATGTTCATTCAAATTCATTCATATTTTACAAAAAACACGAACCATTTTAACGTTAGCACCCTCAGACTTTGACCATTTCTGTCTCTCTGAAGTTTTAAGAAAAAGAGCATAAACAATACGTATACATTGCTTGTAAGTATACATTGTAAAAACTGAAAAAAAGTGTCAAATGTGGCTGTTTCTGTTTGGAAATTCAAAATGAAATTGGTTTAATATTTAAGTATATGCAGGGTGACCAAAAATGGACTGACAGTTTTAAAATCTGTTAACAAGGAAACGGTAAGAGGTGTTGAAGATATTCTTGCATGTTACAGGAGTGTAACAAGTAAAACAAAATCGATGATTGATTGTTTTAGTACTAAATATCGCCGGCTGTTTGCACTAGACTGTCTAGTAGCGTATGGAGTGTGAACTACAGGTAGATACCTAACAGTTTTCTTACTCACACCACTAAAATTGTAAAGTTTTTTTCACCATGATTAATAGCTGAAATGTTACTGACAAGGAGAAGAAATCTTCGCCGTGTCAGGTGCATCTAGACGCCCCTCTTACTACGCCATTTTTTTGCAATAAATGTCGAAAACAAAATTCAGTTCCATGAGTGACTAAAGATTTAGAAAATATAGGCAGATGGTAGATATCCTGTCACCAGGCTACCGCGGTGGGTCCGATTCTTCTTTTTTTACAGATCGCTGGACTGACGTGAATCTAGAATGCGCCAATGAAGGTGTGCGAAAAGAGCATCACGTGACTCCAGCGGTCTGTAAAAAACGAATAATCGGACCCACCGCGCCTGTCTTTCTCGTTAGACTCGATCCTGTCACCGACCCCTGAATAGTAGGCCTGAGCGCTGACACAAAAATGGCGGCTACTGAAGGTGGATTTTTTTCATAATGTGTACGGTCCATTAAATATTCGCACCAATAACTTTTTAAAGTTTTTTTCCGCTTTATTTTTCGGAGATTAAAGAAATCTGTTATATAATACTGGTGTCAATATTTAAGGGACTATACGTACGTTAAAATAAATCCGCCTTCGGCAGCCGCCATTTTGTGTCAGCGCTCAGGCCTAGTATTTAGGGGGCGTAGATCCTGTCATATATGACGTCACGCTAAATGCCCGCGTGTGTGGATTATCACCCCTTCCACAAGATGGCGCAACTGTGTTAATTTACGCCCGATTCCAGTAATAAGTTTGTACGCTTACATCGCTTTGCAAATTCCGGCGCAAATCATTTATTTCTACACTTTAGAATTAAAATGCTTTGCCCCTGAAAGGGTTAAAAAGTCTTTTTTTGTTTAAGGTTTCGATCTTGTTGTTTTCTAGTTATGCGATGTCTATATTCGAGAGACAACATGTTCTCTCGCATCTCCACATATGCAATATATGAATTTACATATGCCATTTCTAGTATAGCGAAAACGAGCCGTTGCCACAACTTTTTCAATTTCCTATAAAAAATAACAATAAAAGAGAAAAGAAATACCAGGGAAATCATCACTACACTACATTTTAGTAATCGCATTTTAAAGCAGATGAAAACGATGGATAACTACACGGATGAAAAGTAAACAAGAAGTTTTTCTCCAACACTCAGTGTACTGACGGTACTTATAAGTACCACCGAGTAATTCAACTATTAAATCAAATACATACACCGCTCACCTAAAATAACTAGTATAACTGTATTCTAAGATCATAATGAACACATAAAAAAATCCAACATTTATCTTATATCCTTTACTGTGGCCCCACCAGTGCCCGAGATGTTCTGCTCTGGAAGCTGGTAGACGGAAAGTGTTGGGTTCGACCCCAATCGCGCCCGTCGGCCTAATCGTTCGGAGTTTTCATGGTTTTCTTCTAACCTTGGTTTTCCAAGATTTAATACGGATTAGGTTCCCTTAGAAAGACCCCCATGAAGGGCACTCCCTCCCGTAGGGCCTATATCCCTCGTGTTGATAATTGGTCGTCATAAACACAACCAACCTTTACTGTGTTTGCAGCAAAAAAAAGACGAGCATAACAATCTGTACAAAATCTCGGTGCAAAACTCATCGACTGTGTTAAAAATACCCTCCTTCCTCGCTAAAATAGCAAACGTAGAACTACTGCCTCCATGTATCCGGATAAAGTGGAGTTAAAAGAGTGTTTTTGCAAAGTACCATTGGAATATTAGTAATGTTCACTATGGGATGAAAGTTTAAAGTGAGTGGTACTTGTAATTGTTATATGAAATATTGAGTAATTAAGGTTTGCTTATCCCTAGATGTGCCTCCTTCAATTATTTTTTTCAATACATGTTATACAATGAATTGTAATCAATATTCGTTGTTTCAGAAATGGATGTTAGATAATTTCTGATCGTTTCAATGAAATGCAATGCTTCGGTTTTAGTCGGATGAAAAACGCCGTGTAAGCAGAAGAAAGCGCCTCCTGACCAGAACAAAGAGACCGCGAGTTGATTGATACGTCTGTCTGGAGCTTAAGTGGTTCATTCATAGTGTGTGGGTTTATTTCTTCAGATAAAGGATTGAAGTAAAATTTCTCATTTATCTCAATTGGTATTTTAGACATTTTTGTGAAAAGTTTAGCTAAGACATTTCTTACCGCTTAATTTCCGTGCTTATAAGATGGATAATGAAAAATAGGCAATGTTCCTAAACCGTTAGAATATCCGGAGTTGCAAATTATTCAACGACGTAAAATCCGGAGTTTATGTACATTAAAATAATATAGAAAAAATCGGGACCTTGAAAAACTGGCGTGATAAGCGGAGTGACGTGAAAACCGGGTGTCGGTTATTCCACCTTGATAAACTCACAAACTACGTAATATGAAATTTAAAAAGTTCACCTTTACTTAGTAGGTGACAAAATTTGTCACTTTTTAAGAAAAAGGTGTAGTTTTTAAAGTTATATTATGTAGTTTGTAATAACTTTTCCTTTACCTAATTACAGACTAACAGCGATTAACACGTTCACGCCGGCGTGCATCACCGGTGTGTCACGCTCCACTGTCCCATCAGGCGGCAGGCATCACCGGTGCGTCACGCTTGACTGTCGCATTGGAAGGCGTGCATCACCGGCGGGTGACACTAGCTGTTCCTTAGAAGGCGTGTTCCATTGAAGGTCACACTCGACTATGCCATAGACGGCGTGCACTACAGGTGGGTCACACTTGAATATTCGGAAATTCAGTAGTAAAACCAAATCATCGAGAATTCTCGTCTTCATTCAAAAAATACCATTGACTAAGGGCGTGGCTTCTACCTTACAGAAATGCATTTATATCAATTTGTTTGTATTTCTTTAGATTGTAAGACATTTTATATTTAATTCGTACATATGTAGTCAATAAAATCATTTCTCTATGCAATTTTCTTATCTCTTACGAACTTTTTGACATTCACAATAAACTCTGCTTGTTATATTCGAGTTCTATTCAATAAATATGAGAGGGTCGGGTCAGTACATGCAGTGTCTGAATAAACGACAGTACCGCACCGCCAGATGAAGCAAAAAATGAATTCGAGCGCCGTCTCACAGCAAAAAACATGAATATCGGCGCCGGCGTGAACGTGTTAAATATGACAAAATTTGCTCTTTGGAAAAAATGCTGCTTTAAAATTAAAATATGTGTACCAGACGCTTCCACACAGGGATTTTAAATTCTCCCAAATATCTATGGCAGGGTGCGTACGCTATAACCCCTTGGGGACGAGCGGCACGTATACGTGCCGCATGAAGCGCTCAGAATCGTTGTTTTTCCTCACCAATAAAATTTTACTGTAAAATTTGCCTTATTTAATCAGAGCATTTTCTCGATTCAAGAAGACACAAATTTCTGTTTTTAAAAAACGGTGATAAATGATTAAAAATTTCGTAAAAGGCTCCCGTCCCGAAGGGGTTAAGGACTTCTTATCAGAATTTTCGTAAAGTAATATTTGCCTTATTTAATTAAAAAGAATTCTAACTTCAGATATAGCGAACAGTGCTTTACGATATTTCTGGCACTAAAACAACTAAAATACCCTGGATCCCTTGATGTATACGAACCCAGTATGGTACATTTTTTTAAACATTGTTATCTACAAAGTTTAAATTTATTATTTAACTTCAAATATTATATATACATAGGAGACATTTTAAATTGAACTGGACGTTTATAAAACTCCATAATAAGTAAACAGCTATTGAGTTTACTCTTCCACTAATGTGTGAAATCTAAATTTATTTTCTATAAAATTCAAAGTTTTCCGATTTATTGGTAGAAAAGTCAGTTTTAGTGTTAAACTTTAAGCAAAATGTGTATAGTAAGCAGCTCTTTAATATCGGATTTAGTTTCCTCATATCCTTTGTATTTCATGGTCTAGATTTGAATCTTTTACCCTTTATCTACTGACGTTAAAGTTTTGAAATTTTTAGAAACCGTTCTTAGCAAGCATTAACCCCTTGGTGACGAAAGACCAGTATTCGTGCCGCGTAAGGAGCTCAGAATCGGGATTATTCTCACCAATAAATTTTTATTGTAAATTTTGCCTTATTTAATCCGAACATTTTTCCGATTCAATTATGCAAAAATTTCTCTTTTAAAAAACCGGTGAATAAAGATTAAAAATTCTGTAAAAGACACTCGTCCCCAAGGAGATAACATCTTAAAAGTAACCATCATGAAATATTCCAAGCTTCTAGTCCAACGGTCAACCAACCCCTTAGTGGTAGTGGCACCAACATAAAATGTAGCGTATCTTTGAGCAAGCACTTTAAACCTCAATTTGCCAACATCACATTTTAAATCGATTTGGTATTTTCTGAAATTCCATAGAAGTCGTAATTTAGAAAGTAAGGCTTTTGGCTCATTTGACCATTTTAACCCTTAAATGCGTGACTTTTTATTTTGTTTCGAAAAAATTATATATGATTCTCTGAAAGGTTTATTGCACAGGAAAAATAATGAAAAAAATCAGAGATACATTTTTTTTATATAATGCGTCAAACTCTTCTTCTGTTGCACATCTGCAATATAAGTAAAAACTACTGTCGTGTGGCTGTTGTGCGTGTATGTACATTGATTATGGACTGTAACTAGTTCAAATAAATGGAAAATAGTCAAATAGTCAAATAATACGAAGAGAGTTAAACAACAAAGCAGTTCTTTTATATATACATATATACAGGAAATTGTACGGACTGACACCATAGTCAGTTACGGAATATTGCGATTTTGTTTTCGTGGACAATACCACTTGAATCAAAAACATAATCTGTATAATTATGCTACATCTATACTATAATAGTCGTTATTATAAACAATAAAGACCCCATGGTCATTTTTGCTAACGAAATAGCTCAGTAAAATGCGGGTTTTTCTCCATAAAAACATTCGACGTGCGAACAACAGAACAAAACGATAACGTCTGCCGTTGCCAAACGGCAAATACAAAAGTCTGGTGGAACGCACAAGGGTGCGTTCAAAACAGTGTCAAGGCAAGCCGTAACAGCTGTTTTACGCTAAAATATTGCAAGTTTGTAAATATTTTACAAAGTTTGTCTCCAAATACCATATTTTATATAATTATTTTTTTTTTATAAAATTTAACCTTTAACCCTTTAATTCCCATAATAGAATAAGTTCTCGAAATTACGTAGTTCAGAAAATCTGACTTTACACCAGAAAGTTTCAATAGTTAATGTCGCTTTACTCGAATACGGAATGTCCGATGTTAAAGCGAATATTGCTATTTTAAATTTTCAACCTTTTAAATTTTGAATTTTTTACAAACCGTTTTTCGAGAGCATTTAAATTTCAGAAGTAGCTACCATGCCAAATTTCAAGTTTCTATGTTTAACAATTCCATAGAAATCATAATTTTGAAAGCTTTTAGAACGCCTTTCGCGCATTTTGACTCCGTTTAATTGCCGATTTTTTTTATAAACTGTTATTAGAGAGTATTTACTTATAAGTAACAATACAAGTAACAACTATAAGTAACAATAATGGCAAATTTCGGCATAGATGCCCTCAGCCGTTGTTGTGTTGAATTGTTTGGCGATTTTTTCTTGGCGTGCTAGCGGTGTTTACGGATATTACAAACTCGATATGTAAACCCCGTGTGACGTGTGTGTTCTGACGTGTCGTGTTCTGGCAACCCCTGTGAAGCTTACAATTTTGTGGATGTATTTTGATGTCGTGTTCTATCTTTGTCTTTTTATTTTTATGTTAAATTTATGGGATGTATTTCATTGACTAAAGTTTCTGTAGTTCGTTTAAACGCTGTTGCTGAAGTAAATAAGGAAATTTTGACAAGAAAGGGAGGTTTGTTTATAGCGTGTCAATGCGAATTAAGCTTATTTTTGAAAATGACGGCGATGTTATGAGAGATATTGTGTGCTGGACGTTTCAAGAAAGCAGATGTCTGTTAACCCCTTGGGGACGAGCGACACGTATACGTGCCGGATATAGGCCTAAGGATCCTCGTTTATCCTCACCAGTAAAATTTTACTGTAAAATTTGCCTTATTTAATCAGAGCATTTTCCCGATTTGAATAGGCACAAACTTCTGTTTTTTAAAACCGGTAGCAAAGTAATAAACATTTCGTAAAAGGCTCCCGTCGCGAAGGGGTTAAGGTATGTTGATAATTTTATGTATATTTTGTTGCTTTTAAATTTTTTTACATTTTGAGATTGCTACGAAACGAGAACTACTGAATTTTGAGAATGCTATAACGCGAAAAATGCTGAATTCGGCGATGTTTTTTTTCGGTAAATGTGCGCGAAGCGCTCATACAACTATTGCTGATTGCCACTTTAGACAGTTTCGTTTTTATGTATATTTTGCTGCTTTAAGAGTTTTTTACGTTTTGAGATTGCTACAAAACGAGAACTGCTCAATTTTGAGAATGCTATACTGCGAGAAATGCTGAATTTGGCGATGTTTTTTTTCGGTAAATGTGCGCGAAGCGCTCATACAACTATTGCTGATTGACACTTTAGCGAGTTTCGTTTTTTAGGTATATTTTGCTTCTTTAAGAGTTTTTTACATTTTGAGATTGCTACAGAAAGAGAACTGCTGAATTTTGAGAATGCTATACCGCGAGAAATGCTGAATTCGTGAAGTTTTTTCTCGGTAAATGTGCGCGAAGCGCTCATACAACGATTACTGATTGCCAGTTTAGCGAATTTTGTTTATTATTTACATTTTATTTTCGTTAAGCCAAACATGCGTATAAACCGGTGCTTGGCGACATTTACTACTTGGCGGAAAAGGGGTTTTCACGCCAAGAATAATTCTAAGATGGCGGCCGGGGGAACTTATGGCATCTGTTCCCAAATTTCAAACCAAATTCAAGTTTAGTAACTTTTCATGTAGATCATTTACAACTTATAAGTATCTACTACGCAAAAGTTCAAGTTTCTATCTTTAACAATTCCAAAGAAATTGTAATTCAGAACTTAGAAATTTCAAATTTCTATGTCCTTCAGTAGCACAAAAGTTGAATATTTTTTGCTCCTGTAACCCCCCCCCCCCCTCTGAGTTTATTTACACTGACTTAAAATATAGTCTATGTTGGAACAAGGACAGTCACCTTCAATTTGCCACCATTACTTTTGAAATTGGTTTAGTAGTTCCAGAGATTACATCCTGCAAATAAACAACCATTATTGCTTTTTAATATTAGTATGGATTTATTTATTTTGAGAAGTATCAATTACAGTCTTTTGATTAGTTGATTGAAACAGTTTTTATCATGCACTGTACGAAAGTTTCTTTTGAAAGTACATTTTCTATACTCATATTTACGGCTAGGTACCACAAATTTTGAAAACTAATTCTTTCACGTATTTGGGAGCAGAACTTTGTGATTACATGAAACAAGTATTTTTGTTCAAATATAGTGGTAACCAGGAATTGAATTTATTTAATAAAGATTAAATTTTAACCCCTTAATCGTCGCGCCTGATAAGTGTCGAATACTTTTTTAAAATTCAAATTGTTTGATTGCCACCACTTTTTTCAAGTTGAAATATTCTCTTCATTTAATGGCAGATAAAATGTCGAGAGAATAAAGCCAATTGCATTATATAAAAAAAACTGGTGGGAATAAAACAATCTGAATAAAAAAAAGAAACCTACACTGTCCGTGACAGTCACGGGCGCGACGATTAAGGGGTTAAATACTTTACAGATGGATGAGTGCGCAGATAGTGTTAAATGATTGTGAATTTTAAACTTTCATGAGAAATTAATTTATTTGTGTTACTAACAATATTACAGAAAAAAATAAAAATACTTATTTCGAATTATTACATATTTAAAATCTTTTCGGGTATACTTATTGGTTCAACTTCTATACATTTGTGTACGCCTGCTATTATATTTGCAATTCTATACTGAAATAAATTTAGTAACGTTATGTATAATAAAAAAAGGCTTATTGTCCTCCGGTTCCGAAAAAAATATCCAGGAACCTACTTTTGAAATAAAGGGCTGTTCTGGTTACTCAAAAACCCTTTCTTTGAAAATTCGGATATCCTATGATCTAGACTAATACACAATAAATAAATTTCAAACCGGAAAAAGTAACAAATTTAGTTTGAATGCATTTACAAATCAAAATTTGATAATTATTGAATATTGTACTCTAGCTATTCCAGTACATCTGTTGCTCTTTAGTGGCAGATAACGACGTGAAATATACGTAGGCAGTATTTTAACCCTTTCAGGGGCGCGTGATTGTTTTTCTGTAATGTTAAATTCACGCCAGAATTTTAGAAAAATTTTACTTCAGAATAAGGGAAAGCGGTTTTACGTCATTTTTCCATCAAAGTTATAAAAGCAAAATTCATTTAAAAGTTTCTGGTACAAATCTTCATTAAAATTAGGCGGGACATAAGATATCCTAGCGCACCTCAAGGGGTTAAAATTTTGGCCACGGATCAGAACCGCAAGCACTCCGTAATGTACCGTAATTTCCGGCGTATAACCGGAGGATCAAATAATCATGTTTGATTCCCTTAACTTTCTTAATCCGGAATAGTAGAGGTGCTTACGTTTGAGAATCAGTTTTTCGAAATAGCAGTCTTAGCTTAATTAAATCGTAGAATTCTGTGATGCCCGCATGAAGCGCTCAGAATCCTTGTTTTTCCTCACCAGTAAAATTTTACTTTACTGTAAAATTTGCCTTATTTAATCAGCGCATTTTCTCGATTCAAGAAGACACAGATTTCTGTTTTTAAAAAACGGTGACAAAAGATTAAAAATTTCGTAAAAGATTCTCGTCCCGAAGGGGTTAAACGTAAATGTCGGCGCTAACCTTGTCTAGAGTTCATGAAGAATGGCGAACTATAAGAAGAATATTGTATTTTAAAAATAGACAATTTCATGTGAAAGTTTGGCATTTTAGCTGCCGTGTTTTTGGCACAATTATTGATTTTTATCATGAATTACAAATGTTTGGAATAATATCCACGGGATTTAACAAAGAAAAACAATTTGCTGGAAATATAGTGTGTAATTATTGAGACCTAACCAGTAACTGCCATTTCAGAAAAAAAAAAAAAAAAAACACATGTAAAAGGATTAACGTATTTACGCGTACAGTAGATAAAAATTATTTCGGTAAAAACGCATGTAAAATTATCATAAATGTGTGAGAAACAAATCAATGTAAAACTTCGCAGTGAAAAGTTGCGAGTGAAGAACAAAAATCAGGTACGTGCACTTCACGTAATTCACGGGATCTTGTCTCAGAGTTTTAATCCTGTTACCTGTTGCAAATCCAAATTGCTGTTTTTAAAAAAGTTATTTAAAAGTTATTTTAAAAAGTATACTTTTAGTAAAAAAGTATTAAAAGTATTAGGAATTAAGGCAAAGTATTTTTTGAATACTAGGAGTAGTTTTTTAGAAATTAAAGATGCTTTTTGGACCAGACGTTTATGAGTTCCACCGTTTTTCACTGTCTTACTTGTTTGACAATCTAAAATACACATTATAAAATACTTTGTGTGAAGTGAGGCTGTCAATATTTGCCAGTTTTTTACCCCTTTTATAGATTTTGAAAACGGTCAGTGATATGGTATCCTCTTTAAAGTATGGAACCAAGAAATTGGTACTGTAATTAAAACTTAATTTTTTTAAACAATTTAACCAGATAAAACTAAAGAGGAAAGGGAAAAATAAGTAAAAATTTAAAAATATCTCTTGTAAAATGAAGAAGAAATGATTGAAGAGTCACAGATTGACAATTACTTTCGTTCTCATGAGGACAACTTCTTAAACAAATATTTTTATTTCTATGAGAGATTTTCCTAGTTCTTAGATTGCAGGACAAAATTAAAAAAAATTCTTTGAAAATAAATTCAACCAATGCCGGAGAATTTTTGAGATACCTTAGTATAAATAAAAATTTTACACTAAACAACTCGTTCAATGAAAAGTAGTTGTAATCCAGACAAGCCTGATATTGTACGGCGAATCACCAAAGAGGGTCAACAATAACAAAACCCGCTGAAATTTACCATATCCCTTAACCCATTCTGGACGTGAGCCTTTTACGAAATTTTTAATCTTTTGTCACCGTTTTTCAAAAACAGAAATTTGTGTCTTGTTGAATCGACAAAATGCGCTGATTAAATAAGGCAAATTTTACTGGTGAGGAAAAACATGGATTATGAGCGCTTCATGCGGCACGTATACGAGCCGCTCGCCCCCAAGGGGTTAAAAATAAATCTTACTCGAGAAATTGCATTAATTATTGGCAATAAAATGAAGATGCAGCAATACATTAACCGTTGATTTTTCAAGAGAGAAATGCTACTTTTCTGAGAATAAATTGTTAAAGCAGATTCTTACAACAACGTAAAATAAAATTTGTGTTTTCATCAATCCACAAAAAATATCTTTTAATATCAGTAAAAATATTTCACTAGCAATATATTTGGCCAAACATAATTCAAATGCGTTTTATTTCAAAATGAGGCAAGACTACTTTAAACAGAAATATTTTTTTTATGTTGCAATATATGTTAATGTCATGTACAAAAACAGACAGAATTACATCGCGAATACGTTAAAAATCTTCGATATTTACATGAATAAATATAATGATAGGAGCACGTGAGATTCAAAACTCGCCTTAACCAAAATTTAAAAAGTCGTATTTTCTCAATTAGTATATTCTATTAGTAAACCTGCATCGGAAAAGCACAACAATATGCAAAAAACTAGTTTTATCTTGTATTGCTGATACTGTAAAATCTTGGTTTGCAATGAAGACCAATGGACCCAGTTACATGTTTTTCGCGATTTCCCAAAATTTGATTTTTCGGATAATGCGATTTTTGAAACTCACGTCCTCATATGTATAAATTATATTGAATACAACTTATTATAAAATGTTTTTTTCACTTTTTCCTTTAAAATTAACTTTAGTTTTTGTTCTGTTGTAATTTTTCTAAAGAAGAATGAAATATTGAGATAAAATAAATAAGTTAAAAAAATAACATATTAAAATATTTTGGCGCCAATCAAAATCATGTTTTTTTTTTCATCCGCCACTTATTACCATTATTGCATATTAAATTTACATGAAATAAGAATACAAAAAATATTTAAGTACATTGCTGCTTACGAATATTTTTTAAACGATTCAATTGTAAAATATTAAATAACTATCAAGAACGTAAAATTGACATACCCAGCTTTCAGAATCAACGGCTTATTTATTTGTTAAACTAGTTGGATGTGCCAGTCCCAAAACTTTCTTCTATCTCATACATCTTAATATTTCAAAAAGTAGTTACATATGTTAACGTTTCAATATTATTAGTTTAATGATCAGGATACTTTTTAAAATCAATAGTTTTTCTTTATTATGCTGTACATCAGCTGTTTAGGAATAGCCGGCTTAGCAGGACCTTAGTTCTTGTCGATGCATGAGCCGCTGATGGACAACAGAACCGAGATAAATCGAGATACTTATACAAAAATCGCCATCACAGCGCCCTTTTCTGCGGAATATATTCAAATTCAAGAAGGGCATGCCGGTCATAACGAAAAGCATACAAAAAAATTTGGTTCAATTTTACTCATAACTTATTCATACAATTTTCGATGGTGAAATAAAGAAAATGGTACAAAAATCGCTATTACAGCAACCCCTTCTGGCAGAATATTTTGAAATTAAAGGATAAACTGCTGGCCGCAGCCAATTACATACACAAAAATTTGGTTCAATTCGATGTATACTTTCATACACTTATTGATGGTACAATAATGAAAATGACACAAACATCGCTATTAAAGAGCCCCCTTCCGGCGGAATTTTTGTAATTCAGGAAGGCCCAGCTGGCCACAGCAATAAACACACACAAAAAATTTGGTTAAATTATATGCATAACTCCATACACTTTTTCGATGATACAATAATGAAAATGGCCTAAAAATTGCTATTACAGCATCCCCTCCCGGCAGAATATATGTAAATTGAAGGAGAACCTGCCTGCCACAACCAAATACATACACAAATTTGGTTCAATTCTGTGCATAATTTCATTCACTTTTCGATGGTACAATGGCGACACAGGGACACACGGACGGACAGACAGACATTTTGTATAAACGTGTTTTGGGATCTCTGACCCCTGAAACGTGTAAATCAGTCCAAAACGGGAAATCACAAAAAATTTCGATTACAATACTTTCTTTTATTGAAGATAGAAGAAAGTAAAAATTAATGAATGCCAAGGCAATCATATTTCAAATTATAAAAAATTGCACTTAGGAAAATCGATCGTTATTGAAAGGGATCATTAAAACCAATGGTTCAACAGAAATTCCAGTTTAATCATTCGTGACCCATACAATGAATAAAATTGTTTTTCGAGATATTTGCAACGAAGTTATTTCGCGGTGTTTTATATTTGACATAAGACAAATTTTAATTTATTAAAGACCCATTACTTTCACTGTGCTTTTTCCTGATTTGTCGCCGCACTGATAGATCAATTAATATTAGTACACGTTCATAGTACACATTCATTAAGTATATAAAACGTATATGAGATTTTACCTTGTTTGAGAAACTTTTTAAGATGTATATATACAATAAAAATGCATTTATTTGTATTTAAATGTCAAATCTTTTAGAAACTGTCACTGACTAGAGAACATTCCCAATTGTCAGTTCGAGATTTTCACGAGAACGGTATCTTTCGAAAGTTATTGTCACGGGGACCAAGAAATATACAGGAACTACAGTCCCGAATTCAACAGTTCATGAGATATGGACCGTTTTCTGTTTCGGAAAGAAGTGATAATTAAGAATGGAAAAAAAGAATGAGATTCCTTCAAAAGCTATCGATGACAGGAATTTTGTCTTATTCAGTGGTGGAAAATTGGCGCAGAGGCGGAGCCTATTGACACCACTAAATTATAGCAGTATTTTTCCTCTTATCTAATGATCAAATTTTTGAGTTTTTATTAAACTGAATAATACCATAAAAATTTAGTGGTGTCAATAGGCTCCACCTCTGCGCCAATTTTCTACCACTGCTTATTGGATACCAAAATCTTGGTAGTCGTTTATACGATAGAGTGGTAATGATAATACTATCCTGGTACGTGACAGATGGAGTTGGCAAACAGATGAAAATTAATTTATGCAGCAGAAAAATAAGTTTTACTATACTGCTAGTCTTCCTCATAGCTGGATCGACAAAATACCTTCAGCTACTGGACGTTTACTTCTTCCAAGACTACAAGTACTCTGTAATCAAAATAGGAGAATTTTCAAAAACCCTTTCTGTGATGTTAACACTCTTATTATAGAAGGCATACTAAAAATAGATCACTTGGTCTAGAGCCTGTTCTTTTCAGCTACTTTCGATGTGATGCATCAGTATGCTTTCCAAAATTCTTTAATGCGAAACACGGAGCCAGTCTTCCGATCAGCAAAACATGTATGTTTCATTCTTACTGAACCAACTTCCGCTGACTGTCAAACAATAATGCCTTTCATAGGTTGTGCTTTGAGTTGGAAATATTTGCGTTTCCAATAATTTTAAATAGAAAAATATTCTAGCATGGTTAATTATAAGACAAAATTTCTCTCTTCGATAGCTTATGCAGGAATTTCACTCTGTTTTCCGTTCTTTATTTCCCTTCTTCCGAAACAGAAAAGGGTCCATATCTCGTAAATTATTGGATTCGCGAGTACAGTTACGATGCATTTCTTGATCCTTGTAACAAGCGCTTTTGAACGATACAACTCTCGTCAAAATCCAGAATTGACAGTTGGGGGTGTTAGATAGTTAGGGAGCATTTAGATCTATAAGTATCTACGACAACAAATTTTAAGATTCTATCTTTAACAATTAAATAATAATCGAAATTTAAAACACTTTTAGAAGGATTTTTGCTTATATCAATCTTTTAACCCTTTGTTACTCAGTGTTCCATCACATGGAACACCCAACTTGATTCCCAGATGCCACAATGACACCCAAAATTTGGTACAGGTATTTTTCCTTTATTATTTATGTGAAATAAAGCTTTTTCTTATTTCAAAATGTTTTTTTTTCGTAAATTCCGGTGTTACTCATTCATGAAATCATTTTAACAATGGAAGCGCTCTCCGCCTGAAAAGGTTAAATTTCGGATTTTTCAGTAACTGTTCTTAGAGATTATTTACATCTTACAAGTAACTACCACGCCAAATTTTAAGTTTCTATCTTTGACAATTCCATAAAAATCTTAATTTAGAACGCTTTTCACACATTTTCACCCTTTTAAATTTGGAATGTTTTAGAAACTGTCCCTTAACCTTTCAGGGGCAAGTAATTGCTTTTATGCGATGCTGAATTCCCACCGAAAATTTGGAAAAAAAATTCTAATTAATGAAAAGCAATTTTGCAACATTTTCCCCTCAAAGCTATAAGCGTAAAGCTTAATTAAAACTTTCTGGAGCAAATCTGAGTTAAACTTAGGTGGAATATATATTCCACCCCCTTCAAGGTGTTAAAGAACATTTACATGTTATAAGTAACAACCATGCAATTTCAAGTTTCTAGCCACTTCGGTATCACAAAACTTGCAATTTTAGAACGTTTTTCACTATTACAACCCTCTAGTGATAGTGCCGCCGACATACAATATAGTCTATGGCGGGCGGAGCAGGGACTGTCACCTTCTATTTACAACAATTAATTTTGAAATCGGTTTGGTATTTCATGAGATTCCATAGAAATCGTAATTCAGAATTGTTTTAGAAAGCTTTTTGCTCATTTCATTCTATTAAATTTCTATTTTTTTAGAAACTGTTCTTCAATAGCAGTTACACCTTATAAGAATCTACCATGCCAAATTTCAAATTTCCATCCTTAACAATTCCTTAGAAATCTTTATTTAAAACGCTTTTCGCGCATTTTCACCCAGTTTAAATTTCGAATTTTTTTATAAACTGTTCTTAGAAAACATTTACATCTTATAAGTAACTACCATGCCAAATTTCTAGGTCATTCAATATCACAAAAATATCATTTTTCGAGCTTTTTTGCTCCTGCGCAGCCCCCCCCCCCCCCCCCTCAATGTAGGTATTAGAACTGACTTAAAAAATAATCTATCTTGAAACAGTGACAGTCACCGTCAATTTTCCGCCATAACGTTCGAAGACGATTTGGTAGTCCCTTACAAACAAGTAAACAAGCGTTACTGCTTTATAATATTTGTATCGATTTATTTATTTTGAGTAGTATCGGATATAGTCTTTTGAACAGTTGACTGAAACAGTTTTAATTCTGCACTGAACGAATGTTTATTTTGGAAGCACATTTTCTCTACTCATATTTTGGGTTAGATATCAGAAATTTTCAAAACTAATTCTTTGTTTATTTCATAGCAGACTTTTGTGATTACTGTAATTTCGGGGGTATAGCCCGTAGATCAAACAATTCAGTTTGGACCCAGAAATTTTATTCAGTATTTGAAGACCAATATTAACCGTGATCTAAAAAGTTATATTTTATTTTTAAAAATGTCTAGGTCGAAACACGATTGTTTGATCCGCGGGCTATGCACCGGAAATTACGGTACATAAAACGAGTTTTTTTATTCAAATATAATAGTAACCAGGGATTGTATTGCTTAAACAGGGAGTTTCATTAAAGGTTAAATTTTAAATAATTCATAGATGCATGGCTGCGAGGTTAGGGTTAAGTGATTTCGAATTTTAAACTTCTCATGATAAATGAATTTATTTCTGTTATTAACAATATTAGAGGAATTAAAACTAAAATACTTATTTGGCATTATTGCATAAGCAGGGCTCCCAAATGGTCCGCCAACTGAATACCAATATTTTTTTAGAAAAATTTTCTTTTTAAATTTTTCTTACAAACCACCCCGGTATCACCTTTGAAAGTTAATTTTATCGCAAACCTACCATAAAATTTTCTATTAAAATTTATTGGTATTCAGTTGGCGGACCATTTGGGAGCCCTGCATATGTAAAATCATTTCGGGATTGCTTATTGTTTCAAATTTTATGCATTTTTGTACGCATTAGATTTACACAATTGCAAATCTAAATTGCAATAAATGTAGTAACTTTGTTTATCTTAAAAACATAGAATAAAGTCTTGTACCCCCCCCCCCCCGAAAAATCAGAAAAAAATATCCAAGAACCTACTTCGGAAATAATGAGCTGCCCTGGTTACTCAAAAACAATTTCTCGGAAAATTCGGGTTTTCTATTATCTAGAATAATGCACGAATTAAAAAAATTACAAACCGGAAAAAGTAAAGCATTTAGTTTAATTTTATTTAAAAATTAAAGTAACACGGTACTTCTCATTCTAAAGATCCGTCTGTTCAAGTACGTCTGTTGCTTTTTGGTAACAGGTAGCAATATGAAATATACATAGGCCACATAAAAAAATGGCGGCAGGGCCGCGGGCATATTCGCAATAGCGACTCGGTTCAGATTCGACGCAGGTGATTCCCAGTATATTTTTCTGGTATGATATATTGAATTATTTAGAAATATAGTTTTGTTATTATCTCTATGTAATAATGATAGTATCCTAAATCTAAAAATGTTATGAATTTCAAAGTGTGAAACTGTTCGACTGAAGTCAGCGTCAAAACGGATAATTAATTTTTTGTATGCAATATGCAGTATATTAATATTTTTCCAATGTTAAAAATTTTCGCTACTTAAGTTAATAAAATTTACACATTTTATTTTTTTGCAACACATAAAATTAAAGTTACAAGCAAATTGCAAAAATATTTACTTCATAATGAAAATATTAATAGTGAAATTGCATTTTTTTTTAAATATTGCGCAAACGTGTGCAGAATGTAAATTGGCAAAAAATATTTTGCTATTAATATTTCCAACATAAAGAAAATATTTTCGCAATATTGACAATTTGTTGGAGATAGTTCCAATTTAAAGTTTTGACATTTTATTACAAATATTTCCAATGTAAATCCAATGTTTTTCCATTAATGGTATTATAGTTCAAGTATCAGTGATAGCGATCAGTGCTTAAAATTAAACGTATTTTTGTTTTCAAAATACCAAAAACTTTTAATACTAATTTTTGCTTTATTAAATGGCAGGATTTTAATATTAGCACACTATAACCAACATAACCCATACTGGTAGGGTTGCCAGGTTGTACGTTTTACCCGAAAGTTGTACGTTTTTAGCCATTTTTGGGCTTATCGTACGGTGTACGTTTACATTTGCTCGTATGACGATTTCTTCCGTTTTTCTACTGGTTCTTAATTTTGGTAGTTTTAAGAATTTTTTTCTTTTTCAGTTTTTTTCAAGATTTCATACCTTTTACCGAAAGAAAGTTATACACATGCGCATCAAATGTAAAAACGACCTGCTTCCCATCAGAATGACAAAAAGTTTGGGAGAGCGCTGCAATATTAATTGAGCATTTGCGAATTCTTGGGTAGAATTACATCATCTTAACTTGATATTATTATAGACTATAAGAATCTACATTATAATTGTTTTAAATTTAGTATATCTGTATTTAAAATTTTAATATTGTGTTTGATTTATTATCTTCTTTATGGTTAAATAGAAACATTTATTTTTGTAGCGTACCCGCTACTAATGTTTTCATGATCATCATTGGATTCTAGGATGTTTTGACTATTTTTGTTCTTATAGTTCAACTAATTTTTCATTCATATATGACTGCAAAATTAGTTAAACAGTGTTAATAAAATAATGTAATACACTGTTCAAAAATAATGATTAAATTGATTACATAATAATCACTTTTTAAACAAATTAGCAGCCTAAAACATTACTAGCACATTCAACATATTTTAGTATGGTATGAAAAAGGACGATAGCACGATAAAACCAAAACTAGTCTAATGTCAGTCAAAATTTTACGTTTTTTTCTCAGATAAATCTGGAAACGCTACATACTGGTTTTCAGGGTAATAGTGTTTTTGGATTTTTTAATCTCCATTTCCAAATAGTAATCGTCGATTTTTTTAATTTCGTAATTTATAAGGCGAATATTACTTATATAAAGAAATAGTGGTTATCAAAAAAATCCAGAAACACAACCACTCATGGATTTTCGCATTAGGTGCATTTTTAGTAAGATTAACATTGCTTTACCTATTATTACCTTTAATGTCAAATTATTTTTTTATATTTTTTTCGTTTTTAAA
The DNA here is from genome assembly GCA_963932465.1 of Maratus speciosus. Classification (NCBI taxonomy): domain Eukaryota; kingdom Metazoa; phylum Arthropoda; class Arachnida; order Araneae; family Salticidae; genus Maratus; species Maratus speciosus. The sequence goes on along the minus strand of OZ010793.1, from coordinate 56,808,338 downwards.
TACCACAATATTACAAACGCAAGAGAATATTCAATTGCTACATTTGATTGAAAGTAGGTTTTATTTTTATAACATTTATAATATATTAAAAACAAATAGAATATATAGATTTTATTAATTTAAAGGAAAATTTAAACATTGTGGTTGGGGTGGGGGTGGGGGATAACATCATGGAAAATGAGTACAAAAACAATATTAATAATTATTCCTTTTGATTCTGACTTCAACCAAACATATACACACTTTCACAGTCATAATATTATTAGGACTAGGACACTTTTATTACATGAAAAAAATAACAAAACTAAGTGTTTTAAAATATTCAATATTTCGTACCAGAAAAATCTACTGAAACACACGTGTCGAATCTGAACCGAGTAGGTATTGTGAATATGCGGGCTACGGAGTCAGTGGGAAAAATGACCGACTCCGGGCCGGCTAATGTACTAGTGTTGCCTGTTGGTCAAAATAATGATGGAATATAAAAAAAAAAAATTAAAGCTAATATCTCACTATTTCGACAAGCATTTTCAGCTTCATAACTCAAATTGTGTATGTAACAGAATAATTTTAATGTTATGTTAATGCTGTTAACTCTATATGTTTGTCAGTTAAGCATAGTTGCTGAACAAATATTTACTTGCGACCTAATAGCATCCGAAAAACCGATTTTACGGGTAGAGAGAACTGATTAATACACTGTAAAAGCTACTCGGAAACGTTTCCGAAAACTACCGACAGCTAATAAAAATTTATCTTAATAAATTCTTCTTTAAATTTCAAAAATAAATTCTTTTGTGAGGTTTCTAAAGATAAAGAACGCTTTTCGGAATCTTGGGTGACTCGGAAGAGGTTATTGCATACTTTCGTTCGTGATTATAGTACATTTTCCTAAATTAAGAAACATCTGTCCTTTTTTACAGTGTACTACACTTATGAATTAAAACAGTTTTCATCTACTTTGTACATTGGTACCTGTACTTACTCTGTACCTACCCCAGTATCTACTTTGTACACCGCAGTAAATCGGTGATCTCTAACTTGAGTAGCTCGATATAGTCAATAAATAACAATAATAATTCATTTTATAGATTTAAAATTACATATAATTAGTTTAATTTCACTTTAACCCTAGATCTACCGGGAATTTTATTCAAGTTTTAATAAAACGTTCTACACCAGAATTTTTATTTAAAACTATTTAACTTATTTATTTACCTTATTTTTGTCTGGTTTATATACTTAGTTTATTTTAAAGAAATTTCTGGTTTGAATGAATATTTTGTATGTACCTGTCGGGTCCAATGGACCCGTCTGGTAGACGGAGGGTTAAAATGTCTAACAAAAAAATCTGGATTCGGCTTTAGCGATTCTGATTCCGACGTTTTTGCTAAAAAATGGGTCTGACTCCGCCTCCGACTCCGCAGTCCTGAACGGTGGGCACGGATCAAAACCGCAAGTTCTCCATAATCGTAATGCACCGTAATTTCCGGATTATAATCAGAGGATCAAACAAGCATGTTTCTTTTTGACCGAGAACCGGCAGCACAGACAACCACCTCATCGAGTTGGAGGCTGAAATTCCAGAATTAGCTAAAACTCGATTTCCATATTAAAACACAATCGGTCTGCCAAGTCATATCTTGATGGAAAACACATAAAAATCCGATTTTAGCGGTCAACTCATAGGTTTACCACTGTGTTTTCCTGCACCCAAAGGTACGAAAACATGGCGGAAAGGAAGCAGGAAAACACAATGGTAAACCTACGAGTCAACCGGTAAAATCGGTTTTTTAGGTGTTTTCCACCAAGATATGACTTGGCAGACCGATTACGTTTTAATATGGGCATCGATTTTTAGCTAATTCTGGAATTTCAGCCTCCAACTCGATGAGGTAGTTGTCTCATGGTTTCTACATCTCCTTGAATTTTGCAGACCAGAAACGTTTTTGGCACCAGTATTATCTCATAGATAATCTCTTCTTAAAAGAAGACGAAATTTTGTGCGTTTAACCTAGATTTCTATTTCTATAAAAAAAAATACTGGTAGTTCCGCTGGAGAAATAACGGAATACGTACGAACCATGTGTCTGTGCTGCCGGCATTTCTTTTTCTATAAAAAGTTACTGGTAGCTCTTATGGAGAAATAACGGTATCCATACGAACCATGGACTCACCCTAACTGGTTTAATTCTAGTAACTTTTATTTTACGCAATTCCAGTATCCATAAATAAAAATGGCATCAAATATCAATAAGAAGAAGAGAATTTTATGCATTTGGTTTCAGTTTCATTGTCTTATAAAGTTTTCGGTGCCACGGTGACTTTTTTCCTTACGGCAACTAAATAAATCAGGAATAATGTTTCATGTGAATTTTGGTAATTTAAAAGCATCATAGCCTCAAACTGTATTCGCTCCAGACTCCTACAAACCAGTACAGGGTTCCTAACTCGAGTACAAATAGTTAACTGAAATACCAATATTCAACTGCTGTACCAATATTTTTAGATAGAAAAACTCGACTTATATAACTGCGTGAATGAAAATGGCGAGATTTTCTCTCAAGAAAGGCGTTGAACTGAGTAAAGTCAGGGAAATTTTTTGACCTGTAGGAACCCTGCAGTAGCATGCGTCGTAATGAATATAATAGTTTGTTTAAGAGAAGACAAGACTGGATGCAATCCTATGGGAAATATGCAAGCTTTAAGACCCGCTACCGCAGAAACTACCCAACCGATTTCTATGAAATTTGGAATCCATAATTACTGACTTTTGCTCAAGATTTGGGGCAAATAGTTTCTTCTGCGACTACAACTTTTTATATTAGAGCAAATATAATTCATCAGAAATTTTCCTTTAGAAAAAAAAATCTGAAACTATTTAATTTTTTTAAAAAATGTCTGCCACATATGATCTTATATTTATACTCTACCACCAAAAAATTATTAAAATCACTCGAGTACTTTATAAGATAATGGGATTTTTACCTGAAAAGTACGATTTTTCTGGAGAACCAGAAAAACTTAGATATTCACAGTTCTCGCTCTTTGGGAATGACAAATCAAGTTTTCTGGTTATGTATCGACAAAACATACTTTAGGAGTGCCGATAGTCGATCAAATGTTTCTAAATCTTTTTTAAAACTTCTTATTGTTCAATCAAATAAAGCCAAATTTTTGTATTTTGTTTTGTGTTGAACTATGACTTGTATGTTTTGAACTTTTACTTTGTGTTAGAAAATGAAAAAGTCGAAAATTGTTTTTCAGGGAAGACAAGACTGTGTACAATCACAGAGGCAATATGCGACCTTTAACCCCTTCGGGACGGGAGCCTTTTGCGAAATTTCTAATCTTTGTCACCGTTTTTTAAAAGCAGAAATTTGTGTCTTCTTGAATCGAGAAAATGCGCTGATTAGATAAGGCAAATTTTACAGTAAAAGTTTACTGGTGAGGAAAAACAAGGATTCTGAGCGCTTCAAGCGTCACGTATACGTGCCGCTCGTCCCCAAAGGGTTAAGACCTGTTTCCTCGGAAACTAACAGACTGGTTTGGATTAAATTTTGAATCCCTATTCACTGAATTATGCTCAAGACTTATGGTACACAGTTTTTTTCTGCGACTAACACTTTTTATTTTAGAGCAATGGCCATTTTTCAGAAATTTTCTATTTTCAGAAATGTTTTTTTCTGAAACTAATTTACTTTTTTTAAACTGTCTGCCGCAAGTGATCTTATATTTATACTCTACCACCTAAAAATGTTTTGTAGAAATCACCCGAGTAATTTAGGAATTAATAGGTTTTTTAGCTGAGAAGTAGAATTTTTCAGAAAGCTAAAAAACTTACACACTTCTAACTCAGGAATGCCAGTTTGGCCTCCGATTTTAATCCGAAAGTTCAAATTCATACGGAAAATTTCGAAATAAGATTTTTACTTTATGTGGTCGCTGAACAGTGCTGAACAGTGAAGCAGCGGTTAAGGGGTTGCCTAGTTGAAGTCAACTTTGCACCCAGTCTGATTATTGTGATGTCTTACATAATAGAAGAGCCATTGGGGAAGAATAAAGGTGTAGTTGTTTACAACTACTTAAAAAAGGAAAAACTTAAGATTTTACTAGCATAGATGCTTTAATAGTTAAGAGAAATTAGTTAAAGAAAGTTTAAGAACTTGAATTAAATGATGAAATTATATTAAGATTGTGGTGACGATTTTTGATCATCACAAACATACACAAGATCGCGTGAAAGTAATAGGGTTAGTACAAAAGGGATAGAAATATTACCTCGTCATGCGTTGTGAAAATGACAAAATGAGGTAATATTAAAATTAATAAAAGAGAGAGAGAGAGAAATTTCGGCTATAAAAGAGCAAGCTACGGCTCGAATTATTTAACGTTAATCCTGCATACAACACCGCATATTTAATTTTTTAATGACATGGAAAAAGATATCTATATAAGCAAAGAAAATTCTTTCCTAACACATATGAGAAAAATAGAAATGATTGAAAAGGCTCCCTTATTGTTTCAATACACTTTTCATTAAGAATAGCATACATATATGCGCGATACTGAAAATAAAATATTCGCGTTCCTAAAATAACAAACTGCATATTCATAAATAAATTTTAAAGACCACAAGAAAAAGAAAACAGAATGCCAAATGCCGAATAAATTTTTATTTATTTTAAATTAACCTGCCTTTTTTTTTACGAGTTTTACATATAATAAAAAGTAATAATATTTCATTCATCTGGCAATATTTCATTCAATTTTATACAAATCTCTTCTTTGCTTGAAAACTTATGTAGATGCTTAAAATAAAGAGGTGAGAGTCGAGTGGAGATAAAGAATGCTTTACTTTGTCTATTTATTATTTTATTATTATTTTTTACTTAATCATTAAATACATATATTTAATTATTCGCTTATTATTTAGATTGAACAGATAAAATTTTAGAAATGACCTTTAATTACGAAAATATCATGAAAGAAATAAAATAAAAAAAGTACCAGCACACAAAGAAAATGGCGAAGAGGCTTCACTCACCAGTCGATCTGTAGATTTATGCCTTTTTTTATACCTTTCGCGCTCATCAGACTCTTGTCACAGGTGACATCTGGAGGGATTCGTATTTTCAGGCTATGGGCCAGTTGCATGGGCCTAGAGCATGGGCTCGTTATTAAAATTATATATTTGCCCTTTAATTTGAGGACTTTTACTTCATTACTCTTCGGGCCGGAACCCATTCCACCGAAAAACTTTTATCTTTTCACATCCAACACTTTGCGTAAAAGTGACCACTCGAAGTCGAAAATCGCTCCTCTCCCGTGTGGGGGTTCCTTCATTTTCCCCCGTACGTTGGTAGTGATTGGTCAAAATTTTGGGTTCACAAAAGCGACGATACGATATACGTGTACGTGATATTACTTCGGTCCGTCTGAAGGTCGCCTATGAAGATTCGAGAATTTTCCCGAAGGAATATATTGTGTGCTGGCTGGTACATGAGAATAATATTTTAGTAAAAATAAAAATAGATTGATTAATTTTAGAGAAAAAAATTTGATATTTGAAAAGGGCTTTTTAGAAAAACAGCAAATAGATACCTATTTTTAAATACTTAAATAAAGAATTACCTGAGATAAATATTATTAAAAAAGAAAGATATTTCAAAAATTCTGGAGGCATATTTTCCAAAAATTCTATGGATTACTTTAAAATAAAATTATAAACAAAAGAAAAATTTAAATTGTGACATATTGGATTTTTCTTTCCAACAAAGATATAGGTATAGCTGCAGTACTAGGCTGCTGTAAGGAGTAGAAAAATAAGTTAAAATGAAAGTTAGCACTAGTTCAAAAGTTACTCACACCAAGCATGGGCAAGGTCGGCGGTTAATGAAGGCAGCAAGGCTGCTTACATAAACAAAAAGGCACTAATCAGGGCAATATATCTTTTTTCTTTTTTTTATCGTAAATATATAGAGGTTTTTTATTTTTTATTTATTTATTTTTTTTAATATAAATATATAAGAAAGAAAAAAGTGAAAAAATTTACTAGAGCAATCTTATGCGGTGAACACAAAGCTCACGGGGATTCCATTATAGAGGAATATTTCGGACGTTTACGGTGATGGGGCTCGAAGGCGTCATAGTCTGGGAGCTCTGCCACAATATCATTTGGAAGGTCATATAAATTTGAGTAGAAAGTTTTTGCAAGGTCTTTAATTCTTTTCCTAAGGGTGATGGTGTTCAGGTCCCTTCGGACAGTGGAGTTACGTAAGTATCTTGAAGCGCCTCGGACGGTGCGAAGGTTTTTATTATGGAGTCTGCTAAGGTTGTCCATAGTGGTTTTGCAGGTAAAGCCCCAGATAGGACTTGCATACGTAATGATGGGAAGAATACAGGAATTGTAGAGGATGCGCTTGTTGTAGACAGAAAGGGTTTTACTATTAATAAGTGGTTTAAGGGCAAGAGAAGCTCCGGCGACTTTCCCCTGATGTAGAGAATATGTTTGCTCCAAGTGAGCCTACGATCAAGAATGACACCCAGGTACTTGGCCTCATCGGACCATGGAATTGTAGTGTTATTTATTGTTAGTCTTTGAGGATAAATAAATTTACGAGAGAAATAAACAGCTTTAGTTTTATTTTCATTGATTAGAACGCGCCATAGGCCGCACCAGTCAAGGAAGTCTTCAAGATGAGTCTGCAGGTACCTGTATAGACTACCTGGGTGGTGTGCTGAGGCGTAGATACAAGTATCGTCCGCGGACAGAGCTAAGTAAGTAAGTAATGAGCGTGGGATGTCATTGAAGAATATGTTAAATAACATTGGGCCCAACACGCTCCCCTGAATGATGCCCGCTAGTATAAAAAGAATAATGGATAAGATGTCGTTGATGCGGACTCTTTAAAGTACGACCGCAAAGGTATGAGTATAATAAATGTATGAGTGTGGCACGGAATTTTAGCTTAATTAATTTGTATATAAGGCCTTCGTGCCAGACTTTGTCAAAAGCCTTTGTGATGTCAAGAAATATGGCTGCAGCTGGGAACTTCGCGTTGAGCATTTCGCTGAGAAATTCAACAACGCGAAGGAGTTGGTGTTGGGTTGAATATTTTGGGCGAAAACCAAATTGTTCAGGCATAAGGATGTTGTTTTGCTGAATAAAGTCCTGCAACTGGGCCCTAATGACACGTTCGATGACTTTACTGAGAGAAGGAAGGAGAGAGATAGGTCTATAGTTAGTAGGGTCAGAGAGATCAGTTCCAGGTTTGGGTATGGGTGATATGATAGAGAGTTTCCAAGGTTTCGGGAAGTAATTAAATTTAAAGATAGCATTAGTAAGTTTGGTGATATAGATAATACAGTTAGGAGGAAGATTTTTAAGAGCAGTGTTAGAAATTTTGTCGTAACCTGGGGTCTTGAGTTTTTTCAATTTTTTAATAATATTATGGATAACAATAGGCTGAATAGTAGGGGGGAGGTCATCAGGGGGGACGGCTAGGAAATTGCGAAGTTTCACTAACCTCATCAAGATGTTCCTGGCTAGCGAGGTTTGGGTTCGGAGAGAATTGTAAAGCGTAGGAGTTGGCAAGTAGGTTTGCTTTATCCTGGTCAGTATAAGCATAGTTAATATTATTGTCCGAAAGAGGGGGAATGGGAGAATATTTTTTAGTGATTTTACGTTTGATTAGCCCAAGAGAATTATCCTCGCTAGCAAGATTTTTGAGGAAATTATTCCAACTTTTTTTGCTTTTCTTTATAAAGGCAATTTTTGATTCTATTATTAGCTCTATTGATAGTTTTTAAGGGAGTGTTATTGAAGTGTTTAAGGGAGGGGTCTCTAGAATTTTGAAATTGTCGCCGGAGTTGGTTACGATTTTTAATCAGGTTATAAATATAACGGGGGGGGGGATGAATGAGTTATTATTTTTGAAGGTATTGAAGGTAGCGTGGTTTTGGGCTTCAATAATTTTTGAATTTAGAAAATCCACAGCATCATCAATATCAGTTGTAGAGTTAATTATGGGAAATGTCATATCTAGGTTGTCAAGATGGTTAGTAAATTTTTTCCAATCAATGGCCACGGAAGGAGGAGGAGAAATAGGGTTTATTATATAAATTTTGAAACAGACAGGGTAATGGTCAGAGGAAAGATCTTTAATGACAGTAGAGGTGATAGGATAGGGAAGATTTTTAGAGATAGCAAGATCAATTATGTAATCATGGGTATTAGGCGCCGTGCTTATGTGTGTATGAGTATTAGGTGCGTGTAGGCTTAATTTAAGGTGTTGGACAAGATTATGGAGAGAGGTACACCGAGGAGAATTACCGTGAAAAATATCCACTATAATAATTCAGGTACAGTAACTGAGGAGTAGTTAACCTCCAATTACGTTTGGTAATTACCTTTATTACCAATTATTTTCCCCCATCAGGTGTATGTCTGGGTAGTTAAGTTGGTACCGGTATATGGACCTGGATCTGCCCAACACCATGCAGAAGCAAGGTCTGGCATTTCAATACCGTTCACAATGCGCATAGCATTCTCGTCGAAGTTAAATGGATCCTTAGCATCCATTATTTAAATGTTCGTAGAACTCCCAATATGGTACTACTATGCTGGAACAATAGTTCACAATAAAGTCCTATTCATACGAACTGGAGTTACATCATGTACCGCTGTCACCAATACACATAATAGAAACAAGAATAAATCTCAATATAAAAGAGCAGGAGCAGGAGCGCCTTGTCTGCACCGCATTCGATCGCACTCGAAGAAAAGCACGTCTGATCAGTTCAGAAGCTAGAGCGTGCTGATTACGAATGATAAATATGAGTGCTATAATCAGCGCATTTTTTCGATTCAAGAAGACACAAATTTCTGTTTTTTTTAAAAACGGTGACAAAAGATTAAAAATTTCGTAAAAGGCTCCCGTCCCGAAGGGGATAGTACTAAAGAAGAACGCAAAAATCTATCCGTCAAATGGATATACAACAACGTAATTTTCCATCAAAAAATCATAGATAAAATACCTTTAAACTATTCAGTAACAAAGGTTGACATTATTTTTTATACAAGACATTCTTCAGGCATCGCCATTAATACTCACTTGGTACGCTAATAAGCAAAAAATCATTTAATCGTACTGAAGATGTACTTAAGAAAATTTTTAGAACATAAGAAATGATTTTTTATTTCAACTCTGATGTCAGTTAATGCATATACTTTTAAATAAGGGGATTTATAATGTGTTGTGTTAGAGTACCAACGTTTCATTCTCAAAGGCAACGTCTTCTCATTAGGAAAAAAAGGTACTCAATATATTATGCATAAATTCTTTTAACGATAAGGATAAATAATAGTATTTTGAACAAATAAATAAAACGCTTTTAAGCGATTGCGAATTTTAAATTTCCCATAAAAATTAATTTAATTGTATTACTAATAGTATAAATGAATAAAAAAATAAAATATTTATTCGGCGTTAGTATTTATGTAAAATCATTGCGACATTGTTTATTGTTTTGAAATATTATCATATGTGTACGTACTCGATTGTATTTCCAATTCAAAACTGTAATAAATTTAGTAATCTTATGGATTGTGAAAATGTATAAAACAAGATTGCAAACTCATAAAAAAAATCCCGGAACTTTCCTCGGAAATAGTGGTCTTATGTTGTTTGCTAAAAATCAAGTTCTTGGTAAATTCTGTATACCTATAAGGTTAGTTGATGTAACTGGATCCACGAGGTAACTGGGACATAGGCTAATTTATAAAAAACTGTTGGTGTTTTTTAAGTTTTAGCTTTTGTGAACAATGCCCCTTTATCTCTACTTCCTAAAACAACGTATTTCAACTCAATCATAACTCTACTTTGCTGTGATAGGTTGTCAAAAATTTACGTTTCTTTTTTTAAAAACAACGTCAATATGGCTGAACTTCCTCGGGTTTTTATTAAAATACCGTAAGTACTTTTAATAAACAATTTTTTTTTAAGATTAGACATATAACTACATTAATATTATTAGGTATTTATACATATTTACTTCATGTTTCAAATGTAAGCCCGGTGTCACAGTTACCCCATAAATTTTTCAAAAATGGGGTAACTGGGACATGTATCCGGGGTAACTGGACCATGCTGGATCCAGTTACCCCAATAGTTATAAATAATTTTTTTGAGTTTCTCTTACTACGGGAAGTAAATTTCTCCATTGTTTTTTGCTCACAATAAAGAAAATGACAGAATACCTCATTAAGATTACGTAATGAAATTTTAAAAAAGCGTATTGAGTGGTATCAAACCAAATTTCTTGACCCCTTGAGAGGCGGTGATGCCGTTATGGCGTCACTTAATTTGATTCCTAATTGCCACATTGGTATCTAAATTTTATAATGAAAATTTCACCTTTATTAAGTACGCGAAAATATACTTTTACTTGTTTTCAGATAGATTCTCTTGTAAATATTGGTGTCAATAAATTATTTCAACATTTTACGAATTCAAGTACCTTGCCCCTGAAAGCGAGATAGCCAGACCTTGAAATTTTAAGTACTTACGTAGCCGTTTGTTCATAGATTTTTATCTATACTAGAGTACATAAGTACTTACTTAAGTTTTATGTTTTTGGTATAAATAAATCTAATATTTTCACTTTTAGTGCTTTTTTTAAACACATTGACAGCAAAGGTATCCCTTACAACGCTGTTTATTGACATATAATTTACATGATCTGCCTGGTTTAAAATTTTTAAGTTGTTTGCACTTTTTCAAACAGGACCTGATATCCGATATGAAAAAAAAATAAACTCGTGTGGAACATAGACCCACCTGGTCCAGTTACCCCATTTTGGGGGGCAACTGGACCCATGAGGAAAGAAAGATGAAAAATGCATATTTTTATATTTTTAAATATTAAAATGTAATTTTGAGCATTTCTGTCTGATAGAGGGAACCTAACTGAACACATTTAAAGAAGTTCAGACTTTAATTCAAATGAACATTTTCTTTTTGAAGCTGAATTGTCAGAAGCTCCAGAGTCACATTGTAAAATAATGGCCCAGTTGCCCAAACTAATCTTATATAGAATAGAACACACGCTCAGAAATAAAACTCTCATTTTTGACGATTCAGCAATCCTTGAGCTGTATTTCGTCGTTTTTGACGATCATTTCCTATCAGCGTCACGTGACTTTTAACGGAACGTAAACTCTGAAATATTTTACGAAAGTTTTGCCTCAATCACTGTAAGACTCAATGCATTTTAAGGAAACAGTTGCTATACCTCCTCAAATCACGCGATTTTAGCAAGCAGATATTTGCTTGTTTATGTTAGTTTGTAATAATTTATTTTAAAACAGCACTTTTTAGTGCTTTTCAGAAAATACTGAAATATAGGTAGATATTGTTTCTTCATTAGTTATTTTTTTAGCTTTTAAGTTTTTTAGGAATGTTTATTATTTTATTTATTTATTCATTTATATGTTGTTGTTTGTTATGTTTAATTCCAAAAGAATAAATTTCCTGTGTTCTTCAAAACCATTCAGAAAGAAAATTTGGTCAATAAAATTTCAAACTTCCAGGATATCTTTTTTTAAAAATTTATTTAAGAAGTATATTCGGTTTTCAATCAAATTAAAAATAAACATAATTTATCCCTCTCCCCTTTATAAAACGTAAAGTGTTACAATCTTATCCACCTACTACTCAAAGTGATAAAATCTCACGCAATATGCACTTCACAATTCATTATTTGTGAGCAACAAAATATCCAGACCATATTCTAACCATTCATTGATCAAAGAAAATTTCACTAATAAATTATTTAATCAAGCGATATTATAATTAACCATTGACCATGAGAAAACCATAATAATAAATTAAACTTACTGAAATTATAGCAGCACCGATAAAATTACAATCTATCTTATAAAAATATAAACACGCAGCTGAATTCATGTCATCAATCTAAAAGCACATCTACAGAAGTCCCCAATATCGAAGTCGGAAGAGCAACGGTCTCCCACGCCAAAGGCCGCGGGTTCGAATCACCCGAGGAAAACGAGAAGTGAATTTTTTCTTTCCCCTGTCAATAAATTCAAGAGCTTCCAAACTGTTCGATAGATGGTACCACCAGCCCTCTTTTGACGAAACTTTTGACTTAAATTATATCGTCAAGCATGTAAAGAAAGTAATTTCAATAATTTAACGAAATATTCGCTTGGAGCATTTCCCAGGAAACGGGTTCGCGAAAAACAAAGAAAATTTCATGAAATCTGAGTATTTATTTATGAGTGTGCACGGAAAAAAATATTTTTTCACCGGAAAAAGTAACAGATTTTGTTTTTATTTATTTAAAAATTAAACTCTTTCCCACGATTTTATTGCAAAATGTTCTTTTATTCCAGAAAATCTGCTGTATTTTTACGGCAGGCAACTTAAGCAAAATGTAAGCACAGCAGCGATACCGCAAACTGGCACGTGGCGTGTTCGCTACACATATTCGGCTCAGATTTGACACTGGTATTTCTCAGTATACTTTTCTGGTATGAAATTTTAAAAATTCTGAAACACGATTATTATTTCATAGAAGCACGAAATTACTAATTCGTTCGTGTTCTGCTAAGAGAACATGTCTTTTCATTAGCAGGGCTCATACTCATCAGCGGATTTAAGGGGCATGAATACCAACATTTTCAGAATGTTGGGTCGCCATATCGTCGCCTCAGAGCAACACTAGAACATCTAGTAATAATCGAAAATGAGATGTCTGACTTACTGCTAGGAAAAACTGCGTCTGCATCTAGTGGAATAGAAGAGGATTTTTATAAAACACATCTGAGATATACTCAGAGCCTGATTAGCCACGGGGCAAATTCCTACCACTAAAAATAAACAGAAAATTTTGCCTCATTCATGGCAGAAATTTTACGTGAATACGGCGTTTACATAAGTCGAACTTTTCTTTTAAAATTTATTGGTGTAAGTGTGCCCCGTTGGTAATCGGGCCCTGGATATACTATTAAACATAACTTTGTGTTTCAGAAGTTGTTCCACTAGATACAAATACAGTTTCTCATAGCAGTAAGTCAGACATATCATTTTTTATCATTACTAGATGTCTTACTGTTGCTCTCAGGCGAAGATATATAAAAAAAGACTTTTTGTTAATAAATAAGGCAAATGTTATTTTATATAAATTCTGGTAATATTGCCCTGATGCGTAAGAACATGATTAAGAATTATTTTGTTTTAACATTTAGTTTTGCCGTGATCTCCATGTAGTAGTAATAGAATCCTAACCCTAATAATATTATAATTGTGAAGGACTGAAAATGTTTGGCTGAAATCAATGTCAAGACAGATTATTACACGTTTTTCTATTCATTATCCATTATATTACTTTTTTCCAATGTGCAAAATTTTGACAAGATTCGCAAAATTGTAGGAAAAGACGGTTCCTATATGCAAATTTCTCCGTTCAGTAATGATCGTCATCTGAGCAAACAGATTTCTTTCTGCAATGACAACAAACTCTGATTTATTAAACTTCACATTCTGTTTCTTCTTCAAGTCAGAAAATGTCTTTAGTTTCTTTTTCTTTGATATTTGAAAAAAATCTTCTAGCCTTGAGTCTTCAGACAGATATTCTCTCTTAAAAGTTGGTATGATTCTTCATCTAGCTCATGAGCTTTGGCCATGTCTTCGACAATTTCTAGGTTTGTCATTGCTCTAGTTAATTTTATTACTACTTCTAGATTTATGCATTCATTGATAATCATGTTCTGTAAATCTGAGATATCACATTCATCTTTCTGGATGCTAAAAGAGAGATCTGGATGTAGAACAGATTTTCTGAAGAACTGAATTTGGTTCTTTCACGAATCATGCGAAGAAAAGCTGCCTTCATATCAGAAATATCTCTCAACTGCGGCAGGTCTTTGACTGAACTTCGTTGTACCTTTTGACCCTTGTGTGTCTTTATTTATCGTCTTTTCAGTCGCCTTATTAATATAATAGCATGCAAAACCAAGAAAAGGTTTCAGATCACAATGTTTATAAGCGGCCATTTTCCCAATATGGCGTCCTTTAGCTACCCTATTTTTGACAATATCATGGATAAATGTCATGCCTATGATGCACATAACCTAAAAATGTATGTTTACCAAGTCCGCTGACATGAAAACACACGAGCTCCTGTCTCGACAACTAGTAATCTAAAACAAATTAGTACTCTCTTATTTTATTTGTATTATCTTTTCTCCTTTTTCGTGTTTAAAATATTTAATTGGCTGCAGTTTGCAAGCTTTATATTTTATTTTTTTTTTAGCTAGCGTGGTTTGATGGTTGCTTAAACCACTTTATGTTGTAATTCGTATGAAAATTGGTAGTAAATATTTCGTAGAAAACGCGAGCTAGTGAATTTATTTTTTTTAAATATAATCTTTGGTTTAGTTCTATTTTATGATAGGACAACAGGGAGTAGAAGAAAACATTTTTTAAACCATGTATTTACGATACCTAATTTGTTTTCTCATCTTATAGTCATAAATTAATTTGTATTAAACTATTAACTGATAAAAGAGTAATCTAAAAAACTTATTATAATTTTAATTTATTTGTATTATCTTTTCTACTTTTTTTTTGTTTAAAATATTTAATTGGTTGCAGTTTCAAATGCGTTGGTCATTCTTTCTTTCTTTTTTTAGCAAGCGTGGTTTGGCTCTTTCTTAAATGTACTGTTGTTGTAATCCGTATGAAAATTGGAAGTAACTGTTAGAGAACACGAGTTAGTGAATTTATTTTTAAAATACATAATATTTGCTATGGTTCTGTTTTAAGATAGACAACAGGAAGTTGATGAAAACATTGTTTAAACCATGTATTTACGAATTCTAAATTGTTTTCTCAACTTATAATCATCATTTAATTTATATTAAACTATTAACTGATAAAAGAGTAACCTAAAAAACTTATTATACATTTATTTTATTTGTATTGTCTTTTCTCTTTTTTCAGGTTTCAGACATTTAATTGATTGCAATTTCACATGCGTTGGCCTTTCTTTAGCAAGCGTGGTTTGGCGCTTACTTAAATCCACTGTTGTTGTAATCTGTATGTAAATTGGTAGTAATTAGTAGAGAACGCGAGCTAGTGAATTTATTTAAAAAATGTATAATATTTGCTATGGTTCTGTTTTAAGATAGAACAACAGGAAGTAGAAAAAACATTGTTTAAACCATGTATTTACGAATTCTAAATTGTTTTCTCAACAACTTATAATCATAATTTAATTTATATTAAGCTATTAACTGATAAAAGAGTAATCTAAAAAACCTATTACATTGTATTTCGGAAACCGACCTCATAGATGTCCGCAACCAAAAGTCCAACCCAAAGTATATAAAATCAAAGCCTATTGTTCAATATACACCCAAGTCTAATAAGGATCTATTTACGGGAAAATGTAACAGAAGCTAAGTTTGATTAAATTGCGTGCATTAGTTTTTTAGATACAGCTTTTGCGAAATTCGGGAAAAATTCAGCATAGCAGCGCCACCTGTTGTGCAATTCACACCAAAAGCTAATTAGTAAGAGCTTACAGCAACGTCTAACTGAATATGAAGTTTGATGAAAATCCGTGCATTAGTTCTTGAGATAGAGCTATTAATAACACAGAAATTACACAGAAAACAGCACAGCAGCGACACCTGATGGGCGATATACATCAAAAACTAATAAAGCTAGTTTATATCAAGGTCTAACTGAATCTAAAGGTTTATTAAATTCCGTACATCAATTCTTGATAGAGTTATTGTTGAAATCATAAAAGAATCAGCATAGCAACGCCACCTGTTGTGCGATATACACCAAACACTAATTAGCAACACTTTATATCAATGTCTAACTGAATCTATAGGTTTGCGAAATTTTGTGTATGAGTTATTGAAATAGAGCACCCACAAAATTTTTGTCACATACAGACAGACTCACAGACAGAGTGACAGACAGACATTTTCTAAAAACCATTAAATCTTGTTCAGGATTTTCTAAAACGTATAAATCCTTCGAAAACCGGAAGTCGAAAATTTTCCCGAATCCAACTAATTTCTTTTTGTAAAGAAAGAAGAAAGTAAAAATTGGAAACATGGATTTTTCATTTGCAATTTTTATTAGTAATTAAAATCAATACAAAAACCCTCAACGGGTTAAACGTTTGTGACACAGCACTTTACCTTACGGCTCTAAAATTTTTAAATATAGGTCTTAAAAATTATGATATTAAAATTTGGGTAACTCTATGCTATTAATTAAAAGAAAAATATATCATCATTTTCCTTTTTCTTTTTATATTCACAAGTGCAAGCAGTATTTTCAACATATATTTATATATATACAATTTATTCACTAATGCTTTTTCATTCAGGTCACTGATAAATTCAAAATATGGGTTTTAAATGAGATGATATGAAAATTTCAGTGGCGAATTTTAAGGACTTTAAAAGGTTTGTTTTAAAATTCGATAAAAATTATTTTAGGTTTGTCTTTTTAAATATATTTTCACATCCAAACGATATTTGTAAATTTTCCAGTACACTGCTAAATATATCAAATTTTCACTGAGCCTATATCATACATTGAAATGTTTTATTTCAATCAATTGAGTTATCTTTTGTGTCAAACTATCCAAAAATCATAAGTAAAATTTATGTAAATGTTTTGTTTGCGTCATAGTAGCCAAATTAAATGAAATATATGCAAATTGGTAACATGACAGAAAGAAAACCCGATCGATTTTTTTTTTATTCTTTATTCGAAGAAAATAATCTGTAACATTTACTAATCAGTAAAAAGAATAAATAAATAATTACTGTTAAGTTTGCAGCTTTTAATGAGCAAGTGGAAAGCATGTTCAAAGTTCAGTCATATATGCATTTCTTGCTTTATACTTTGCACTCACATCTGGAGTCCCTGATGACTGATAATTATAAACAGTTATGTTCTTAGCAATAAATGAAGAGAGTCCCATTTAAGCCGATACGGCTCAAATAAATGAGTAATGTAGAAAGATTCTGAAGAAACAAACGAAATTTTTGAAATACAGACAGTTTTGGCCGAATTTTTCAGCACCATTTTCCCCGAAAACGAATGTTTGGCGAAACTTAGATTTTGGGCCGAAAACATAACGAATGTTTCGGTTGGTCTACACTTAAAGTTACTAAAACTTTTAAATCTGTTATACTCAACTCGTTAGTCGCTTATTATCTGATTCTAATGCCAGATATTTAAGATCTGACTGCTTACCTTTACCTAAGAAAGACATTTTAAAAACATTCATATACTATTTACTCTTTCCTTTAGATACGGAAACAACCAGAGATTTGATAAGTAAAAAAATAAATAAAAATAAAATAACAAAGACCAGATTCATAACATCTAAAGGATAACATTTTTATCCAGAAATATTTTTCTACATTCATCCATTTATTTTATTCAGAATCAATAAATAAAAATTTAATCTCACTACTATCAAATCTATTTAAAATCATTTTGCCCCCCTCCAAATAGCAACACACACACACACACACGCAATAAAGAAAAAAAAAAAAAAAAAAAAAAAAAAACTCTGAATTTAACTTGTTTCCGCAAATAAAAAAGAAAAACCATATTTTCCCTTTAAATAGGGACTTTGTCAGTAGCGTAGGGAATTTCGCGGGTGCATTTCTGATATGAGCTGTTGTGAGGGGCGCGGTTTAGACGCTAGTACAATGCTGATGCTCACCAAACCCCATACCACAAGCGTTATCGCAGAAACGCCTTTTAAGACTTTCAAGCTATCCGCTAAACGGTTTGATTTCTGTAAACAAAATGATATGTTCATTACCTGGAATATAAAACTATGACCCTTTCAAATACTTTAAGTACTCCCTTATAAATAAATACGGTGTGAAAATATTTTTTCTTATATATTCATTAAACAATTGTAGCATCCGAAAAACAGTTTTGAAGTCAAATAAAATCATAAGAAGAAACGCAAATTTTCAACTTGATTCAACATAAAATATATAATGTGAACACTAAAAAGTCCACAATCTTACTTAAAAGGCGACTAAAGTAATGAAAAATATGTTGCAAGTTTGAACTATACATTTTATATAAAACTTCTTAGTACTTTCAAGCCTTCCATGTTCATCATCAGAGAATATCTTATTATCTAAATGTTGTTTATTTATACAAATATGTCACTTTGTTTTGAAAATGAGAGAGCCAGTAATTAATAGAGTTGAAAGTAGAAGTAGCAGTAGTAGTTTATTGGATTGAATTTAATTAGAGGAAATATATATTATTATTATTAATTGCAGTTCCAGAGAAACAGAGTGATGTCGTAAAATAAATGGAACTGCAATTAATAATAATAATAATACACATTTCCTCTAATTAAATTCAATCCAAGAAACTGCTACTGCTACTTCTACTTTCAACCCTAGTAATTATTGGCTCTCTCATTTTTAAAACAAAGTGACGTATTTGTATAAATAAACTACATTTAGTTATTAAGATATTCTCTGATGGTTTGAAAGTACTAAGAAGTTTTAAATAAAATGTATAGTATTTTAAAATTGTAACATCTTTTTCATTACTTTAGTCGCCTTTTAAGTAAGATTGTGGACTTTTTAATGTTCATATTATATATTTTAAATTTTAAGTTTTGAACTATTTTCTGGAATCTATGTTGTGAATAGTTTTGCCAGGTATCCTGCATAAATCGGGGATGGAAATGTTCTGGACACCAGTATTTTAACCCTTTCAGGGGCAAAGTCCTTCTATGCTTGAAAATGCTGAAATCATTGACTGAAACCGGATTTTAAAAACAAATTTATTTAAAAATAAATAAAAGCTTTTCCTCGCATACTTGACAAAAGGAAAATTTTCATACCAAAATTCTGGTGCCAATGTGGCACTTGGCAATTAAAATTAAGTGGTCCAAAAATGAGCCATCGCCCTTCAAAGGATTAAAGTACTTTTCTTTGCCTTAGCTAAGGACATAATTATCTGCAATTATAGATAGCGGAATAAACTGTATGGAATTGCTGGTGACCAGAGCATTTGGAACTGTGATCTACGCGGGACACCTATCAACAATAGTATTACACAATGATATTATGATTCACAGCATTTTTATTGCCAGTCTAAATAGTAAATCTGTCATTATTCCTACGTGGTTTTAGATGACGTTTGAATCTTATATCCAAATAACTAATAATAATAATAATATTTTGATATCGAAAAATTTAATACATTTCAAATAGCCAATAAATACATTAATAAATGTCTATTAATGAATAACTTAAAAAATATCCTTACATGGTTGTCAAACTTTTTGCAACTTATTGCTAACTTTAAATAATAATATTGTGAAAATATTTTAATATTGTCATTTTATAGTTTTTAGTATTATATTTATAGAAAAATAAATGTAATCTTTTGCACTCCACGCCAAAATTTCGATCACCTACCAGCAATTTCAGGCCATTCTTACATATTTGAAGTAATATGTGGAAGACTCCCTAAAGGTAATGTTTATCGGTTGTATGTTCATTTTTTGCTTACCGTATGGGTGTCAGTGTATTTGTTGTTGAAGTTAGTATGTCCCCGTATAGGTGACATTGGAGTGCATGAGGTTAAAATGTAAACCATAGTAATTACGGTATACAGCAGAACTATTCCGAACCTCGCTGATCCGTAATTTCGGTTAATCCGAACCGATTTTGCTTTCGAAAATTGTATTTGAACAGATTAAGAAAAAAAAAAGAAGAAGAAAATACTCAATAGTGTGAAGGTACAACATATGTACACGAATATAAAATGAAAACGTGCACTCTAGGCCTACTGGTAGAAGCCATCTTTAAAAAATCTCGAATATCTGTTTGTTTGCCAGTCACTATGAAAAAGTTTTCTAAAATGCAAAAAGTGTTTAATTCACATGATAAAAAATTATTTTTCCTTTCAACAGTTTGATTTCGCAAGTTATCTACAAAAATGTTTTTTCTTCAGCTCTCGTCGACGTGGTGATTGAGCTATTTATAGATTCGCGATTTTGAACCGTGTGTAATGGGTTGTTACGTAATTCCTCATTCTTAAATGCCATTGGATTATTAGAAATGTCGGGACTGATAAACAGGAATACTATTTTTTCCGAAAGTCGTGCCGGTTTATCCAGCATGCCGGACCGTAGGATGCCGGATTACAGGATGTTTACTATAACACTGAGTACTTATAACTTACATTTTTTATAGCACGCATCTTTTTCTTTTCTATTTTTATCAGAATTTCGGATAATCCGAAATTTTTGTAATCCGAATTGCCACGGGTCCCAATTAGTTCGGATTAGCGGTGTTCTACTGTATTTATTAACATAAAATTATTATACATTATTTTATTAAAATTAAACTAAAGTATTTTCCTAGACGCATCCATACCCAATTTTGTTTACTCGCGGCCTCAAACATATGTTTGAAACGTTACGCGGCCCGCAACGCACTTATATAACAACTTAAAAAGGGTAAATAATAAAGTAACAAAAGTAGTATAACAAAGAAGAAGAATAAAATTAATATTAATTAGTTTAACTGAGTGTTTATCGAGGAAATAATACCGTATTTACCCGCGTATACGCAGCGCCCCCTAGATAATGGAGAAAGCCTGGGCACGCAATTTTGACGTCATCCAGAGCAGGTAGAAAGGAAGAAATCAGATGAAATGAATTAAAATAGTCATGCATTTTTTTATTCAGTATCTTTTCTGATATGACTAAACTTAATTGAATATTGTAAGTTTAAATTAAACTCGTAATTTAAAAAAATATACACATTTATATAAATAAAAACCTATACAAGAATTCTAAATTTCGTTCAAACATCTGTATTGCTTAAAATTAAGTGTTTGGTAATTATAATTTGTAAAACTTTATAGGATTTTTTAATTTACTTATAGGAGAACTCATAGACGAAAATAAACACAAATATACTAAAAGGTTGAAAAAAAATATATACATAAATGCTAAAAAGTACGAGATGTGAAAAAAAGTTTCAATTAATGCTACACCTCTTTTGTATCTCTTTTTAAATATTTTATATTTTAAAATATTAACTTTTACTTATCCAAACTGCATTGTGGAACTCTATACATGTATATATTTTAAACTAATGAAAATGTATATAAGCATTTGTTTTGCTATCTTAAGTGGTTGACATTCATAGTTTCAGACTAAGGAAAATGCAGTAAAATTTGTGAAAATGGAATGTGTCTATAACGGAATCCATCCTAAAATGAAAATTTTTCATTGTCCCTGTGTAAAGTATTTCATTCGCAATTAGACCTATTAAGAAGGAAATTTTTAACAATTTATAAATAATGTTCAAATGTGTGTAAATATAATTCAGTTATATTTACACATACTCGCTTTAGCGCTTTCTGTCTGATAAAAATATATTTCAATAAAGAAAATATTTTAAAAAGCTTATTTTAAAAATATGACATGCTTAACCTTCCGTCTACCAGACGGGTCCATTGGACCCGACATGTACATTCAAAATATTTATTCAAACCAGAAATTTCTTCAAAACAAACTAAATGTATAAATCAGACAATAATAAGTTAAATAAACAAATTAAATAGTTTTAAGTAAAAATTCTGGTGTAGAATGTTTTTATAAAACATGAGTAAAATTTCCGGTAGTTCTAGGGTTAAACAAAACAGTAAATACTTCTTTCTTTCAAATAAAACAAGAAATTAGAATATAATACAATTTTTATTCTCAAGTAACAAATATTATGAACAGCAAAATACACATTAATTTATACAAGTTGTACACATCCAAAGCTGTATTACAAAAAATGTGCAAACCAAAGATAAATTTTTATAGAAAATTCAAATAACATATTTGAATACAATTCTGGTGCTACTTATAACATCTGTTTATAACATATTTATGTTAATTTCCTAATCTAATACTTAACAATGAAAAATGTAAAAGTAATATACCGAATTCGGTATTTTTAAAAATATTTTATAACTCAAAATCAACATTTTAGAAACATTGTTTAGCCCACTAAATTCATTTTAAACTTAATGGTAACAGCTACAACTATGCTTGATGATTTAGTATTCTTTTTTCTCTAAATGTATCTAAAACTTCAAATAATACAATTTGTATTGAAGCACAACATGATCAGCTTTATTTGTTAACAAATTAAAAATGCACAAAATGATGTTCAGAAACAATTTATATTTATTTATATGACTTAAAAACTAAAGATTTGCATTTTCACTTTTAAATACATAATTTAAAAATACTAATGGTATCTTAGCTTGTTCAGTTTTATAAATTTACAATTAAAAAAATATACTGAAATTGGTTAAGTTTTTAAATAAATTTTCGCAACTCGTTATTTTCTTTTAACAAATTCTTAAAATGCCAATTCAGATTATGCAATTATCACAAAAACACATTAGATTAAGTTAAAAAAAATTTACTTTTATGCAAATTCTAGAAAATATTCTTTTTGCCATTCTATAAACACACCTCTTTAAACCTTTATATTAAAATAAATGAGTCGTTCATATACTTTTTATAAGCAAGATCTGCATATTATTTCAAAGTCAGTAATGCAGGTTGATAAATGTTAAAGTTATAAATCTATACACATTCTAGTTTTTGTCTCGAATTATAAAAGCAAAACAATTAGTTACATGCTGAGGTTGAACAACCGCAATATGATTAAATGATTTTGGAGTAAGTTTTAAATTAATTCTTAAGCATTTGTTTGAGTGTTTTAAATACACTAATCAGTTATATAATATATATATTTGCAGTTTTAAAGAAAAATGATGCAATTGAATAATAAAGAGACTATACAATTCAAAATTTATTTGATATTTATAAGTTATTTTCAAATCATTAAATTGAACAAACAGTTTCATGTTTACGCTTTTTACTTTTAGATGTAGATAAATCACATTTAGCATTAGATTTGTTTAAATAAGGACAAACAGTTTCAAGTTTTCGCTTTTTAGTTTTAGATTTAGATAAACCACATTTAGCATTAGATTTGTTTAAATCATTCATTTTCTTGCAATAATTATTTAACAAAGAATTTGCAGCCGCTCTAATTAAGTATGTCGTAATTAGTTTTGTTGAATGATTTGGACATGCCCCATCAAGGAACAATTCATTTAATTCGATATAATTTAGAGTTAAATCACATAGAGTTTTACGTTGACGTCTATTCTCAAGAAATTTTTTTCATTTTCTCCTGAAATTAATTTTTGAAGGACAATAAATGAGCACACAATAATGTGAATCACTTCTTCCTGAGGATAGAATAACCCACCCCTATCTAAGCTTGCAATCAAATCAAACTTTTCTCCTATAGCCATTTCTTTATTAGTTAATAATAAATTTGAACAGGATAAACATTTTAATTTGTTTAGTGCAGCACGAGAACAATATCCAGCCAGAAATACCAAAACTGGTAAAAAATCTTCAATAGAAAATCAGATTCAGAAATATTAATGTCATAATCTGTAAGGGTATAATTTTCTGTCTCATCTACATCATGATAATTTAAGTCGGTTATTTTGATATTGCCATATGAACTAGACTTTAACGTTAAGGGCAGAAAATTTTGTAAGCGCAATTTTGTTTCAGCTTCGTAAATTTGGCGAACAGATACATGATATTGAGATCCTGATAATGATCTGTACTTGCCAAAATGATGTTCTAAAGCATCTGTTTGAATTTTATCAGCTAAAAAATATTGGAAATTTAGTTCCTCGATACAATATCTTGACATTTCTATTAAAGCATAAGTTGTATGATTTAACGCAAGGTGTGTCTCTTTTGTTAATGATCCTGTGCTGCATTTCTGTGCCTGCCAAAAATCTAGCCAATCTAAAAACTTACTAAGAAACTCGAAGTTTGGATCATTATTTTTAGAAATTGGTTTTTGATACTCATCTTTGTATCTCAGCCCTTTATAAGGTGTTTTAACATTCACTATGCACCACCACTTGTAAATTTTGTCAATGAATGTGGCGGTGGTATCGGAATTTAGGATATTATGATGCTTACCTGTTTTAAATAAGGCTTGAATAATGTAAGGGTTAAAAACGTCCATAACAAGTTTTCGTTTTGTCTCTCAAAATTTGTTGGAAAGAGGGCTTTTAAATTCAACTTATAGGAATATTTGGCTAAGTTGAATTTTTCTACATCATAAAGTTTTTTTAAACATAAAAAAGATGCAGTTAAAAAGTTAGGATCAAGGTTTTCAAAATTTGGAAAATAAAATGCCTGCTCGTTATTTTTCTGGTTTAACCAATTGTTACGAATTGATTTAAATATGTGTACAGAATCAATTATATAAAAAAGTGGCTTACCTTTTCTAGATGGATGCTCGTAAACTATACTTAATTGTGGAGGTGAAGCAAAATATTGCATGGCTTTTCTATTGATTGAATTATTATCGCTCACTACAGCTATTACAGAAAAACCAAGTTTTTCCAAGTTTAATATGCAATTTAACACAAATCCGTGTAATTCTATAGCCGTAATTGTTTTTACTGGAATTATTTTTACAACTTCTTTATATGAGGAAAGAAGACTCTGCAACATTAACACATGAGCAGTTGTTGCAATGTCTTCTTTATTATGTGCCATACCAACGATGTTACCACCTTTAAAATCCAGGAATGCATTAATATGAATATCATCAAGCATAATTGTAACTGTTTGATAAGTTGGATTTAGCATTTCACTTTTTTTTAATATGACTGAAAGAAGAATCATCAAACTGCGGGCTTATAGATAAGGATGAACAGATTCTCTGAACCGTTCTTGGGTGGGGAATTATCAAACTTTCAGAACTTCTGATAAATTTATACGCATGTGGAGATATAGTAAGTAGGATGGAAGAAAATACCATCATATCTGGAGAATATCTCCTGTTCTCCTTGGGTACAGATCCAAGCTTAATTTGCTCCTCTATGAAATCTAAGAAAAATTCTTTCTCTCCATCATAATTTTCTGTAAGTTTTTCTATAAAGTCACAGAGCGTTTTTAATAGTGATTGATCATTTTTCTGACTATTATTCTTGTTAGATTCACTTGAGTATTGAAAAAGTTCTAATATATCTAATATTTCACTGAAATTAGATACTTTTAAAGGAAATTTTTTTTATCTTGATAGATCCGTGAAATGCATGGACCTCCAGGGCGTCATTGATTGTAACAAAAATTTTATACATGGAGCAGGAGTTAGCTCTACTATGCAGAATGATAAAGAATTTTGTTTTTCTATATAAGACCAAGGTTCTGGCAGATTTTTTTGTTTAAGTAACCCGCATAGTTCTGTCAGAGAACAAAAGTTGTTGTTCTTCTTGTATTCTTCTTCGTCCTTTAAACTTCGAGCTAATGCTTTCCTGAAATTTTCATTATCCACTCGTTTGCGCCTTTCTTCAGGAGCCTCTCTCAAAACTTTTTCAGCTACCATATATTTTGGGTAGTGTGGAAATAATGATGGTACTGCCCTATCTTTTAATTTAAATCGGCAGAGTGGGGCAGATATTCTAAGCCCTGTTTTAGGGTCGATACATTCGGCAACTTTACGTAAATCACTATCCAAAAAATGCTCAGCACATACCTGCAAAGAATAAAATTAACTGAATATTAATGTTTAATGCATAACAAGACAAACAAATTTTGTGTACCACATAGATATTGAATAATAAAATATACAGTAAAGCACCGATTATACGTCTTTCAGGGGTCCGTTCTAAAACGACGTATAACTGAGAAAGACGTAAATTGAAATTGTAGTCGCCTAAGGTGTGAAATCTTTCATTGTAGAAATATAATTCTGCAATCATACAAATTTAATTTTGCTACAATTTTCGAGTGAAAAAAAGTTAAAACTTTTTTAAAAAATCATTAAATAATCACTTCTATAGTTAAAAAATAAAAGTGAGAATCATTTAACCCTTGCACCCTTGATTATCTTTTTTTTAAATTCCATTATCGAATGTACAAACGGATTTTAATTAAACTAATCTTTAATCATCGTCTGACTTTCCTATTTACTTTGAGTCTTAAGCAAAGCATTATGTATGGAGTTGAGTTCCTGGAAAGTTTTCTCATTAGTATTGTGAGAAACAAAAGAGGTTCTAAGTGTGTCAATGTCAATGCAATCCACACACTGTCCCTTCTTTTCGTCCCAACCCCGTCACAGGTTCTGCGAACATGAAATAATCCCTCGTAGCAGTCACACGTGCTCTTTGTATTTCATCTTTCCTCAAATATTATTGGCAGAAAAGAAAAAAGAACGACACTAGGAGAAAAAACTCTGAGAAAATTGGTTACGGCATGAAAGAAACGACGTATAACTGACGTTATACGTTGTATAAACGAAACCTTACAGCATTAAAATGCATAGGAATGAATCGAGACTGCACTGAAACTATGTATAAATATAAAAGACTTATAAATCAGAAACGTATAAACGGTGCTTTATGTAACATTATAAGTGTGAATATGTTTGGTTGAAGTCAGAATCAAAACGGATAACTAATTTTTTTTCGTATTCATCATCCATTATATTAATTTTTTTTCCAATGTTTAAATTTTCCCTTAAGTTGATAAAATTTTCATATTTACATAAAATAAAATTAAAAACCTACTTTCAATCAAATTTAGCAGTGGAATATTCTCTTGCGTTTGTAATATTGTGGCATTTCAAAGAAAAAACAAGTCGGAAATTGTACGTCAAACGTGGTAAATGAGGTGCGTTCGTACTATAACTAGTTTTATAAATATTCAGATCTTGATACAATAGCTGTTGCACTCTTATGCAAAAATGCATGAATGCAAAATTTATTATGCTTCTATATATTAAATTCAGTAATACGGAAATAATATGACTTCATCTCAAATAGGACGTAATCACCATGGCAACCTATAATCATTACATATCATGGGATATCATTGAATTAATTATGTATGATAGGATTTAATAGAATGAAGGAAACTTTTATTAATATCTTTATTAATTTTAGATATTGAATAATAAAATATAGTATAGTAATTCAAAGACTTTTTTTCATGAAAAAGCATAATTACTAAAACCTTTTTATGAATAATTTCTTTAATATTGTTACAAAAAGTACTTAAAATAATTAAAGTTCTTAACGATGCTCAAGATAAGCATCTTGCAAACTTTGAATAACATTACTTTTTATGGCACATTTATATTCTAACTTCAATATTTAACATATAACGCGAATAAGAAAAATATGTTTAATTCAGCTAGGATTCCGTGCTAAAGAATTTTTTTTGTAAGATTAGCAGGTAATGATTGTCTTATAAAATGAGTAAAATTTTTTATAAAAAATTATTTATTATTAAAATTGTGTGATTTTATTGATGACAAATGTATACTTGTTCTCCGATTTATAGATCTGTCATTAACTTGCTAACAGCAATCTAGTATAAAATTATAAATTAATATACAATCGCCTGAAAATGCAATTAGCAAATAATAGCAAGAACTGTGTTCAAAATTGTAGATTGCACGGCAAATTGGTTTCACCAGAATATTAAAAAATGATAAATTTATTTTTTACCACCAAATGTCACCAAAATGCTAATAACTATTTCGTTAAGGATAATTAAGAAGTATAATTTTTGTGCGAACTCGTAATTTAAGTCATTCCTTTTGACTGACAAAAACTCATCTGTATTGCGATATAAGAAAATAGGCTTATGCGTTTTAAATATAAAAGAAATATTACAAGGTAACGAAAAAATAAAATTACGACTACGACTTTACCTGTAATAATCAGTTTTGGTAATTTATTAAGTTAAATTTAATAGCAAGTATTGAAATTTACATAAAAAAATTAAATGTATATCAAAATCAATTGTTAGATTAGTTAGATGAAAAGTTTTAAAGCTATAATACCCAAATGTTTCAGTAAAAGCTAAATATTGGTTTAATAATCATAAAAACTACTAATAATATTCACTCATTGTTTTCGTTTTTTAGGAGGTTTTGTTAAAAAAGCTTAATTTGCAGAACAACAGAATACAATAAAATGCAACAGAAATAAAAAAAAGAAACATAATATAAATTAATTTTACACTTACTCTGCTGAAATTTGTTGGAACGAAATGCTTCCGGTTTATAGCTGATAACCATTTCTTCTTTAACACTTCATCTTTTGGAAACGAAAATAGTTGAACTTTACTAGTTTTGGGATAATTTCCGCGGCAAAATGGAACGCAGCAAGTGTAGACCATCTTTTATTTCTATACATGTAGTAAAGCAATATAATAACTAATGATAATTAATACTTCACGAGTGATCCAAAAAAAAATCCCGCCTTTAGAAATAACGTTGATGCTTATGGCGCTGTTTATGCCTGCTTCAAGTGACATCAGAGCCGAAGGGGGGAGGAAGCATCTGGGCCTTCTCCAATATCTAGGGGGCGTTGATTAAATAAGGCAAATTTTACAGTAAAATTTTACTGGTGAGGATAAACGAGGATCCTGAGGCCTATTTCCGGCACGTATACGTGTCGCTCGTCCCCAAGGGGTTAAAGTACCACATTTATTAATTATCTCTAAGGAATTAAATTTCTCACGGGTAAGTATTTTTTTCTGTTTATCTTTTAATTTTTATTGTAATAAATGAAAAAGAATTATATGAAAAAAAATTGCAGTAGATAAAGGGTTAACCCTTTGGACTTCGTTGTCTCTTACACAAATTTTATTCGGTTGGCACCACTTTTTTAAAAGAAGTTTCCTTCAAGTACACAATTTCAAAAATACTCTGATTAAATAGGGCAAATTTTATTTTCCATTATTACTAGTGCCAAAAAAAAAAATGCAAAGAAAGATAATGCCACCGCAGCGGCGACAACGGAGTGCAAAGTGTTATTACAGTCATTTCTCGGTTAGAACTAAAGTGTGGGCGATTTAAAGTTCGTTTATAACAACACCATTCGAATAGATAAGATCTGTGGGAGATAATTATTTAAAATACATTTTATTGATGTTACACTGCTTCTAACATTATAAATCAGATATATTTTCTTGATAATCACTACAACATGTTTTCTGTAGAAAATTGTGTGCGTATCAGGTTTTTTTACAGGGTTTTACAAAAGAACTCGATTGCATTACTGTGCATTACAGTACAGTGCAACAGTTTCAAGTATGATTAATGAAACTGATATAGGGTATTCAAGTGCGTGATAACATTTTTGAATGGTAAGATATATAATAAGATTTGATATTATTTTACTCCTGAGCACAAAAAAATTCAGATACGTTATCTTCTATGAGTGTTCATTGCAGAAAATGCGTTCTGAAACTTTGTTCATTATGTGGTACTATAAATAAAGAGGAATTGACAGGTTCTGAATCCCCTATATATCTATATATACATATTCCCTTTGCTGAAAATATCCAGCTTTGCCAAAAAATAATGAAAGTTTATTTTGAATGCTACTATTTTCATATAGTATAATTCACCTTATTTAATCGCAAAACTTCTGTAATTAAATAAAGTCACTATTTCTCAACGGAATTAGTGGTAGTCAAAATAAAATTTTAGCTTTTCCCTAGCAACCGTGCATATATCTTTATTTGGGACTTTTTCCATAATTATTATTTTTTTTAACCCCTTAATTCTCGCTCCCGTCAATATCACGGGCTGAGGTGTCGTTCGTTATAGCTCTTGCCCGTCATATTTCCGGGCTAGAGATTTATGGCTGGAAATAACTTCTGAAACCAGAAAAAATTAACTGGCATTCCCGTTTGAAGTCCTTGAATATTAGCGGTTGGGTCTGGCTTTTGGCCCTGGTTGGAATGTTCGACTTCGTACTGCATGTTTCAAAATACATCACATTTCAAAAATATTATTAATAATAAAAATTTTATGTATATTATATTATTTGAAATATTATGTGTAAAAATTTCGTTGATGATGATAAATAAAGATCTAAGATGTGAAAATAAAGAACTTATTCGCATTAATTTGTATGGTGTAAAACAAACATTAAAACACAGAATTCTCGCATGATGGCTTTTCCACAAATGTGAATTTGTTCTAAAACATCTTTTTTTTTTCGCCTTAAAAAAATCTAATTGCATATTTTATGTAGAAACCTTATAATTAATCAATTTCTGTAATAAAATAAATAGGTACTTTTTTATGGTTTTTCCAAATATTAAGCAACTGTTAACCCTAGAACTACCGGAAATTTTACTCAAGTTTTATAAAAACATTCTACACCAGAATTTTTACTTAAAACTATTTATTTTGTTTATTTAACTTATTATTGTCTGATTTATACATTTAGTTTGTTTTGAAGAAATTTTCTGGTTTGAATAGATATTTTGAATATACATGTCGGGTCCATTGGACCCTTCTGGTAGACAGAGGGTTAAGGGGTTAAATTCTGGTTCTAACGTATTTAACCTGCGCTGCGTCAAATGAGCTTACATTTTACTGAAAAATACTGAGTTATTGGCAGGTATGCAGCAGACATAACTGACGTTCGATTGATAGCAGGACGAATTGCGGCAGAGAAACTTGGGAGAAGTATACTTTTTTTCTATCTATGTACGTAAAAAATTAATATATATTATATTTTCAATGGAATATTTCATCATTAAACTATCTTTTATTTTATCCTCCTAACACTTTTGCATCATTAGTGCATGAAAGTGTTCACTTCAGGAAATGCGTTTTTCTTTCAGATATTCCGATTTAATAGAAGAAATTATGAATAGAATTTTTCGCTATATTTAACACTTTCCAGCACAGAACAATTCTGTTTGTAAAATGATGAAATGATTGTCTTACACCAGAATTTACAAACGACTTTTTAAGAAATTAAAAATTCGTTATAGTAAACTTTCATTGTAAAGGCAAAATTTTATTAACATTTTCTTGGTTCCGTTTGTATGTTTGGTATTAAAATTAGGTGGCCCCGACGTGGGACCACTGAGCAGGAAAGGGTTTAACCCTTGGGGACGAGCGACCTGTATACATGCCACTTAAGGTACTCAGAATCCCACCAGTTATTTTTTATTGTACAGTTTACCGTATTTAACCCTTAAATGCTCGATTTTTTATTTTGTTTCGAAAAATACATGTATGATTCTCTGAATGGCTTATTACTTAGGAAAAATAATGAAAAAATCAGACGTATATTTTTTATATAATATGTCAATATTTTCTTCTGTTGCACATTTGAAACACTACTGTAAAAACTACTGTCGTGTGGCTGTTTTGCGCTAAAATAATGCAAATTAGTAAACACTTTAATAAGTATGTCTCCAAATACCTTATTTCATATAACTTAAAATTTAACCGTTTAATTCCCTAATAGAATGCTTTCTAGAAATTACGTAGTTCAGAGAATCTGTCTTTACACCAGAAAGTTTCAATTCACTTTATTTAAATACGGGATGTCTGTTTCTTAATTAGAGCAAATATTGATAATTTAATTTTCTGGTGTGAATTTGGTATATGTGAATATAAAAAAATCTATTAAATTCAAAACAGTGTTGTTTGCATATATGCAAAGCTGCGCACTAAAGTGTTAATAAGAGCATTTTAGCGATTCAATTACAGAAAATTTTCTGCTTTGAAAAACCAGTGGTAAAAAATTAAAAATTAAGCATTGGGCTCTCGTCGCGAAGGGGTTTATGGCAGACGTTTCTTGATTACATAAAGTAAAAATTATTCTTTCAAAATTTCCTGTGTGGATTCGGAATTTCTGAATAAAAAAGAAATTCTTCAATTGCACGTTTATAATGAATTAAAGATATAAATGTGTTAACCCTAGGAGGAGCGGTGGGATACATTGTATCCCACCTAATTTTAAACAAGATTTTCACAAGAAATATTTAACACGGTGACTGGCACTGAAGCTCAAAAATTTACAATGTTTTAAGTAATTTTTAAGAAAGTATAATTCTGTAATAAATAAAAGATAAGTAAATTTTAAATAAATTTTCAGTAATCACTTAAAACAATATACATATTTTTAGTTTTATATCATATTTTAGACCGTCAGTCAACGGTGAATGACGTGTTCTAAGCGGAAAGTTTAGTGTCAGTGACTGGTGACTGACGTGGCGCTTAACGTGCTAACTAAATTTTACTTTTATATCTTTGGTGGAAAAAAGTTAAAAAATTTTAAAAGTTAAAAAGCTTTTAATTAATTTAAAAAATATTTTTTTTTCGAAAATTCCGGTGCCAGTTCAAAATTACAGAGACACAATTACTTGTCCCTGAAAGGGCTAATGAATCTTATGTGGATTTGAATTGTGACACATTTTGAACACATGTTTGAAAAAAAGTATTTTTGTCAGAAAGTTTCGATAATAACTAACTTGAAGTAGCGTCCAATGACGCTTTTAAAATACAGCAAAAGATTCCAGTACAGTTCTTAGGGGAATTGGGAGAGGGATTCATTTGAAAAAACTGCCTTTCACAAAGGGCATAGCCGGATAAGCATTGGAAACATGCCTTTCAATCAAATTTACTGATTTTTTTCCCAGATGTGGCTACGTATCTGACAATATATTTCCCCTAATATCACCCTATGAATATTGATACTTAATGAGATAAAAATTTTTTCTCGATTTTTTAAAAAACGGATTTTCTCAAAAACTGCTGCACGGGATTTCATGCCATTAATTGAGGATATATAGATAACAAAGATGCATAACTGGTAATTTTTGTATAATTTTCTGTTTATAAAAACTGTGTGAAGTAGCGAAATAAAAATTAAAAAAATTAAAAATCATGTCTTATGGTTATCCGAAAATTACCATTTTCTTGTAAAAAATTCCCCATTTGTGCCCTTATATTCCATATAAATGCCAAAAGTTTGCGTTGAGTACTACATATAAATATTTACAAAAATGTATATTGAAATTCTTGAAATATATTTTAAGGCGTTATTTGGGGCGGAGCTACTCAACATCCACACCCGAAGAATTTTTGGAATATAAAGTCACAGAATTGATGTATTTTAAATTTTAACGAACACATGATCATCATTCTCAACGCTGTCGATATCAAAATGAACATGCAGTTGAAAAATATGGCTTATACGCTTAATGGAATCTAAAATACATCAGTTGACATATTGTCCGCTTACTTTGTTCTAAAAATTCTTCAGATGTCAAAGTTAAGTAGCTCCGCCCCAAATAACGTCTTAAAATGAATTTCAATAATTTTAATATACATTTTTGTAAATATTTATATGTAATACCCAATGCAAACTTTCGTCATTTATATGGAATATACGGGCTCATATGGAGAATTTTTTACAAGAAAATAGTAATTTTCGGATAACCATAAGATATGAGTATTATTTTTTTTAATTTTTATTTGGCTATTTCACACAGTTTTTATAAACAGAAAATTATACAAAAAATACCAGTTATGCATCTTTTGTATCTATATATCCACAGTTAATGGTATGAAATTCCGCGCAGCAGTTTTTGAGAAAATACGTTTTTTAAAAAATCGGAAAAACATTTTTATCTCATTAAATATCAATATTTATAGCGTGATAATAGGGTAAATATATTGTCAGATACGTAGCCACATCTGAGAAAAAAATCAGAAAATTTGATTGAAAGGCATGTTTCCAATGCTTATTCGGCTATGCCCTTTATTTCCGTTCTCAATCAGAGAAAAAAAAAATTCTTAACAAGTTCACGCCGGCGTGCATCACCGGTGGGTCA
Organism: Maratus speciosus; assembly: GCA_963932465.1. Classification (NCBI taxonomy): domain Eukaryota; kingdom Metazoa; phylum Arthropoda; class Arachnida; order Araneae; family Salticidae; genus Maratus; species Maratus speciosus. The sequence goes on along the minus strand of OZ010793.1, from coordinate 56,774,501 downwards.
CACTTGACTTCCCCATCGGACGGCGTGCATCACCGGTGGGTCACGCTTGAGTGTCGCATCAGGCAGGCGTGCATCACCGGTGGGTCTCACTCCACTGTTAAATAGAAGGTGTGCACTACAGGTGGGTCACACTCGATTATTCGAAAATTCAGTAGTAAAAACAATTCAATATTATAAAACTTATACATTCACGACGGGAAACGAGGATTCTCGTTTTCATTCAAAGGATATCATTGACTAAGGGCGTGGCTTCTATCTTACAGAAAAGGCATTTATATCATGTTGTCCATATTTCTTTGGATTTTAAGACATTTTATATTAAATTCGTACATATGCAGTCAATAAAATCATGTCTCTAAGTAATTTGCTTACTCCTTGCGAATTTTCAGACATTTACAATGAACTCTGCTTGTTATATTCGAGTTCACTTTAATAAATATGATAGGGGTCATTACATACAGTGTCTGAATAAGCAAAAGTACTGCGCCGCCAAGTGAAGCAAAACATGAATTCGAGCGCCGACTCACAGCGAAAAACTTGAATATAGGCGCCGGCGTGAACGTGTTAAAGAGTTCATCCCAAATCTGTTGTTGAATCCAAGCTAGAAGATAAAAATTTCTTTTTCTACTTTTTCTTGTTGTTTAACACTAGCAGGACAGTAAGCGGTCATTCTGTACCGTAGCAAATGAGTATATTTCGATTTGGTTCACAAATATATTTATAAATTAACTTTAAAAGTCATAAAGAATTACAATAATTAAAAAAATGTTAAATAAATAAGTTATACAGTTTTAAATAAGAATTCTGATACAAATATTTTTATAAAGCTCGAGTAAAATTTCCCGTATTTCTATTGTTAAATAATTGCATATATGTAAATAATATGTCTATGAGTATTTAATAAATTCATTTTACGGTTAAATAATTTCAGTTATTAAAACTATTTAAGGTAAACGCACCAGCTGTGGGCCACTTAAGGACATTTATCTATTTATTATTAAAGTGTTAGATAATTCCAAAAGTTATATACATTTTTTAGCCTAGTGTTAACATCCTAGCCTAGTCCTTAGTCCCAAATTCATATACCAGAATAAGCATTCAAAGTTTCAGAAAAAAAATGAAAAATATAAAATGTTACCTTCCGTTATCCTGCAGTAGTGGGTCAAGTAAATATCTGATGCATGAATCTTTAACATTGTGGCGAATGATCAGGGAAAAACACAGTCAGAAAAAGAGAAACTACCACTATTTTCTTATAAAAAATACTTCCGATAATATAAAGGGATTAAAGAAGGTGAATTTCTCTTTAACGAAATACTGGTATTTAAAACCTTTTTCGACTGTGTTTTTACCTGATCATTCGCCACCCTTTTAAATGGAAACATTTCGAAAATTAATTTTTATTCAGTTATTTTAAAAAAAAATCATCTTATTTCTACTTTTAGACTATGACACTACTTTCATTACAAAAAATTTGTTAATAACAAATCTGAAATTGCCCCCCTGAAAAGTCGCATTGCCCCCAAGTGGGGCATACGCCCCACGTTGGAAACCACTGATTTGACCCCTTGAGGGGCAAGCAAAAATGCCTCTAAATATTGAATTCTCACCGGAATAATCGAAAAATTTTATCTTTAAGTAAGGAAAGGCAATTTTTCAACTATATTCCCCAAAGTTAAAAATATAAAATTCAGTTAAAAATTTCTGGCGAGAATCTTGTTTAAATTAGGTGCGTTATATTTTATCCCACCGCCCCTCAAGGGTTATGGATGCTAGTCAGTCAAATTTCTTTTAGTGGTTTTTCAGAAATGCGTTTTGGGCTTGTTTTGAAACTCTAAAATTTATTGGCCCGCTATAAGTGCATTTACCTTAATAAATGAATAATGACCTTCAATTTTGAGAACTTTAAATGTATACTGCGTGCAACAATGACAGCTAATCCTTATAGTAAAAACAAAACCTAGGTTAAAGTTGCATTGTTAAAAATGCCATTTTGCTTTCCAAATTGTTGAGAAAACTAGTGGTCACACAATTCCAAATTGTAATATAAATTATTTGCTTTTAATATTTTTTTCAGAGACATCACTTGCGGTGAATGTATATACAAGGTGTTTCAGCACAGTGGTTACAAAGATAGGAGAGATAGAGTATACCTAGACGATAAGAAATCACATGAACGAAAACGCTTTCCTTTCGCGGTATTGACGGCTAGCGTTGCCAGGTGTCCTGCGTAAATCAAGGCTCTTTTTCATCTAAATCAAGCAAAATTTTCTAAAAAGAACTGGCGGAATTAGAATTACTGCTGAAAAAATGAAATTTGTAAACACCCTCTATCCTCAACCGAAAACCGACGATCAGTATAAGCAGTATAAAGTATTCCTAGAAGCGATCACTTTTTTAGTCATTAATATTTTTTTTATTATTATTATAACACATTACTAGAAGACTTTCAGCAAAAATTTCACTACGAAGTGGTTTTCTTCGACATTGCAAGACAAATCTAAAACAAAAAAAAATGTAAGGAAATAGTTATAGTAAAAGTTTTGATTTTGTTTCTGGAAAAGAGACCTTTCTGAGCTCAGTCCCTTTCAAGGACGGTGATCACACGGCGTGATTACCTAATTTTAATTCCAAACTTACAAACGGCACCACTAATATTTTAATAAAAGACACCTGCCAAATTGATGATAGTTGATTCGAAGCAAGAATTTCTTTATAAGATGACTAAATGCATTCAGCACAAAGATAGGCTAATTAAATAAGTTAAATAGTTTTAAATAAAAATTCTGGTGTGAATAAATTTTATAAAACTTGAGTAAAAAAGCTGGTGGTTCTAGTGTTAAAAACGTATCAAAATTTCGAAGTATGGAAAGCAAAGTTAAAGAAAATTAGAGAATAGCTATGTTTAATTTTCTTCTGAACTATTAGAATAAGGATTAATTTTTTTCATGGCGGAATTAAACTTTAAAAATATGAATAATTGCCTTTTTTTTATATTAATGATTTAAATTATTGTGATTAAAAATATAACCGACTAATTGATCTATTAAAAATTAACCGATTAAGCATTAGCTGATAATCATACGCCGGCCTCGGGGCAGTCTCTATTTATAGAGTCTCAATCAAATATTTTTCCACCACTATTTCCTTATAAAATATTTAAATAAATAAACGATTTGCCAAATAAGTTTTCTGGTCGAAACATCTTTAAATTGTATTTATTTCACCCACACATGACGGATGTTTAGTATGTGCTTGGCCCCTCTTCAATATAATCCCAATACCTTTTAAGTATTATTACGCATTGATGGAGCAGTGTAGCACCAGAGAATCAATTGGCACCACAAAATTTTATTAGTACTCCTCGTCTAATTTCAGGACAAAATTTCTGAGATTTGGTAAAGGCAAAGAATACTGTTAAATTTTAGTGGTGGTAATCGCCCAACGGCTGCGCCATTCTTTAAATTAGGGGTGCACAACCTATGGCCCGCGGGCCACCAGTTTTACGACAATTTTTATGCAGAAAAAGTTATCTAATTAAAACAGAAACTTTGCTATTAAATAATTCAAATGTTACTTTTAAATTTTTTGACAAACAATTTTTTGTCAAAATGGTTTTGCAGCACTACTTTAAATGAATTGGACAACTTCCGCGAATTTAATATCTTTTTAAAATACAGATTATAATTGAAATTAAAAAAGAAAAACGAAAGGAAATTACTGTAATAAATATGCGGAATAACCTCACTAATCTGCGCAATATTGGGTAAAGAGAATGTAAACAATATGTTAAAGAAAGCTTAATTTTAGAAATTTTTCTTAATAAATAGAAAAAAGATAGTGCTATCATTCGAATCGAAAACTCTGCTTTCATGTGTAGTAAAACAATAAATGTATCTAATGATAATTTTAAAAAGAAAAATTAAATGATTTTTTAATGACATAGTGAATGTAATTCATTGCGTTAAAATAAATACCAATTTGCAATTAAATATAGCAATAATAAAGTAGCACTTAAACACCGCAGAAGTAACCGCATTTTAACATAGAATATATAAATGAATTAACCTTAAAAAACTTAGATGTCATAGAACCCTTTATTTCAAACAAAACAATTCAGGAAATTTTCAGTGGAAAATGTATGGAATAAAATATTTAATTCTATATTATCATCAGGTAATAGTTATTTAAATCATCATACAAGTGCTTAAGATATTTTTTAGAAATTATAATGCTTAATACAATTGCCATGCTTAAAATTGTTCTTTTTCACAATTAAAAAATAACTACTTTAAAAAATAAACAGATGATACTTTAATGCTTTCTAAGGCGTTGAGAAGTATTTATCAAACTTTATTTTAACCGAAATAGCGAATTTGAAGAAAAATTATTGAGTAAAACTTTGCAACAACAATGTATAATATGAAAAGCATTTAAATAATTTCAAATCTATTTGATATTATATTCTGGTGACAGTAAATTATTTTAACATTCTATCAACAGAATGTTAACTTCAATTTTGCTTAGAAAGCGTAAACCTACAGTGCGTCTCATACATATGAAGATACTGATATTTTCGAAATAATATTTTAATAATTCATTACTTAAAACTATGTTTATACATATAACAAAAAGCATGTACCAAAAAAGCATTTCACTTTAAATTAAATTAATTAAATCGAAAACAAGGCTTATTTTACCATTGCAGAAAAGTGGTGCCAATCAAGAAGTATGAATTTATAAAAAATAACCCACTGTTTTCATATTGGATGGTTTGACATGGTACGGATGATATATACTCCAATAAAATCTCGCCGTTTTTGAAATTTCGCGCGGTTCATTTATCGTAAACAAAACAACGAAAGAAACGTTTGGGATAACCTAATATTATTTCCCTAACGTCTAGCCCAGTGGTTCCCAACGTGGGGCGTGCGCCCCCTTGGGTGGCACTTTTATTTTCTAGGGGGGCAATTCTAAATTTGGTACTCACTTATTAGCTATAAGCTTCTTTGATCTTTTTTTTTTCTTTTTTTTTTTTTTTTTTTTGGAAAAGTAATGTTCCAGACTGAAAATAAATGGAATACAAGCAAAATTTTTAAAAATCGGTTCTTTTTATTGAGTGTTTTAAATGTCCCCTATTAAAGTTTAACATACATTGAAAACCAGAATGATTATACGAGTGATCATTAAATAAAAATTTTCATTTTTTAAAAAAAAATAATAACATGCAATATAGTTTTTCTGGGGAAAAGTTTATAATTTTTTGTAACACTTTCGATTATTTATTGAATCAGTGTTCTACTTTTATTTGCTCTGCTCTATGACACACGAAGAATCTTTAGAACATCAAACTACTTAAAAATATATATAAATTTGACTGTCTTGAACATATTTATCCTAAAAAGTACATCTGAACGAGGTATACTACCGACTTTATAAAATTTATAAATTTTAAATATCATTTGAAAAGGAAATGGGTAGATAGTAAATATCTATGGTTCTAGTGCAGGGATCCCACACGATACATTTACATGATGATATACTATACATTTTAAAATCAGATAATACATGGAAGACTATTAGCGATATTGGGAAATGGTGAACAGAGAAAATGCATTATAATGGGGAATAATGGCTACTTAAATTTGATAAGTATGCGAATCTTGAATTGCTTCATGTGTACTGTGTTATCCATAGAAAGATAATTTAGTGTCCAAAGCTTTTCCACCAACCTTAATAAGCTTAAAAAAATGCATTATAAAATGCAGGAATTTATCAATTTTAATGTTAAATGTAAGTCTCTCTCTTGAAGATATGTTAGAAGATAAAAACCAGACCGTATAACGCTTTCCTTTAACATTGTGTTAAGTTGGAAAAGTACAACAAAACTCTTTTGGCACAAAGGTGAAGATGTATAACCTCATTGCATCTACAAAATTATGCTAAAACACATTTTTTACAGAATATTCACCTCTTTGATAGGTTAAAAAATGTGAAATGAATAGTTATTTATAGGGCACTATTACGTTTCCACCGTGTGAATAGAATTCACTTTTTAAATAATAAGAGACATAATTTACAGATTAGAGAGGGGGACATAGTGACTTTACAGATGTTTTGGTGGGGCGTGACTAATAAAAGGTTGGGAACCACTGATCTAGCCTGTAGCCTCATATGTAAACGGCGAAAGAGACAGTATTTCATTCAAATGTAGTTCTTGTATGTAAAACGTCAAGTCATCGGAAGCTTGACATTTACAGACAAAAATATTTTGAAGGCATCACATAGAAAATTCTGAACTTAGTTGCACCTGACCGAATCGCAGATAGCTTTTGAATTTAACAACGGCCCTTCCCATTTCAGAGATAGCCGTTATGACTTGAACGTTTGGAAGAATTAAAACCTTTCTGCAAAAAATTATTTGTTTATACATATATTTATAAAACTCTTGAGTTTTTCTGATGTGAATCTATTAAAAGTATTGTGTAAAATTCATTTTATTTCTAAACATACTTTTTTAAATATTTAAAAAAAGCATAAAATTATTTGAACAAATTTAGTTTGCGTAGAACAGCATTGTGAGATTAACTATATTTCATATTAACCCCTTAATTCTCGCTCCCGAGATATTCTCGGGCTGTGTCTTTTACTCAAATTGTTTGATCCCCACCAGTTTTATAAAATAATAAAATTGGCTATATTTTAGTATCGTTTTACCTGTCATTAAATAAGATGAATATTTCTTTTTCATAAAAGTGATGCCAATAAGCAATTTGAATTATTCAACCGTAATTTAATTCGAGCGTTAAGGGGTTAAATAAAATAGGTGTTGCTATCCAACGAGCAACGTATTCACAAATTAAAAGATGATGTTTTATACACATATGAATAAAATAAATCTCAACGTTTCGTTTTAATCTTTAAAACCTTCATCAGGAGTAAAATTTTCTAAAATAAAAATCGGCAGAAACACTTTATGTGCTACATCTTTAAAATCAAATTCAAACTGCGAAACAGTTCAAGGGAAACATCCAAAATCCTTAAAACAACACAGTGGCGCAATCTGTTATCCAAAGAATCAAGAAGAATGAAGGGCTTAAAACCATGGGAATTTCATAGATCTTTCAAAATAGAAAGCCTCATTTCAGAAATGAGAAAGGAAATATTATCATTACAAATTTCTTGATTCCTTAACACTAGAAAGACCGGAAATTTTAATCAAGTTTCATAAAAATATTTCACACCAGAATTTTGATTTAAAACAGTTTAATTTTTTTATTTAACGTTTTTCTTCTTTGTGTCTTTTAAATTTATTTTATAATGAAATTTCTGCTTTGAACCGAAATATGATAGCGGTCAAAATGGCCGCTCACGGCCGTTCTAGTGTCAAACAAATTTATAATGATTCACGAATAACAGCATTAACCCCTTGAGGGGCGCCGGTATATATTATATACCACCTACGATTAATGAAGTTTTACACCAGAAAATTTTTATTAAATTTTACTTTTCTAACTTTGGTGAAAAAAAGCCGTAAAATTGCTTTTACTTATTTTGAAATAGAATTTTTCAAAGATTCCGGTGTGAGTTCACCATTACAGGAACACAATCACTTGCCCCTCAAGGGGTTAAGCGGAACTCTTTGTTTTGAAATAATCCTAGCATAGTCAAAGTCAATAAATGAAATAAGTTATTTAAGGAAACTTCTTGAGAGAGCTGTAGAAAATTTGCAAAACTTCAAATCATTTTTGTGTTCTTTCAATCTTTCGAAAAAACGATGTTTTGTCATACCAATATCTCAGGACATTGTCCCATCTTTAAATTTAAAGGGGATTTCATACATCCCTGAAAAAGATGTAAATGGAATTGGATTTATTTTTTACTTATTAAATTAAATAATGTCATTGAATGAGATGCTACAAGCTGAATGTTGTATTTCTTGAAAACCTTTTTTAACCTTTCAAATAGGATTGGAACATATATTATTATAACAATATTTCATAACATATTTCCCTGGAGAGTTTTTATTTTCAGAATTTTGCATATGATTTACATATCTATTTAATATATACTTTATGAAGTTATAAATAATTATAAATATTTATAAATAATAAATAATAATACACTTTATCAGCAATATTGTATTTACATAACACAGAGTACTTTTCATAAATTCATGGAGCGATCACAGGAGATCGCTGAGACATGTCTGATAATATGCACTCATATAATGAAAGATTATTTCGGGATTAATTTTATCACAATAACTCTGATTGGTAAATAAATAATATCACATGAAAATTTCTAATTGGGCGAAAATTTTCCAGACCAGAATTCGAACAAGGGATCCCTTGGCTGAAGTCTCCAATGCTCTACCATCCGAGCTATCCCGGACTAATATGATGGAACTTTTTCACCCAGCTAACCTTATTGATTATAGCATCTGGTCTGATATCTGGTTAAGCTCAACTGGCTAACCTTATTGATTATAGCATCTGGTCTTAAATCTGGTTAAGCTACACAAGTTCAGCTGATTATTTCGGGGTTTATAGAAGAGTAATTGATGTGCGTTAAAATATAAATACATATATATTTTGTTATTAAATGAACTGTAAAGTGTTAAGATCAATATAATATAGATTTCTCTTTATTGAAAAGAATTAAAGAAAACTGAAACAGTACAGTGACTTTTATAGAATCACTTCAATATTTTTTTTTACTTTTCGCCATTCCTGATCCTGAAAAATAATCACAATATGTCAATATAAACACTAATCGAAGCTATAGCGCCACTGACACCTTTAACAATTAAATGCAAACTAATTGTCAAAATACTTTTGAGCTAAGGAGGACTCATATTTCTTCGGTGTCGCCGAATGTAAACAAACAAGTTGAAACTTGATACATTTAAATAACTGCAGTCATAGTGTTCTCAATTATAGGGAATATATTTTATTTTACATTTTTATATTAAATAAAATAAGAGAGAATATAAGGTTGTCAAAATACTTTTGAGCGCTACTGTACCTTTGAGTGCGTGCCGAACTTCGTCATCGAATAATTTATTCCGAGAAGGCGCCGTTCGAAATAGATGAATTGAATTAAACAACAACGTTGTCGGATGTGCATTGGTGTGTCGAGATAAAAAACATACTTAAAGAATAAAGAATTTACTTCAATGAATTATGAATCAACTTGTCTTTCATATTTTTAATTGAACAGATTAAGGTTTAGATTTCATCCACTTCACATCACGAATCAAAACATTGTAGCATGCGATTATAGTCCTGCAGCAAATGCACGAAAATAAAGAAAATGAAAATTGTTCTATTAAAGAGAAAAGACAATGGTTAATATTCATGATACATAAAAATGGCAATAAGAATTTTAAAATTAAAAAAGAGTTAAAAAGAATATGTTTTAGAATTAAAGTCATAATTTTTAAAGCAGTAAATAGTTCCGATCAGAAAACAGTTCTTTTCAAATTTTGGTACTTCCATCTAGTATAAACGGAGCATATTGAAAGTCCTTTTTACTATTAACCATTTTCTGCCCCACGCAGGAGAGGGGACACCTTTGAAATGGGACGCTTGATGTCACCGTCAGCTGTTTTAATCAAAACAACTCGTACAAGATTGTCCGGTCCAGGAAAAGTCTTTAGAATGCGGCCCAAATTCCATCTCATGGGATGAAATCGATCGTGAACAACCACCAAGTCTCCTTCTCGTACATTAGTTCGTGGAGTAGTCCATTTTGGACGCTGTTGGAGATGTTGAAGATATTCGCGTGGCCATCTAGACCAAAATTGATTCTTTGCCTTTTCTATCAAGCGCCACCGAGCATTTAATGTTATAATTCAGGTATTCGAAGATTCTGGAATATCAAGGAGGAGTGCTCCTATTAGAAAGTGACCTGGAGTTAATGCACGTGGATCTGATGGATCCGAAGACATAGGAGTTAAGGGTCTTGAATTTATACAACTTTCAATTTGACATAGCAAAGTTGTTAATTCTTCAAAATTCAATACACTTGATTTAGATGCTCTTAGTATGTGATTTTTAGTAAGCTTTACAGCTGCCTCCCATAGCCCACCAAAGTGCGGAGCATATGGAGGGATGAAATGCCAATTGATTTTCTGGCTCGAAAGAAATTCTTGAACTTCATTTTCCCTCAAATATTGGAATAGCTGATTTAACTGATTAGCCAGACCTGTGAAGTTTTTACCGTTATCTGAATATACGTCTGACGGTAGACCTCTACGCGCGATAAATTGCTTCAAGGCTGCTAGCAAGGCTTGCACAAACAAGTCTGATACCAACTCAAGGTGTACCGCCTTAGTGCACATACAGACGGTTGGTTGGTTGATTTTGTGACGGCCGATTATCTACACAAGGGATATAGGCCCGAGGGGGAGTGCCCTTCGTGGGGGTCTTTCTAAAGGAACCTAACCCGTATTAACGCATGGAAATCCATGGTTCGAAGAAAACCACGAAAACTCCGAACGATTGGGCCGACGGGCGCGATTGGGATCGAACCCAGCACTTCCCGTCTACCAGTTTCGAGAGCAGAACCTCTCAGCCACTGGTGGGGCGCACATACAGACGGATACTGCTATATAAGATTTAATTTTGGTCTTACTTCTAGGCAAATTTGGTTTAGTTAGACAGGGTCCTGCAAAATCTAAACCCACCTTGGAAAATGGGTGGATTGCGTTAATTCTGTCGACCGGAAGATCTCCCATCATTTGTTGACAAGCTTGAGACTTAAGGCGTTTGCAAAGCACACATTTCTAGAACTCTTGTCGTACAGTAGAACGACCATTCACAAACCAGTACTGTTGGCGTAATATAGAAATTACTAGCTGTGTACCTGCATATAGACGTTGCTCATGGACATATTTGATCAATAACATAGTAATAACGTGATTTTTCGAAAGTAGCATAGGATACTTTCTATCAAAACTTAAAGACTGATGTTGTGACAAACGACCACCAACTCAAATAATATCACTCGAATCTAAAAACACATTTAATGATAATAATTTACTATTGCTAGGTACGGGATTCTTTCTTTTAATAATTTAAGCTTGGTGTAGAATTAAGAACTTTGTACTAATTTCACAATGCATTGAATAGAATCAGAGATTTCTTGTGCACTCAGATTTCCAGATTCTTTTGTAGCGCTATGACTAGCATTATAGATGAATCCAAGACACCTTGCTGCGACTCTTGATAGCTTAGAGAATTTGGAGAACTTAAGAATAAAGTCTGGAAGGGCAATTACTTGAGTTACGTTGCTGACAGATTGAAGCGCTGGATTTAACTCAGATATCGGAGGATTGTACAAAGGTATTGGGATTGGTTCATTTGATAGCAGCCATGGAGGCCCAAACCACCATAGCGAATGATGAAGGAGCTTTCGTGGTGGAATACCCCTAGAAGCTGAATCAGCAGAATTTAGAATACCTGGAATATGATTCCACTCACATGAAGCCATTAATAATTAGATTTGACACCCTCGATTTAGTACGAATTGATTTCTTTTTAAGGGAGGTGATTTTAACCAGCTGAGAACAATTTGGGAATCTGTCCACAGATAAATATTGTCAAAGCTTATTGGTAAAGTATAGATAATGAATGAGCATAACTTGGTTAGTAAAAGAGCTGAACTTAGCTCAATACGTGGCAGTGTTTGAGGTTTTATTGGATTTACTTTAGTTTTAGCTGCAATCAAATTGACAAATACTTCATCAGGAGTAACAACACGTAAATAAGTAACAGCAGCATAAGCTTTACCTGAGCCATCACAAAAACCATATAACTGAATTTGGACATCATTTTGATTATAAGCATTCATATATCTGGGTATTTCAATTGACTTTAACAGATGAATTTCTGATAAAGACTCATTCCAAACCTGCTGTATGGAGTCTGGGATTTCTTCATCCCACGAAATCTTATCTTTCCAACGATCTTGCAACATGATTTTTAATCTTATTGTAGTAGGAGCTAGGAAACCCAAGGTGTCAAATATGGTAGCCACTACTGATAACAAATCTCTTTTTGTTTTCAGTTCTTTAAAATCATTAAAACGAATTTGTAAAACGCCTTTGGAAGAATCCCAAAGTAGTCCGAGGACTTTAACGGTATCATCTTCCTGAATTACCTTTTTCGATGAAGCCTTCATTTCATCTGGTAAATGAGCTATTACTTCTGGATCATTACAAGTCCACTTTCGTAGATTAAAACCTCCGCTTTTCATAACTTCGATTAACACAGTTACTAAAATTTGGGCATTTTCCTTTGAATCCGAACCAGAAAGTAGATCATCTACCTACGTACTTTTTCGAATTATCTGAGAGGCTTCTGGATGATTTTGCTCATTATCATTTGCTAATTGGTGTAATGTCCTAATGGCCAAAAATGGCACGCAAGCAGTACCGTACGTAATGGTCAACAGCCTGTATGTCTTAATAATTTCGTCTGAATTGAATCTCCAAGAAATGCGTTGATAGTCAACATGATTTTGATTGACGAGAATTTGCCTAAACATCTTCTCGATATACGAACTAAAGGCGATTGGATGCATCCTGAACCTTAATAGTAAAGGAGAGATTTCTGGCTGCAGTTTGGACCAATCTCTAGATAATCATTCAAGGAGTGGACTTCAGAACCAACAGCACATGCGTCAAATACCACTTTAAGCCGAGTTGTAGAACTATCTTCTTTTAACACCCCGTGATGTGGGAGATAAAAATTATCAGGATATGAAATGTCTGAATCTGGTACAAGTTCCGTATGCCCCAAGTCAATATACTCGAGCATGAAGGATAAATACTGCTCTTTAAGCAAGGGATTTTCTTGAAGTTATTTCTCCAAGAGGTAGAAACGCTTTAAGGCTTGAGATTTGGAGTTCTCTAGAATAGGTTTAGATTTAAACTGTAGATTTACAATATATCTTCCAGATTATGAACGTGAAACAGTTTTCGCATAGTTATCTTCAACTAGAGAAATTGGATCAGAAGTAGGAGCTGATTCAAGTTCCCAAAATGTTTGTAGTTGAGAACTTATCTGTGTAGTAACATGGCAACTAACAGATGAATTTTGATTTGAATCACTCGAATAAATGATCCCCGAGAGATCCAACCCAGTCTAGAATTAACAGCACTCGGTGATCCTTTAGGTCCGAGAATTGATTACCCTATTATGATATTAGCAAATAAATCTGCGCCTATAAGTATATCAATAGGACTGGACAAATAAAAATTAGTTTCCGCAAGATTCAATCCTTCAATGTGTGGCCAATATTTAGTTGTAATAAAAAAATTTGGTGAATTGGTAGCAATCTGATTAACAACTAATGCATCTAAGTGAAAAGTTTTATTGTTGAAATGTGGAGAGAATGTTAAGGAAACTTCCTGAAGAGCCGTTCCTGTGTCTAAATTATTTATTCCTGAGATTTTATGATTTGTAGGCCTTGATGAAAGACCTAACCTTTTACAACAAGCTTCAGAAAGTAAGATTTTTTGAGAAGCACTATCGATCATAGCTCTGCAAGGAATAAATTTTCCCGATTTAGATTTTACATTTATAATGGCAGTAGCCAACAATGTTTGAGAATTTTCACTGAACGATTGAGAAGTGAAACAATTTGACACATTAGAATTAGCAACAGCATTTGGGGCTGTAACACTATCTTGCTGCCAGAAAGTATTCTGTGATGCAGGGACAGTCTGATCACGATGAAGGATTTTATGATGTTTAGAGTTGAAATATTTGCAAGTAGTAGTTATAAGACAATCGGCTACGAAATAATTTGATCGTAAACAATTGTTGCAAAACTTTTTGGATATTACTAAATTCCATCGTTGAACAACAGATATTTTTGAAATTTCTGGGCACTTATAAAGTGGGTTGGATTCGTTACACTGTGCACATGAAAGGTTTGGAGTTTTATTTACATTATCCGTCACAACTGCATTGGCGACAGATTTTTTTGAAAAATATTGAACCTTATTTTCAAATTTTTGATTAGATTTGGATTCACCTTTAAAAAATTCAGAATTACAGCTCTGCAAACTACGAGCCTGTTTTTCGCGAAATGTCATCAACATTTCATAAGTTGGAAACGAATCATTATTTAATGATAATTCCCACTGCTTTTTTAAGGATTCATCAAATTTCGTTTGTACTATATACACTAAAATCAAATCAACAAATTCATTAAATTCAAATTTAAAATATTTCAAATCAAATAACTTCATTGCACGTATCTAAAAGCTCTAAAATAGTTTTCTGCGTGGGCGATTTCAAGGGTTTGGCATTAACAAATTTAGACATCAATGGATATGCCAAATTCTTACGATTATCATATCTATTAAGTAACGTTTCCCAAGCTTCCTTTAATTATCACCAGAAGGTGAAATACTAGAAATCAATTTAGCCGGGTAATTCTTAACACTAGCTATAAGGTACGAAAATTTCTACTGATCTGAAATTGCTTTATTATTATGAATTGCAGTTAAAAATGTCTCCTTAAATGTTAACCATTGAGTGACATCACCATAAAATATAGGTTATTCAAATTTAGGCAATTTTAATGCGTTTTTTTCACACCTGTATTTTAGCTATTATTAGCTGCACTTTGAATTTCTTGTGATTTTACGTCTTGGATTTCTAAGAACTGTTCGATTTTAACTAAATCATCAACAACTATATCTTTAGCTTCAGTAAAGCTATTATATAAAGAATTTACGCTTTCTTCAGCTACGCCAAAATAAGATTTTTAAAAATCATTCTATAAATTAATTAGCTCAGATTTCAATTTTTCAATTAACTTTAAGTTTTTATTCTCAATTGCATCAGTAACTTGAGCAATAAATCTCTTTATCTCTTTTACAGTGAAAAGAAATTTAGATTCAGAAATTTTGATTCAGTTTCTACTTTAGTTTACGCCATAATATATTAATTAAATAAGATTTTCACTAGTTTTCTCCAGACTACAATGGAATAACAAAATTTATATGTAAAGTTTTAAGATCAACAGAATATAGATTTCTCTTTATTGAAAAGAATTAAACAAAACTGAAACGGTACCTTTGAGTGCGTGCCGAACTTCGTCATCGAATAACTTATTCCGAGAAGGCGACTTTCGAAATAGATGAATTGAATTAAACAAGAACGTTTTCGAATGTACATTGGTGAGTCGAGATAAAAAAACATACTTAAAGAATAAAGAATCCACTTCAATGAATTATGAATCAACTTGTCTTTCATATTTTTAATTGGACAGAATAAGGTTTAGATTTTATCCACTTCACATCACGAATCAAAACATTGTAGCATTCGATTATAGTCCTGCAGCAAATGCAAGAAAATAAAGAAAATGAAAATTGTTCTATTAAAGAGAAAAGACAATGATTAATATTCATGATACATAAAAATGACAATAAGAATTTAAAATTTTAAAAATTGTTAAAAAAATATGTTTTAGAATTAATTAAAGTCATAATTTTTAAAGCAGTAAATAGTTCCGATCAGAAAAACAGTTCTTTTCAAATTTTGGTGCTGCCATCTATTATAAACGGAGCATATTAAAAGTCCTTTTTACTATTAAACATGAACCAATACTTAATTTCCAAAAGTAACAAAGAAATTTCATTTATTATGAACAACAGAAACAATGCAATGCCATATAAATAGTATTTATGTTATTAATAACCACTATTCTTTTTTATTATTATTATAATTTGAAGTAGTGTTTTTATTTTTACATATCCATATCATATAGCAAGAACATGATGCTGATGTCTGATTCATGATGGCAACGACGAGATCATAAACTTTGCCTTTATTGCAATTTTTTAACTTTTAAAATTTGCGCGGTTTTATTTTTTCCATTGTCGAATTGGAAAAAATGTGTACTTTCAAATGCAATTTCTTTAAAAGCTATATCTCAACTTACTGATTTTTTATGTTTTTAAAAAATATATTTTTCAAGCACGAATATTCTTAAATTAGCGCGTAATTCATTTACGAAAGAATAAACAGTTTGCACTTAACCCTCTCGCTGCGTAAGTAATTCTTCGCGATGAGTGTCTTTTACAGAACTTTTATTAATCTTTTATCCCCGGTTCTTTATCAGAAAATTTGACTATCGTAATCAGAGAAAATGTCCTGATTAAACAAGACAATGTTTCTGCTAAACAATATGGACAATAAACAATATAACTGGTGGCCAAATAATATTAATAATATTAATATTACCAAATAGTATTAATTAGACGGAAAAATGCATGCCCGCCCAGGTAAAAAAGTCAGCAAGAAACCTTAAAAAAAAATCTTCAGGGAAACTGAAGGTATTTGGAACTAAAATTACCTTCAGCTTACCTTTAGGTAAAAAACATGTATTTTCCCTTAACCTTCTGAGTTCCAAATACCCGCTGTTTTCCTTCAGGTAAAAAACCTGTTATTTCCCTTCACCGATTTTGGCAGAAATATCTGCAGTTTTCCTTTAGGTATAAAAGCTGTATCTTCTCTTTACATTATATCGTTGCACCTGCATGCGGCAGCCTTCTGTGCAAATTCGCATCAGATCAATACATAATAATGATTACATATCCAGTTCGACATTGATTTGATACATATTAATAAACTAAACATATTAATAAAACATATATACATATTAATAAAAAAAACTAAGGGGGGAGAGCATCGGAGGTGCGTAACATGAATAAGTGGTAACAGGACTTTCGAACGATATGTCACATGATGTGTCAGCAAAATTTAGAAAAGTGCCCCCCGGGGGGGCAAAGTAGGGGGCAGGGGCATTAGAGGTGCATAACATGAATAAGTGGTCAAAGGCCTTTTGAATGATATGTCACATGACGGGTGTTGGCAAAATTTAGAAAAATGCCCCCGAGGGGGGGGGGGCAAAGTGGGGGGAGGGGCAATAGAGGTGCATAACATGAATAAGTGGTCACAGGTCTTTCCAACAATATGTGACATGAGGGGTGTCAGCAAAATTTAGAAAAGTGCCCCCCCCCCGGGGGGGGGGGCAAGTGGGTGGAGGGTCATTAGAGGTGCATAACATGAATAAGTGGTCATAGGCCTTTTGAACGATATGTCACATCAGGCATGTCAGTTAAATTTAGAAAAGTGCCCCCCCCGGTGGGGCAAAGTGGGGGGGAGGGGCATAACATGAATAAGTGGTCATAGGCCTTTTGAACGATATGTCACATCAGGGATGTCAGTAAAATTTAGAAAAGTGCCCCCCCGGGGGGCAAAGTGGGGGGGGGAGCATTAGAGGTGCATAACATGAATAAGGGGTCACAGACCTTTTGAACGATATGTCACATGACGGGTGTCGGCAAAATTTAGAAAAGTGCCCCGGATGGGGGGGCAAAGTGGGGGGAGGGGCATTAGAGGTACATAACATGAATAAGTGGTCATAGGCCTTTCCAACAATATGTGACATGAGGGGTGTCAGCAAAATTTTGAAAAGTGCCCCCCCCCCGGTGGGGCAAAGTGGGGGGGAGGGGCATAACATGAATAAGTGGTCACAGACCTTTTGAACGATATGTCACATGAGAGGTGCCGGCAAAATTTAGAAAAGTGCCCCTCCCAGGGGGGAGCAAAGTGGCAGCATGGATATCGGATGTGTATAACAGGAATAAGTGGTCACAGGCCGTTCCAACTGTATGTTACACGATAGGGACAGGTGTTGGTAAAAGTTAGAAAAGTGCCACACTTTGGGCTTTAGTATTGTGCCCCCCCCCCCCCCCCCCACCCTTTGAAATTTTTATATATTACAAATAATATTTATCGGAAACCTCCGATGAAAATGCTGCAATTTCAAAAAAAGTCCGAAAAGTAAGAGATAATGAAATCCCCCAAAGCAGAATATGCTTATAAATGCGACGTACATCGCAGAACAACGGATTTCACTGCAGAACATTTCAAATTTTCATTTTCAAGAAAATTCACCATTCAATGTAGGAAAAATCGCAAAATTTGTCACTCATTGGTTAGAAAAAAAATCACCAAATTCTTTAATCGTTCATTTAAAAAGTAAAGATGAAAATAAGCAATCGCCAGTCGCCACTCAACGAGTAAATGTGAAAAACTGACGATTAAAAATATGGAAAGTACCAGCCAAACGCAAGATTTTCCAAAAGGAATTTCGTAAAAGAATTGGGAAAGAAAAAAATGTGAATTTTGTCAAAAGATCGCGAAAAAACACACATTTCGTCAGAGGATTACGAAAAAAAAATGTAAATTTCATGAAACGATCACCAAAAAAGCGAATTGTATCAAAAAATCGCAAAAAAGCGAGAATTTTGTCAAAAAATCACAATAAAAACAGCACATTTCGTCAAAGGATCGTGGAAAAACCCGAATTTCATCAAAGGATCGCAAAGAATCCGAAATTTCGTCAAAGGATTCTGGAATAAATGCAAATATGGTCAGTGGATTGCGGAAAAAAAACACAAATATCGTCAATACATCGCAGAAAAAAAAAAAACCCAATTTCGTCAAAGAATCGCAAAAAACCCACACATTTCATCAAACGATCTCTGAAAATCCAAAATTTCGTCAAAGAATCGCGAAAATACGCAAATATCATCAATAGAGCAAAGAAAAAACACAAATATCGTCAATGGATCATGGCAAAAACACAAAATTCGTCAATAGATTGTCAAAAAACACAAATTTAGTTAAAGGATCGCCGGGGGGGGGGGGGGGGATGAGAATTTTGAAGAAAAAAAAAACCGAGAATTTTGCCAAAGAATTGCTAAAACGAATGTGAATTTTGTCAAAAGATCGTGAAAAAAACGCACATTTTGTCAAAGGAACGCCAAAGAAACGAAAACATTGCCAATAGATCCGGAAAAAGCGTGAATTTCGTCAAAGTATCTGGAAAAAATGCATAATTAGTACCAGGAGGGATCCCCTACCAACCCTCCCTTTACATTTCAGAAAATTTGCTGCAAATTTCAGATTTTTTAAACCTATTTTTTTCAATTTTGAATCATACCTGCTACTCAGTGGATAAACATACCTAAAATATACCCATAAATTAAATATTCACTGACATAAATGTACTTACTGGCTACTAAAGAAATTATTCTCACTCGCTAGTAACTGCCTACTAAATAAAGTCAACCTACCGGCCAGTGGCTACTAAGCAAAATTCCTTATTTTCATCTTTATTAAAAAGATTGTGAAATTCATCAATGGGTCACGAGAAAAACTTGTACAGTTCATCAGTCATGGAGAACAAACCATGAAATTCTTCAGCCTGTTGTGGAAAAACATACAAAATTCGACGAACAGTTGCAAGAAAAAATCCATGATTTTTGCTAATCAGTTGCAGGTAAAAAACTTCGTCAGTGCACCGCCAGAAAAAACCCACGATCTTCTCTAATCGGTCGCAAGAAAAAGTCTCAAAATTCACCTATGTTAAAAGAAAAAATCCAGAAAATTGCAAATCGGTCGTGGCTAAAAAAAAATCGCGGAATTCGTCAGTAGATCGACGGAAGAAACTGCAAAATCCGTACATCAGTAGCGGAAAAAAACTCTCTCCAATCGGCCTCAAGATATACTTACTGGTTCAAGAGAAATATAGCAAAATTTAAAAATCAGTCACCGGTAAAAAAAAAAAGCGAAATTCGTCAGTAGATCAGAGAAAAAATGGAAATTCGTCGATCAGCCATGCTAAAAAAACCCCTCGAGATTTGGCCAATCAGTTGAAAAAAAGACACAGTTTATCATTCGACTGTGAAAAAATATTACAATTTTCACCGATCTGTCACGAGTAGAATGCGAAATTCGTCGATCGGTAGCAGAAAAAAATATTATCGTTCGCAAAAAAGAGAGAAAAAATTTGCTGTCAGAAGTGGAGGGTATACA
Organism: Maratus speciosus; assembly: GCA_963932465.1. Taxonomy (NCBI): domain Eukaryota; kingdom Metazoa; phylum Arthropoda; class Arachnida; order Araneae; family Salticidae; genus Maratus; species Maratus speciosus. Next base: position 56,754,591 of record OZ010793.1, on the reverse strand, counting down.
GAGGTAAATGTCTTATACCTTCTGGTTCTTTTTCAGTAACACTGCTTAACTTCCGTTTCTCAAAAAAGTTATTGTATATACACTCTAAGGTATACCAGAGTTTCCCGTAGACAGTGTCAGGAGGGTGCTGCACCCTGCCTGCCCTTAGGTTTACAAAACAGCAGCCCTCTTACCCCTGATGGAAAACATTAGCACCCTTGTTGCCCCCAGCTGAAAAAAGTGCCTTTACTCCTTTCTTTATTAAAAAATTTACTTGCATAGTAAAAATTGCCTCATTGCTGTCTTTAAAATAGCGTCCTGTCTATTAAATATTAAAAGTAATTTTAAAAATCAAAAGGATGCCTTTAAAAATTAAAAAAAGTGTCCTTAAAAATCCAAAACATGCCTTTCGGAATCCAAAAGTGCCCTTTTCCTACAAGAAGCACCCTGCCCTTTTTTAAACATGGGAGAAACTCTGAATATACCCTCTGTTTTTTTTTTTTTTACGTTTACATCGCTGCATACGAGTGCCCTTTTTTCTAGAAGTTTACTGTAGAAAAAACGGGTCAGTGCCCATCAGGCACAGATTTTTTTAATAAAGGACACACTTGTACCTTGTAAAGAAACAGAAAAAAAAAAAAACAATATTTGGAACTGGCTTGTTTAATGTTCCCATTTCGCAACAGAATTTTTTGATATTTTCCCACGACTGATTGAAATTTGTCAATTGTCCTCTCAAGCAACAGGCGAATGTCACAATTTCTTTCTCCCGTAATCAAATGAAGAATTTTGCTAATTTTTAAACATTAAGTTTCATCATTAGGTCAGGGGGAAGCATCATAAACTTGTCAACTGGTCATATGAAAAAGAAAAAACCCCAAGAAATTTATCAGTCAGTAAAGGGTTAAAAAAAATCACACAGTTCTTTGATTGTCATGGGGGGAAAAAATTATTTAATTCATCCATTGATCGCATGAAAAAAAAATGTTTTGTTAGTAAGTTGTGGGGGGAAAATATGGAAATTTATCAACTTTTTATCAGAAAAAACGAGATCTGTTGATCAGCTTAGGTAAGGGAGGGGAAGGGGGGGGGATCGACAAAATTCATAAACTGACTGTTATGTCAGTCGACTGTTATGTATATATATATTCAGTTCCACTAGTTGCTCGCAAGAAAAAATGCAATATTTGCCAATCAGTACAAGTAAAATACCCCAAAATTCGTCAATTGGTTACAAGAAAAAATTGCAAAATTCTTCATTCAGTCATCAGGGGGAAAAAAAAAATCTGAGAAATTCACCAGTAATCATTGGGCCCGGTAGCAGAAAGTTCCTGACGGGTGACGTGCGCCGCAGATTTTCTTTTCCCTTTTGCAGATATTTTTTTTCCATTGGATCTTTTTCCAACTTTATATTATGTTTAGTTCTTTATTATTTATTACTAAAACTTAAGTTTATTATTAATAAAAATGAGTAAAATGCTTAAAAACATTAAAAGTAAATGATTAATTAATTAAAGGTTCATTTGTAACATTTTACCTGCAGATTATTTTCAGTCCCTGAAAGATCTGTCACAGACACTTGGAGAATTTTCTGCTATTGGGTCATTGGGGAAAAAAAAAAAAAAAAAAAATTCTTCAGTGTGTTGCTTTAAAATATTGTGAAATTTGTCAATCTGCTATGGAAAAAATAATGAAACGTAGCGGACAATCAATCGTGAGAAAAAAATCATGAGATTCTTCATTCGGTTGCAAAAAAAAAATGGAATGCAGAAAATTAGCGAAAAATCGCTAAATTAATCACATTAAGTGACAATTGAATATTATCGTTGAATAATAATTATTGAACATCAATGTAAACAAAAAAGAATGCATAATTATATAAATTCACCAGTCAGTTACGATGAAAAAATCACATTCTTCTTCAGTTGTAGCAGGGAAAAAATTGCTTAATTCACCCAGCGATCACATGAAAAAAAAAAAAAAATAAGAAAAAGAAAAACCTCACAAGTTTACCAATTGGGTGCAAGAAAAAATGCAACATTTAAATGCAAATTGGTAGAAATAAAATATTGCAAAATTCATCAGTTGGTTGCGGGAAAAAATTGCAAAAATTCTGCACTCATCTGAAAAAAATATTGCTTTAAATTTGTAACTGTTTTTTCATGAAAAAATTACTTTATTTAAAATAATTATACACATGTAAAATTATTTTTGGTACTTTTTGGTTAGCCGGGCACCAGTGTTATATATACATATATATTGTAATATATAACACTAGCGCCCGGCTAATCGAAAAGTACCTTATTTTTTCCATATTTCATATTCTACATAATAAATTAATCTACAATATATAAAAATTCTTTTAATTATTTGGTACTTTTCGGTTAGCTGGGCGCCAGTGTTATATATACATATATATGTGTATATATATGTACACATATATGCAATATATGTATGTATATATAACACTGGCAAACAGCTAACCGAAAAGTACCAATTATTTTTATGAGTCGAATATTGCAGCCAAAGATATTGAGCCCTGCTAAATGATTTGCAAGAGACATTACACCTTCACTGTGCATTAATCAAGCAGTTATGTTCCTAAAAAGATTATAGCTGCTCAATTTATAAAGGAAACTAAATCAGGTACTTACTAGTAAAATTTGTATTCCAATACATGGATCTATTAACTTGGGTCCTTTAAAGGACCCTTCACAAAATTTTATCACCTCAAAACAAGGAACCTTCAACAAACTTTTCACCTGCAAACAAGATCCTTCACAAAATTTTCCCACCTCCAAACTGAACTTTTTACAAGTTTAATTATTTAGGAGTAAAATCAGTCTTTCACTTTTAAACATAATGGAAATATATGAATATATTTTTCGCTATTATTTAAAAAAATAGTGAAATTTATCTTTAGTTGTACACGAAAATTTCTTATAAAAAGTTTTCCCCATACCACAGCATTTCTAAATTAATGTGGCGATATTTTTTACCGAACATGATTCTTGTCGAATGCGTAGCGAATACAAAGTGCCGAATATCAATATTAATATTAAAAAGAAGTGTAATACAGCCCTCTTACGCTATATATATATATCAACTTAAAAATTAGTTAAAATTCGACTACTATACTGTTGAAAAACTCCCTGCAAAAAGAAAAAACTACAATAACAACATGACAACGTCCCGCTAATTTTCTGAATGGCGGTTAAAACGTAAACACACGGTCTCAGAGTTGAGTTGGGTACTTCCTTCTCCTTCTCCCGTGACATGGAGTCAGAAATAGAGCGGCGTAATCAAAAATCAAATGTTCCAACGAAAATTTGAAATAAATAAATTAATACGAATTATACATTTTTCATTTGTTTTTGAAGAAGTAATTTTTATAAAAACTGGAAGTCACGCCTGATAGAGATAAGGGCAAATTATGCATGCAATAACCCCACCTATATTTTTCAGCTTTTATCGTGGACGCCACCAAAATGAGGAGAGGGGGGGGGGGAGAATCTCTTCCCCTCCATTGATTTTGAAATTTAAGTGACTACAGTGAAACCTCCCTGTGTGACCACCTCCATTAACCAACCACCTATCAGAACGACTATTTTTTTTTCATGGAACGAAATTTATTCCTATAGGCTCAATACTAATTTTACCTCCATTCAGACCATCCCAGTTGAACTCCCTTCATGAGCGACCAATTTGTTTGAAGAAAATGAAACAAATTCCGTTTTCTCCTGGTCGCTTGAAGAGGGTTTTATTAGAAAAATAATTCCGGAGAGCGCATTATTCATCAAACTTCTAAACTAAATTTAGATTTTTTTTTATTATTATTCCGGTAACTTTTAAGTGTTTAAACCCCTTTATGCCTTTTTTAGGCAATGAATTTAATTCTGATGACAAATTAAGAATGACGGTCAATAAACTCCCTTGCCCTATTCTGTCAGGAAACTCTCAAAGACATAGATAATAATAGATACAAATTAATGAAATCTTCATTATTTATTGCTCCCCCCCCCAAAAAAAAGCATTTATTTACTGAACTTCGAAAGGACTTGGTTGGATAAGTTATAAAAGATAAAACCGTATTCATTTTTTTAACTTTGTAGTAATTAACTTATGTTTTGATACTTAAATTTTTATATTTTTTCTTAATGTGAAAGATAAATGTTAGTAACATTGTTATCTTTTTTCAACAATTAAAATCTAGATTTAAACATAACCTCCATTAAGAGACCACCTCTTGGAGTGACCAATTTTTATTGGATCGGAACGTGGTCGCTTTAAGGAGGTTTTACTGTAATTAGCTTTTGTTTTGATACTTAAATTTTTATATTTTTTCTTAATGTGAACGATAAATGTTAGTAACATTGTTATCTTTTTTCAACAATTAAAATCTAGATTTAAACATAACCTCCATTAAGAGACCACCTCTCAGAGCGACCAATTTTTATTGGAACGGAACGTGGTCGCTTTAGGGAGGTTTTACTGGACATATTTTTTTATGTTTTCAAAAACAATATAAAATTTATTATTAACGAGTAATTAAATTAAAAGAGCCTCTTTTATTTTAGCAAATATATGTAGATAGTGTAATATAGTAGATGTAATATAGATTGTATGTGCAAAATTCTTAGTTCCTCTTTTTTAAAGAGCTGTTGTTGGTGTGTTTTATGACGGTCAATTACCTACACTTGGGATATGGGCCCAAAGGGGAGGGGAGGGGGTGCTCTGGCGTCTTTCTAAGAGAAAGCAAGGAAATCCAAGGTTCGAAGAAAACCACGGAAAACTCCGAACGATTAGGCCGACGGGCGTGATTGGAATCGAAACCAGCACCTCTCGTCTACTAGCTTTGAGAGCAGAACCTCTCGGCCACTGGTGGGGCGGTTTTAAAGAGGAACTATGACTGTCGCGCTTGGATGAAAGAGCGGCATGGTGGGAGGGGTGAGTGCCATTGTCCCTTCTGTATTTTGAAATTTAATTAACTAAAATTTCTTTTTTTTGACAGATTTAGAAAAACACAGTAAAATTTATTCTTTTAGGAAAACTTAAAATGAAAAACTAAATAAGACATTTACAGAAAGGGGGTGGGGGAAATTGGGGCCCCATTGTCCATCGTTAGATACTAAAATTTAACTAAAATATATTTTTGTGCGTGTTTGAATACATTTTAAATATTAATGAAAGGGGTTTTGAAATAATTTGGAGATTTTTTTTAGGGGACAATTTTTGTTGATTGAAATTTTTGTATGCGTTAGAGTTTGAGGGAATATTTTTACTAGTGGGAATTTAAGAGAAATTTATGAAAAATTTTAGGATAAAAAGGAGACTTTGAAATAATTTCGTGATTATTATTTTATTTATAGAGGGAGATATTCTGAGATTGAAATTTTTGAGCGTGTTAGAGTTGATGTGATATTGTTCCTGGTTATAATTTTAGAAAAAATTGTGACAAATTTAAGGTCAAAAAGGGCTTCGAAATAACTTTGTGATTTGTTTTTCTTTTTAGGGGGAATTTTCTGAGATTAAAATTTTTGAGCGTGTTAGAGGTAATGTTACTTGTAATAATTTCAGAAGTTAAAAATTTTTGATTGTACGGATGGAAGACTTGTCATTGACTTAATGATTTCCGTGTATTATCTAAAATATTAATTTAGAAATTTATTAAAATTATTAATGAGGAAACACAGGCATATCAAAATCTTAGATACCATAATGTGCAATAATAAAACTTTCAAGTAAAACCTTCATATTACCTGCATGAGAAACAGTTTTCATTTTCCCTGAAAATATCTCAAGCGATTTCACGAAAATTTTCTAAGTCATTGAAGATAATTTGGAGGTGATAACTTACAGAAATAAACCTGTATGAAATCTTTTAAAAAGCGGTATACTTCTCTTAAGAGAACCTTTAGTTTTCATTTTCCTTAAAGATACCCGCTGAAACCTTCAAAATGGCTGCAACATCTCAAAAATTTTAAAGGTTTGTGTCTGATTTTTTTACCTGGGCGAGTATATCTCGGGTTGCTCAGCCAGAGTGTTAAGGGAAGACAAGACTGGGTACAATCGTGAAATATTCGATCTCAGTGATGGAAAAGAGTATCAGCAGATAATTAATTGGCACCGCAAAATTTAATTAGTATTCTTCCATTAATTTCAACAGCGAATTCCTGACATTTTTGAACACGCAGAATACTATTAAAATTAAATGGTGACAACAGACCGATTGCTGCGCCACTGTTCCATCACTGCGAGTTTTAAGACCCGTTTCCTCGGAAACTACCCGACCGATTTTATTGGAATTTTGAATCCCTATTCACTGTATTATGCTCAAGATTTATGGCAGACAGTATTTTTAATGCTACTAAAACATTTTATTTTAGAGCAATGGTAATTTCTCAGAAATTTTCTACTTTTAGAAAAGTTTTATTTCTTAAACTAAATTTTTTTTAACTGTCTGCCAGATGTCGCTCAGCCGCAAGAAAAGTGACACATCTCGGCAAAAGTAAATTTCACATGAGAGGCAAAGAAAGATTGCATGATTTTCTGAAACATGTAATTACACCACTTAGCTGTGCATGCATGAATATATACGTGAATAAAACCGTAAAAACCGGTCACAAATGGGCATATAGCATAATAAATAGATATTCCGTATGACTACACTTATGAAATATTTTGTGTAGCAAGGCCTACGTATGACAGACCTATTAGTGGAGCAAAACGTAAGAGGAGATTTGTGCACGATGTGTCACTTTTCTTCGGGTAGGCGATATGATCTTGTATTTATAATCTACCACCAAAATTATTTTATCGAAATCGCTCGAATACTTTAGGATTTAATGGTGTTTTTAGCTGAAAAGTACAATTTTTCGGGGAGCTAAAAATATTTGGTTATATTCAGACTAACAACTTCAGACTTTGTCCACTTCTATCTCCCATCAGATTTTAGAAAAAGTGTATAAACAAAAGTATGTTTTTTAGGGCTGCTTTTAGTAAAGACGCTCAAAGAAAAAACCTAAAATGGCTATTGCTATTGGAAAATTGGAAATTCGTATAATTTTTAAGTATCCTAAAATAACATAAGTAACCTAAAATGAACTGAACGCTTTTAAAATCACTTTACACTGGAATACCATCTATTATATTGTTGTTTGCAATTAATCTTAAACCCTTTCAGGATTAAGTAACTGCGTTGCTGTTATGTCAAATTCACATTGGAATCTTCCAAAAAATTTACTGAAAATTAAGGAAAAACAATTTTGCGAAATTTTCCCACCAAAGTTAGAAAAGTAAAATTTAATAAAAATTTTCTGGTGCAAGATTCATTAATCGTAGAACTCTGTAAAGTGGCGTCGTTCGCAGTTTTAATGCCTTAATTGCCAAATGGCGCCAGTAATTTTTTAGTGCAATTTCTATCTCATAATATACGTGAAAAAATAAAAAGCTTTTGTTCATCTTCGAATAAATTTGTTCGTTAATTGCGGTGTGAATTAATATTTGAACATTTTTTTTGAGCAGAAATGCCTTGGTTAAGATGAAACTTCCTAAATAATTTTGAGTTATTAGCAGATATTTTTTACTTGTATAATAGAAACTGAACAGTAAAGAAGAACGCAATTTTAAATTATTGTATATTAGTTAACTCATGCGTGACGGGCAATAAACATATGCGTTATATATTTTCCACAAAATTCTTGATTTCGACTACAAATATTTCCAAAAAAAAACTTTTAAATTTCCTAATCACAAAGTAACAGTGGTAAAAAAAGATAACAATTACTATTTGGAAATAGTGGTCGATAATAATGAAAAGAAGTACACTGGACGCTCCTTCGCAGAGGATAATATTATAATTTTAATACTGCCATATGGACGTTTCGTAAAAATATAGATCAGATGATAATCACAAGAACTACTTACCTATTATTAAATAAATATATTTTTTAATAACATAAAGGAAAAAGTAAATAATGATTTATATATTAATTTATTCTACAATAATTAATACCCCCCTATTAATACCCCCCTTAAATGCATGTTTTTTTATTTTGTTTAGAAAAAATTATATATGATTCTCAGAAAGATTTATTATACAGGAAAACTAATGAAAACAAATTTGAGATACTTGAATAAGTATGAATGTAAATACCTTATTTTACATAATTTTTTATTTTATAAATCTTAACTCTTAAATGCACGAATTATTCTTTTAGAATTGTTTTTTAATTCTTATATTAAAGACTAGACACAAGAAATTTTATGACAGAAACACTTTCCTTTCGCGGTCTTAACGACTAGTGTTGCGAGGTGTACCGCGTAAACCAATGCTCTAAATGCTCTGGAAACCACTATCCAAGCAGCAAATAATCCCTGGCCGAGCTTCCACCGAATGTCCTAATTTGACTATGCTTCGTCCGAACGATGTCACCCCCTGAGGTTGGCAGGAAAGGCTTTTTGTCCGCCCGGCAAAGCAGATAAGGAGCATCGCATCGCGATTATTATTGAATCAGTTTTGAAGCTTTTGCCTATTTGTTTTCGATCATTTGGTCACTAGGTAATCTTTTACCGACAACATTCCAATATCATATGATATTTTGCCGATTAGTTAGTGATATCATACAGCAAAATTTGTAAGATGCAAAAATAGTATTTAAATTAACACAATTTGCATAACTACAAACAAACACACATTAAAATTTCATTAAAAACAATAAAAATATAATTAAAAATATATATAAATGTTTCGGCTATCACCTATCTAAAAAACAAAACTTACATTACTCTACCGTAAAAAAATCCTAGATTTTGGTTTGAATGTTTGGTTTCGATTGCAAAATGCACAAGGAAGTCTCAGGCATTGGAACTGCATCCAATTCCTTTTCTTGATCTTCATGTCCTTAGAAAAAATTCTCAGTTTTTGCAAACTAGCTTAGGTTTCATACAAAGATGGCATTGATTCAACAACTGCACAGTCTTTTTCATCACCGCTGTCATCCGAAGACGGTTTAATCAATTCGGCAATCGACAATACTTTCGTTTCGCAAATCAGTACTTCGGTATCACATTCTGCATATTCAATGAAATCGATATCAAGTCCTGCTGAATCAACTTCCGTGGAATCGTTATTCCGTGTGTGATTAAAAGCAGACGGTTCCGATGGCACCGGAATCTGAAATCCACCTTTCTTGAAGCTCTGAGAGATACAGTCTCTTGTCACCTTTTTCCATGCCGACAATATCAAATGTAGGGCTTCCAACACATTTATCTTCTTCTTGCATTCATGTGTGTTACTGGAGCTGACACAAGATTCCAACTGAAATAATGCCTTTCGTACAAGTTGTTGTCTGTTAGCCACTTTGAAGAAATGAATTATCCCTAAGTCACAGGGCTGTAACATACTGGAACAATTTGTGGAAAATATTCTAGGCGCACATTTTTCAATGTTACATTCTTGTGAGCTGTGCAATGATCTACAAACAAGGTTATTTTACGGTTCTCAGATAGTATTCCTTATCCAATTGCCGCGAATAATCTTGAAAAGTAACTTCCGTCATCCAGGATTTTCTATTAGCTTTGTAACTTGTGGGGAAAGTTTTAATGTTTTTAAAACAACGTGGTTTTTTAGCACGGCCAGTAACAAGAGGAGTTAGTTTTTTGCTACCATCAGCATTACAGTAGAGTAATACAGTTAGACGTTCTTTTGACTTCTTCCCTCCATTACATGATTCTCCTTTTACTGTGTATGTCTTATCTGGAAGGAGATTGAAAAATAAACCCGTCTCATCAGCATTAAAAATATTCTGCGGAGTATAATTTATTATACCAAATTTGTACCATTTATTATACCGAATTTGGTAGCCCCCCTTTCCCCCCCCCCCTTTATACTTAAATAATGAGCTTCCAAATCTAATCAGGGAAGCTCCTTAACACAATAAACCGGTATACTAAATTTGGAGCAAATCGAATATTTCTGCATGAAAAACCCATTTATATAAATTAAGGGGGGAGACTAGCCCCCCTTTTCCCACTTTATCCTTAACCAATGAACCCCAAAAAATAATCAGGGAAGCACCTTATCAGAATGAACCTAGAAAAAAAAATTGGAAGCAAATGGATATTTCTATCAAGAGTTATCGCGTTACGTACATACGTACGTACACACGTACATACAGAATCGGCGGGCACATAAGCTCCCAGGCTTTGATAGCCTGTGAGCTAAAAATATCACCCTGATTGGATAATAAGTGGTCATTTTAGGTAGATTTCGTATGAAATACTACCTATTGGGATCGTTCCCATGTTGGAATTTCTGAAAAAATTTTGCAGATCTACACCGATCATGACCTTTAGAACCCAAAACCACCCTCAGTAAAAAACTTTATATATCTATCTATCTATCTATCTATCTATCTATATATATATATATATATATCTGGGAGCACGGCAGTGCGTCTGCCAAGTTCGCACAAGCCGTAAGCCGCACAAGCTACCTTTTCCTGAACCATTTCGGCATATTTTTCACCCCCTCATAACGTCGTTTTATGGAGAGATATAAAAATTTTTCTTTTATACACATTTTCGTATGGTCAAACTGAACTAAGGATCCACGATTTCATGTTTCTGTATTTAGTAGTTTTCGAAATATTAAATTCCGAAAAAGCGCTTTTTTGTCACTGACTCACTTCGCATCATCAAATAACTAAGGTACTTCTAAAAGTCGTACAATCCTGAAATTTCACAAGTAAGTCGGGTTTGTAGCACAATTAACCAGAAAAATCTGAAAACACAGAATTTCCGCCTCTAAACCCTTCATACAGGGGGTGTTCATTTGGCCGTAAACAGTTCCTACGCATTCAATTGTGCCAATGTTGGTCGCCAAAACTCGATTACAGAGCTTTGAAGGCGGTCACGTGATTTCAAGCAGAATAACATTTTATATATATGCTTTTCCAAACATGTTTGTTAAATAGAAAAAAATGAATATACCTAAAAATTTAAATCAGTATAGGTTATGATATATTTACGATATTAAAACAATAAAACATTTAACAAAATATAACCGCAATTCGGTACGTTTCCGATATAGTAGCCTTGGCGAAATACAGAAAATAGCCTTGACGAGAAAAGAAATTTGATAATAACGTATTTTCTGGCAACCTATTTACTGTGTCATATACGCAAGCAATTTTTTCCATCTGAATACAACTTATTTAATGTAAGGAACCCGTTTATTTATTTTGATATACCAACATAAATAATCTGTATATAAAAAATAATATTTTATACATGTAAAAATAAAATGGTTATATGTATATAAATGCATATAAATAACATAAAAGTTCATCAGGTCTGTTTTCGTAGTTGTTTATATCATTTGGCAACATATCTCAGTTTCTGAAATCCGAATTGCGCCAAGATTTTTAAAAAATGCTAAGGTCCCTATAGTGGAAAAATATCCTAATTCCATATGAAAGTTTAACAATCTACTTTTAATTAAATGAATCTACTTTTAATTAAATGAAATGTGTAACTAATAAACTATCTTTAACGATGTGCGACACATGCGGCGTCCGATGTCCTCTGCTAATGTTATTATATTGTATTATTAGCCTACTTACTGTTAATTTATTGTTAATTTTAAATCTGTAAAAGAAAGATTATAGTTATAGATAAGATATGTTGGTCGCCGAAACCCGATTACAGAAAATTAGCCTGAGTTCTAAAGGTGTTACATGATTTCAAGCTGAATGAATTTTTATATGCTTTTACAAAAATCTTAATAAGGCAAATCTTTCAGTTTATCTGTCCATCTTTCTATCTTTTACTTCCTTAAAACAAATTTTATTAAAGACCGGGAAGCGTCTGCACTGATCATCACCTCATCGAGTTGACGGCTGAAATTTTAGGATTAGTTAAATATCGATTAGCGTATTGAAATGTAACTGGTCTGCCAAGTCATATCTTTGTGGAAACCACCTACAGACCCGATTTTACCGGTTAATTGGTGAATTTTCCATTGTGTTTTCCTGCACCCATTCCTCCATGTTTCCAAACTTTTGGATTCAGGAAAATACAATAGTAAACCTATCAGTTAACCGCTAAAATTAGGTCTTCAGGTGGTTTCTACCAAGATATGACTTAACAGACCAGTTGCATTTAAATATGCTAATCTAGTTTTAACTAATCCTAAAATTTCAGCTGTAAACTCGATGAGGTGATGGTGTGTACAGACGTCTATTATAAATGTCGGTATTCTAATCTCAATAGCACTCTGGTCAATCTGGCAATTATCCCTACTATTTATGAAACACGATTCCTTTAAGTGCGTTTTAGTGATGTTAATGAACTTATGCATATGCACCATACATATTATACATATGCATATAATACGTAATACATTTGCATCATACATATTATAGGTATGTGTATAATACATAATACATATGCATCATTATGACGTCAGAATAAACAAAACATTTTTTTGTCGCCAAATTTGAGAATTGACATGATATATTACCAAATTTGGCGAAACTTTGCTAAATGTCGCCAAGCTTAGCGAATGTTTGACGCTAGTGGCTATTTTTCAATGAGTTAATTATTAATGCGAGCCATCTATTTTTATTTTTCCGCATATCATCTGAATAGTTAAAGGATATAACGTACTAATATTTCCAAAGTGCTAATAGTTTCGTCACTGCCCAAAACCTCTGCTATTGTTACTATATTGTACTGTTATTATACTTACTGTGACTATGTTGTTAACCTTTACACCGCTAAAACTTCTGTATTATATAAAGAGAATTTACGGAAACTATTAAAGCATTGAAACTGCCAGTTCTCCTTATGATTGTTATAATTCTATAATATGTAACCTGTTAATCAATATGTACGTTAGAATGAATCTTCTATAATCCGGTTTCTCGCATTTTAGTTTTCAGGTTTCGAGTAAAATTAGCTAAAATCTTAAAACCATGGCTCATTGACTAATTCTTCAATACGATCAGATGAGAAGAATGACAGATTTTTAAATGGATCATGGCAGTGAGCCGGTAGACGTTCTATTCTTCCGTAATCGAGTCTATTGAAAAGGTTAACGTGAAACAAAAAGATATTAGCATCAATATGGTTTAATGCAAATACAGATATTGTCAAAGGATTTCATAAGAACCATTTCACTTGTACCCAGTCGTATCAGTTAAAATACAACAACTGGCAGTGAGCCCAATTAGAAAATATTACTTAATAGGATTAAAAATTTCCGCATTAGAGAACGAATCGTAACTGCTAAGGACGCATGCATAAGTGAGTTAAGAGATATTTGTCACGAAAGATGAAATACATGACAACACAAAATATGTGATGTGCTTCCATGATCGTAAAGAGTTCTTGATTTCTCTATCAAAAGCTTCCGAATTGGCAAAAGAATGGGCAAGTAAATTAAATTATGAATCACAGTAACATGATGCAACGTTTAACATTGAAGTAATACGGTAAATACTGCTTGCTAGAGGCGGCTAGTTCTTTAATATAAAAAGAAATAAAGACTATAAATTTGTAAAGCTCAATAAAATAAATTTAGGTATTTTTATGTTAGCCGGGCGCAAGTGGCAAATCGTCAAATACTGTTCCCAACTCCATTGTTCATATTGCATTCATTTCATTTAAAGATATATACTTTTCAGTCATCTCATTTTATTTAATGGAACATTTAACATAGAAATAAATAAATAAATAAATAAGAAATAATAACATAAACCAAAATATTTTATTTGAAAATCAAAGCATTGTTTCTAATTTACACAAGTGAAAAATGAAAACTGCTATTGGTGAAAAAACAAAAGGCTAATGAGGATATTTGCTCCCGGATAACATAAAAGTACCGAAATTTAAGTTTTTTCATATTAATATAGTTTAGAATAACAAACTTGAAAAAACATACAAAAAGTAGTGATATCCCAACAAAAAGTTTTCGGTAAAAAAAAAGCACCAAGTTCTCCTTAATGTTTCGGCCAGAAAAAGTAGTGATATCTGATGTTCGCACAAGTTAAAAGCCAAACATCCCAAATCTTTCATTGAAAATGGCTTCCTGCGACTTGGCCGTTAATGCCTTCGTGAGAGTTTTTCAAATTTTAAAATATGTACAAATGAGCTACATGCCAACTACATTTTTTGATTATTTTAGGCATTTTGTGACACAGAATACAGAAATAAAATACCCATTTGAAAAAAGCATTTAAACAACTTCAGTCTATTTAAATGCTTAGAAGTTAAAAATAACAAAATACTTGTATTCAGGAGATAATATCCCTAATTGCTAAAACATAATTAATATCAACTTTTAACAGTTTCTAAATCGAATACCTCTTAATGTTTGCAAACAAACTATAATAAATGTTCAAACGAAAAAAATCTCTTTCGTCAATACACAAGATTTCAATATTATACAATGAAATATAATGTAACATATTGTGAGATATGTAGTAAGTAAATTTTGTTTTATTTCTTGGGTTTTACGTTAATGACTTTAGCTTTAGACCGTACAAAATGGCAATTAAACCGCAAGTGGACTAAATGATCTGTAATCAAAACTAATGTTTGTTGAAACTGAACGGTAGTTATCAGAAATCTTTTACTTATAATGCCTTTATGTGAATTTGCCTCTTTGCATTCTAATATTACTTTTAATATTTAAATAATTCATAAATGCGTAATTTCTAATCATTAATTTTGAAATGATGTAGAAGGCATTAACGGCCAAGTCGCAGGAAGCCATTTTCAATGAAAGATTTGGGATGTTTGGCTTTTAACTTGTGCGAACATCAGATATCACTACTTTTTTTGGCCGAAACATTAAGGAGAACTTTGTGCTTTTTTTTTTTTACCGAAAACTTTTTGTTGGTATATCACTTTCTTCTGGACACGATAACTTTCGTAATTTTGCACCAATCTCTTCCAAACTGATACATAAAATCAAAGGGCATAAAATCTCGGTCAAGTTCGTTAATGGGCAAAATCGGACCAAGGGAATGGAAATAGGGAGGGGTTTTGCGAAAACAGAAAACCCTCCATAACTTCTTAATTTTTATACATATCAAATCAGTTTAAAGTTTTTATTACTTCTAAAAATAGGGCCAAAATTTTATGTATCACAGATTTTTGATAAAGTTAAAAGTGGGCTCAAGGGGTGCAAAAAATAGGGTTTTTGGGAGAAAAAAATTCATAACTTCGTCAATTCTTAAGATATCAATTCCAATTAATTTTATTATAAATCTCCTTAATATTATCTACAACTTTTATATTCACAAGTTTTTAATAGGACCAATTTGTACCGCCAAAAAAAATTAAAAACGAAAACAAAAAGGGGGTTTGAAGAAGTAAAAAATCCATAACTCCGTCAATTCAAAAGATATAAAATCCCCATGAATTTATCATATATTTTCTTAATATTGTCTACAACATCTGTATAGACAAGTTTTGGATAGGACCATGTCTTACAGCAAAAAAAAAAAAAAAAAAAAAATTAAAAATACATACGTTTGAAGAAAAAAATTCTAAGTAAGGGTGTATTCAAATCCAAACTGCTTATTTTCTGACTCATTTTACAATTCATTTTTGCTCTCAAAGGCTTCCAATGGTTACGGCTTCTTACTCAGAAACAATATAATGTACCGAAATGGTCCATTTTTTTATAGAGACAGAATATATTTTTAAAAATGCTGTTAAAGTGGGCATTTTGAACCGAATTTCCCGAAGCGGATTGTGTTGGAAAAATCATTGCATTAAGGATGCACTCAAATCCAAATTGCTTATTTTGTTACTCATTTTTAAATTCATTTTTGCTCTCAAACGCATCCAATTGCTAGATTCTCTTATTCAGAAATTATATAATGTAAAGTAATGATCGATTTTTTGATAGAGGCAGAATATATTTCAAAAAATGATGTCAAAATGGGCATTTTGAACGAAATTTCCCGAAGCAATTGTGCTATCACTTTCTTCTGGACACGATAACTTCCGCAATTCTGCACAAATCTCTTTCAAACTGATACATAAAATAAAGGGACATAAAATCTCGCTCAAGTTCGTTAATGGGCAAAAGCGGACAAAGGGGGTGGAAATAGGGAGGGGTTTTGTGAAAACCGAAAAAACCCCATAACTTCTTAATTTTTGTATATATAAAATCAGTTTAAAGTTTTTATTAATTTTAAAAATAGCGCCAAAAATTCATGCATCACAGATTTTTGATAAAATTTAAAATAGGCTCAAGGAGCGCAAAAAGTAGGGTTTTTGGGAGAAAAAAATTCCTTACTTCGTCAATTCTCAAGATATCAAATCCAATAATTTTGTTATACATCTCCTTAATATTATCTACAACTTTTATATTCACAAGTTTTTGATAAGACCAATTCGTACCGCAAAGAAAAATAAAAAATAAAAAAATAAAAAATAAAAAATAAAACAAAAAAGGGGGGTTGAAGAAGAAAATTTTTAATAACTCCGTCAATTCACAAGATATAAAATCTCTATGGATTTATCATATATCTTCTTAATATTGTCTTCAATATTTATATAGAGAAGTTTTTGATAAGGCCAATTCTTACAGCAAAAGCAAATTAAAAATACATAGCAATTGAAGAAAAAAATCATCTTATTAAGGGTGCATTCAAATCCAAACTATCTATTTTCTTACTCATTTTTAAATTCATTTTTGCTCTCAAACGCATCCAATTGCTAGATTCTCTTATTCATAAACTATATAATGTACAGTAATGATCGATTTTTTGATAGAGGCAGAATATATTTCAAAAAATGATGTCAAATTGGGCATTTCGAACAGAATTTCCCGAAGCGATTGTTAGAAACGAAAAATATTGACCTACTGAGAAAATAATTGTTTATTAATCAAGTTTTAATTAATTGAAAGAAAAATAAAAACACAGGTGGCTTATAAATCTTTTCAAAAATCACGTCAGCATGTTTCATATTTTTTTTTTCATTAAAAATGAATCTGAAAATGTGCCAGGAAGTTTCGAGTTGTTGAGTATGGAAAAATATTTTTTTTAATATCGTCTTAACATGATTCTGATAAAACCAGCTATTTTATAAAAAGGAAATAAAAACTCGTCAAAAGCAGACAGATAAAACTGTTAAAGTGGATTTATATCTAATAATGATTTTGTTTTTGTTGGTGAAATTAGTATACTTAACTTCGAAATCTACCTCTGCCTGTAGGCCGGGCCGGCAGGGATTTTTTCAATTAGCCTAACGCTTTCTAGGCTCTTTGCAATAAGCTTGAAAAATATCAGGCTAATTGGAAATAGGGAGATGGATTCTCCAATTAGTCTACGACATATATGCTATTTTATATATCTTAAAGAAATTTATGGTTTAAATAAATATTTTCAATATACTGTTGGGTTTATTGAAACCGTCTGGTAGGTGGGGGTTTAAGATGTCAGTTATTGGGGGTCACACCAAACATAGAATATAAAACAGGGTTCGTACACATCAACTGATTCAGGGAATTTAAAGTGTTTTAGTAGCAGAAATTTCATAAACTACCGGTCACTATATCTGAAGATAGATTTATTTTTCATCAAATAAGGCAAATATAACTTTACTAAAATTCTGGTAGAGATCCTTGAAAGTCCTTGGAGCGTACGAACCTTGTAAAATTAGCATAATTTTGCTTATTTTATTGAGTTTTTGTTTCTTACATTTTATTTAATTTACCCGCGAGTCCTTACTGTGGAAAATTTTAAAACCTATAAGTTAGAAAAACTTTAATGGAGGCTTTTTATTTTATTATTCTTTTTAAACTATTGAACCGAACTTGTTCTTATAAAACAATTACACTTCTCCGATTTCCTTAAATGCATATCTAACAAACCTTCAGATTTTTCAATACCACCATTTACAAAAACTAATAATCAATGTGTTATTTAATCGCAAATTTCTAATGAGTAAATAAAGCGACTATTTCTCTTGGAAAAAAATAGTTCTCAAAAATCCCAACATTTGATTACTGTAATGAGAAAAATACTCTTATCTAAATTACATTAAAATATTTTTTTCACGCGCTGCTCAATGAAGCATTTTGACGATCTACATAGACTAAATTATTGCGTTAAAGTTTAATCAGGTCAGGAATACTCAAGAAGGGCTATATATTTTGTTTATTCAACAACACTGTCTCAAAATGAAAATATAATGCCTTACAAGAATGCGTGAAACATACTTATTTCACTATTATGTGAAAAAAAAAATTGTGCACACGTGTAACTTAATATTCATTTCTTTTTTTATTTTTGTCTCTCAGAATAGCTCGACAAATTTTCGGTCGTCTTTTTTTTTATAATGCGGATGAAGTGCTCAACAAGCTCAACACTTTTTTCTTAACTTTATGGACGCTAACATGCATTAGGTACCACGAATCTAAGATGCCAATTTCGTGTCTGCATTGTGTATTCATTGAACTTTTTCACTTTTATCTGGTACCAGAGTTCAAACATTCTGGAATTACATGAAATCGATTAACTAGTTCCACATTTATGCCTGTAATCCCCGCACTCTTCACATTTCTAAAAAATTTCGGACTGTGTTGTCGTCATTTGTATTCCCATCTTATTGTTTAAGCATTGAATTTGAAAAGAAATTTCTGCTTATAGACGGTAATTTATCAGAATTATTTGTGTGGCCCTGTAAAGAAATATAAGTGCTACGCACTTTATTTTCAGTTTAAAATATGCTACCGTGTATCTCAGTAACCTATATTAATTTTGTTGAAATTGAATAAAAATTTCTGCTTAAAAGCAACAATCTTTACGTAATATTTTGTGTGACCCTGTAAAAAATGCATAATTGGTACATCCCTCAAATTATAATACAGTGAAATCCCGACTTAACGATGTTCATGGGACTGCTCAAAAATGTCGTTAAAAGTGGAAAAACGTTAAATCGGTGTCATAAGGAAAATACTATGTAAGTTATTTAAAACATTGCCGAAATCATGAAATTAACTTTACATTAATAAAATGAAACATAAAATAGAGAAAAAAGCATTTATGGGTAACTAACATATCTTGTTACTTTAACAAAAAAACAAAACTTACATTACTTTATCGTAAAAAAATCCTAGATTTTGGTTTGAATGTTTGGTTTCGATTGCAAAATGCACAAGGAAGTCTCAGGCATTGGAACTGCATCCAACTCCTTTTCTTGATCTTCATATCCTTGGAAAAAATTCTCAGTTTTTGCAAACTAGCTTAGGTTTCATTCAAAAATGGCATTGATTCAACAACTGCACAGTCTTTTTCATCACCGCTGTCATCCGAAGACGGTTTAATCAATTCGGCAATCGACAATACTTTCGTTTCGCAAGTCAGTACTTCCGTGTCACATTCTGCATATTCAATGATATCGATATCAAGTCCTGCTGAATCAACTTCCGTGGAATCGTTATTCCGTGTGTGATCAAAAGCAGACGGTTCCGATGGCACCGGAATCAGAAATCCACCTTTCTTGAAGCTCTGAGAGATACAATCTCTTGTCACCCTTTTCCATGCCGACAATATCAAATGTAGGGCTTCCAACACATTTATCTTCTTCTTGCATTCATGTGTGTTACTGGAGCTGACACAAGATTCCAACTGAAATAATGCCTTTCGTACAAGTTGTTGTCTGTAAGCCACTTTGAAGGAATGAATTATCCCTAAGTCACAGGGCTGTAACATACTGGTACAATTTGTGGAAAATATTCTAGGCGCACATTTTTCAATGTTACATTCATGTGAGCTGTGCAATGATCTACAAACAAGGTTATTTTAGGGTTCTCAGATAGTATTTCTTATCCAATTGCCGCGAATAATCTTGAAAAGTAACTTCCGTCATCCAGGATTTTCTATTAGCTTTGTAACTTGTGGGGAAAGTTTTAATGTTTTTAAAACAACGTGGTTTTTTAGCACGGCCAGTAACAAGAGGAGTTAGTTTTTTGCTACCATCAGCATTACAGCAGAGTAATTCAGTTAGACGTTCTTTTGACTTCTTCCCTCCGTTACATGATTCTCCTTTTACTGTGTATGTCTTATCTGGAAGGAGATTGAAAAATAAACCCGTCTCATCAGCATTAAAAATATTCTGCGGAGTATAATTTTCTATCAGAGAAGGTATTGTATCCCTTTTCCAGACATCAACCGTGGCTTGATCGACGCGACGCTTGCGGATTCACCACACACTGATCTGTATGCCAAGTGGTGTCTCTTTTTGAATCTGCCGATCCACCCATTTATGTGGAAAATCCTGTTATGCCTAATCTAAGAGAAATTTCCATAGCTTTCTCTCGTAATATTGTTCTATTAATAGGAATATTTGGAGAGCGTGCTTGGTGGAAAAGGAAAGCAGAAATGCAGATCGAAAAAGTGCAAAATTTGTCAAACTCGATCAATTATTGGTCGAAAAAGTGTTCATTTTCATTTTAAAAGACGACGTATTCTGTAAAACCTATACTGTATTTCGTTGTTGTAACAAACGTATAACATGATTCTATATGCTTATTATTTTTTTCGTGATTATGGCTTCATATTTTGAGGTGTTATTTCAAAAAATCGCTTGTACACATACTTATAAGACGCACTATACAACAGATAAAAAGCAGACAAAGTGCAGCGGTAGAATTGATAGAAAAAGTCACCGGTCCCAAGGACCAGTAAGCATGAGAGTTTACTGGTCCGCAGTCATCACTGGCCCGCTTCATAAAATTCTATAAAGTACCTTTAACCCTTTGAGTGACACCCCCCTCCTCTCTGGAATATATATCAAACCTCCTTTGCAGTTACCCAAAATTTTCAGCATAAGAAAATGTAAACTTATAATTTGCTAAAAATTAAATAAATAGCACATAAGCAAAAACTAAAAAATTATTAATTAGATACGTTATTTCCGATTATTTATTCCAATTAACTGGTTTAATGCAATTTTTTTGATTTACTTTTTTTTAAATAAAATAAAATTGTGTGGTTTGTGTTTGGCTGCAGTTTTCTCAGGGACGGGAAAATTTACGTTTACATGTCAGAGAGGGAAAGAAAGTTTCTGGTCCTGCAGACCACTAAATTTTTCAAATGAGTGGTCTCTGACCAACGGACCACCAAGGATTTCAAGCACGAACTGCCTTCATGAGATATATATATATATAATTTATTATCACATGACATAAACTAACTGTTGAAAACTCATACACTATTGTTGTTATCTGACTTTGGTGCATGCAAACTGCATTCATAATACATTCATGTTCTTTTCCACCTATTGAATAGATGGTGATTTTCGCAAGCAGAAAAGTTCAAATTTTTATGTTTCTATTTAAAATAATTCCCATTTATTTGAATTTTTGCTAAGAATTATTCTCTAAAATTTTCTGACATTTTAAAGCGGCTATGAATTTTGTTTTATATGGTAACGTTAAGTTTTGACGGGCTCCATCTAGTTATACCCTTATAAGTACGAAATTTACTAAGGTGGACTAAAACACTGCGAGTTGCATTCTTTAACGAAAGTCAAAAATTTCCGCGGAATGCTAGAAAATGATAAAAACACCGCATTGAAATGGTTTTAAACACTGCTAAAAATTGTAAAATCGAGGGGAAAAAAAATGTATTGTATCAGGCTAAATTTCACCAACGTCAAAACAACGCCGACAAACGCGAAAAAACTTTAAAACATCATTAACAAATTCAGAAAAATCCAAGAATCATTTTATGAATTTCGAATAAATTTTATTTAAAATAGGATAGAACATATTATACTTGGCAAAAACATTGAAATCCTATTTCCTTTACAAATGTCAAAAAATCGCTACTAAACGCGAAAAAAAAAAAATCTAAAAATGATATTATAAGAGAGCGAAAAATTTATAAATCATTGTACTAATTCCGTATAAACTTTATTGAAAGGAAGACAACAGCTACAGTATTGAAAATTATAATGAAAACGTAACTCGTTTACTAACGTGGAAAAATAGCTGTGAAAATCTAAAAATTTCTTAAAATCGAATAAAAGATCCCTACAGAATCACTAAAAATTTAAAAATCGGAAAGGACAAAATTTTCTATAATGGATACTATAGCAAACACTTTCACGAATGTAAAAAAAATGCCACAGAACGCGTCAAAATGCTCAAAATAGCATAGAAAACTAAATTAAAAATCGCTAAAAGTTCAAAAATCGCGGATAACAAAATATACTATATTAAACTGGAAGTTTGAAATCGAATTTCTTTTTAAAATGTCAAAACAGTAAGGAGAAAAGCATGAATTTCGAAAACTAGCATTAAAATATTGCGAAAAATTCAAAAATCTCTGTACGAAATTCGAATAAACTTTAATGAAAAGAGGACAAAATTTACTATATTAAATTTGATGATTCAAGGTGTATTCTATTTCTAATGTGGAAAAATTGCTGCGAAAACTAAAAAGCATAAAAAAATCATTTCTAATCGAAAAATCCGAAAAATTGCGGTGTATAACTTTTGACATACAGGTACTTTTTGCCAAATCTCGTAGCTCTACTTGCAGCGGTCATTTCAGAAAACAAGAGATAATTACACCCACCGACATACAACCTTATATCTTTATTTTTATAGATTAGCCGGAATCATGAAAAGTATAAATTTTCAGTATATTTCTCATGCCATAAATAATTGACGGAAAATTGCATAAATAGAAAATAAATAATTTTCACCGTACGCTTAGTCTATATCTCTCTTAACGTGGATATTTAATCAAACCTGGCCGGTTATCGGCTCGGTTACGTTAGGAAAAGTAAAACTTAGAACATTCGTTGAACGTTTAACCTTTTCATGGAGGGTGGTATTTTTAGGAAAGCACTTCATTTTAACCCTTTGCACTCGGCGTCTCTTACACAAATTTTATTCAATCGGCACCACTTTTTAAAGAGAAGTTTCGTTCAAGTACACAATTTCAAAGTTAATCTGATTAAATAAGATACATTTTATTTTCCTTTATTACTGGTGCCAAAAGACAAATTTTGCAAAGAAAGATTATGTCTCCGCAGCGGAGCCCTCGAATGCAAAGGGTTAATTCCCAAATGACACAATGACACTAGACTTTTTTGTCTAAAAATTTCCGTGTATTATGTATGCGAATTATAGCCTTTATTTTTTTAAAATAAATTTATTTCGTAAATATCGGTGTCATTCATTCATTTCAACATTTTAGCAATGGAATTGCTTTGCCCCTTAAGGGGTTAAAATAATCTGTCAGGTACTTTTCTTTGATCAGTTGTATAGATAAATATCGTACATCTCGGTAAATACAATTACATTATTAAGATAAATAAAAAAAAAACAATTTTATTCAAATTTTTTAAACTTTCTTTGCATTTATAACAGCTCATGACTACGCCTGAGTATATTTTGAAAAATTTACTACAAATTATAAGAGACCAATTGAAATAATCAAATTGTAGAAATGTTTTTATTGTTATATTTATGTGCATTTATGACAAAACTGCGAAATTATAATGACTGATACCTATAAAAATATGTAAAACTCTGCTGTGTCATTCAAATTTAGAAGAATTTCTATAGTACATTTATTTTCATTATAAAAACTGGTTATTTGGTAGGTACCAAATGAACATATTTCGACTTGAACCAGAAATACATTCAGAAAATAAATAAAATATATATTACGCAGATATAATAAAATGTTTGGTTTAAAAATCTTTTATAAAACTTGAGTAATATTCTCGACAGTGTTGCCAGATTGGGGGCTTTTTAATTCAGATTATTTGATTGTCACCGCTTTTTAAAAATAGTATAATTTAGTATAATAGAATATAATATATAGACATAATAGAATAGGATAGAATAGAATAGAATAGAATAGAATTTTTGATTTATTTTTAAACAGGTCGAATATTTCTATTTCAAAAAAATTGTGACAATCAACAATCTGGGGACAAAAAAGTCCCCAATCTGGCAACCCTGATTCTCGGTATGTTTAGTATTATAGAATACCTTACAATATTTTACTTTATCCTCTGACTCTCTCATTCTGTTTTGATGTTTTTGTTTTTTAAGTTGTAAAAAAAAGGTCTCTGTAGTTCACAACAGTATCTTAGAAAAATTTTAATTATTTTTCATTTCCTTGCGATTCTCCAACAAAAAGTTGAGGAGTTGCAATACAAAATTGTCTCTATATTTAGACTGAAACTTTTTGACGTTTTTTCGTGTTGTTTGCAAACTTTTTATGTCCTTTTTTCTCGCTCGCTCCATGCCAAATTGCTTAAATTTGAATACGATCGACCCCCTTCAATATTGATGCAATTGTAAAAAAGACATGTAAGTGAAGATGGGCATCTGCACACATTCAGAGACAGAAGTAACATAGTTGGGTTACCATGTGTCTTTTTGTAAATTTCCCTATTTCACAGATGAAGAAAAACTATCAAATCAACAAGTTTTTCATCTTACTCCCCATGATAGAAGGAACCTTAGTATGTGATCTAGAACAATTTTGTTTGCTCAAAAACATAACTACAGTATTAAAGATCAGAAATCAATGCTTGGCTCAAACTAGGCTATACATACTAATGCGATGAATTTAACACTTGTTTTAACAAGCTGTATCTAAAGAACAATTTATAAATAAAAACTTGCTTGAAAAACTAAATCACTAAAAAACCAACGTTTGAACACATAATGTATACAAATCAAGCACTATGAAAATGAACAGACGTATACATTCCGTGAGTACTAGGACTCGCATCATCCGCGTATAAAATAAAATCAACATCCCCCAAATACATGAAATCAAAAGACGAAAACTCAAATGTCAGTAAACAATGCACCAAAAGACTATCATGTTCCATCAACCAATGAGATGAAGGCGGAAGTGAGGCATCGTGACATGACAAATCCACCCAGAAAGGTGAGATGTAAGGTACATTGGAATCGTTGACCAGAGAGTTTCAAAATTTATGAATATGAACATCTTCAAAAAAGTCTAAATGTGAAGGAGTATTACATTTCTTGATAATAGGGACCGAATCAAAATTGTATTCGGGGGATGGGGGGATGTTTATTGTGGTTGAACGAGTCACGAAACATTATACGTCTGCTCATTTTAATAGCGCTTTATTTGTATATACTGTGTGTTAAAACATTGGTTTTAGTGATTTACAGAAAAAATTAGTTTTAAAGAATTTCTATTTACGAATTAACTATGAAATTTTTTCCCTCCTGCTTAAATACATATTAATTTATTCATCTTCGAATTCCCTTTAAAAAATTCATAAATTCAAACCAATTTTCGGACCTTATATCTGAAAACGGATACTTTTGATTTTTTTACCGTCAGTGCAACTGAAAAGAACCCACCTGAATTGACAAGAAAACATTTTTTTCATTTTTAGCCTTTTCAATATGACGTAAAAATAATCAGTATTGAAAACACATAATTGTGTGAGATTCGAAGCTAAATGTAGGTTCAAAGTAATATCCCTTTACACTCAAATATCTTTTGAACGGATAAAGCTAGAACTATGAAACAATTGCCTACCTATAGTGAAATAACTATGCGCTATCACATGAGACTGGCAAAAACGCCCCTAGTGGCAAATTTTAGGAACTTTTCAACAATATCTCGAAAGATAAGAGAAATAGCGAAAACTATATCGATTACAAAAGTTAGATCATCCTCTATTTAGTACGAAATGACGTCTTACATGCAAAAATAACTTTCATAGAAACTTTGAAACGTTTATTTTTCTATTAACAATCATCCGCTTAAATAAGTAACTAATCGCTTCTAGAAGAGAGTCATCATAACAAACATACATATTTTCTAATAAAACTAACACAAAGCAGGCAAGTTACAATTTATTTTAATTTGAAGTTAAGTATGCTTAATGTATCCACTATCAGCAGCAATACACATTCACAACATAGCACTGCATAACTGCAAACAGTGGACACTTTGAGTATACTCAACATGATTTTAGTACATATCTACCTCATAATGCCACATTTCTAAAAGCAATTAGTGACGTATTTAAACCGCTGATCACCGCCCCCCTGCATACTAGGCCTGAGAGCTGTGAACAGTGTTGCCAGATTGGGGAATTTTTTGTCCCCAGATTGTTGATTGTCACCGCTTTTTCGAAATAGAAACATTCGACCTATTGAAATGTAAATAGAAAATTCTGAAAATAAGCGAATTATACTATTTTAAAAAAGTGGTGACAGTCAAATAATCTAAATTTAAAAAGTCCACAATCTGGTAACACTGACTGTGACAGAAATGGCGGCGGCCTCAGACGAATATTTTTAACGTTTGCTAAACGCTTGCACCAAATTTTGAAACCAGTATTTTTTAAAACTTTTCTTTGACTTGTACAAATAAAAAGGGAAACAAATTATAGGTACTAAATTTCAAGAGACCGTACGCGCGCTGAAAAAAATCCGTCATTGGCAGCCGCCATTTTTTTGTCAAAGTCAGTGGCGTAGCCAGAGGGGGAGTCGAGATGCAGTTGACACCACTAATTTTATGAAGATTTCTTCCAATCATCTAATCAGAAAAATTTCAGCTGTTAATGAAGGCCGAAAAAACTCTGCAATTTTAGTGGTGTGAAGTGCATCTGGACCCCCCCCCCCCCTCTGTCTAACCACTGGTCAGCGTGGAGGCCTAGTATTTCGAGGGAGGTGCGCTGATTTGTTACCGTAAAATTATAATTTCAGGGACCCTAATCAAGATATTATATACTGTGTTTCAGCTTGCTGAAATACAGTTAAATTTATCGCCATAATCTGCATGGCCTGGTGCGATATCAATTGGTGATTAACGCATTGAATATTTAATTTTAATGTTTGTGAAATCTTAAAAAAATTGTGTTTCACTTTGCTAATTACTGTTATTGTTAACTACACTGGTGTCCAAAATTAAAGACCAATCACAAAATGCTAATTTTTAAGTACGCGAATACACAAAAGAAAATAATTTAATTCGAATAATTACTATCGCTATATCACAGCTAGTCCGTATAACATCTCATTCATGTCACACATGGTCACAAGTGTCACAAACACTACGGTGAAGCAAAAAATAGGAAATTCCATACATCTCATCATGAGTCTCAAATGATCACTATATGTGACTCCAGTGAAACGTCACTGTGACTTCTGCTTTGTGACGAGTCCCCATGTGACTTTACAATGTAGTTACATTGTGACTCTCATGTGACTGTCATCTGCAGATTCAATTTCAAAGTGATCGCGAACGCTGCATTGTGATAAGTTACCGAATAATGTCACATTAAAGTCACATGATGACTTTCAGATGACTGAGAGACTACTGTGAAGTCATCATTGTGCTCGTTTGTGCAAAGTCACCATGTGATTATAATGTGATATTATTTGGTGACTTATCATAATGCAACGTTCATGATGACTTTGAAATTGAGTCTAAAAATGACAGTCACATGAGAGTCACAATGTAACTACATTGAAAGTCATCTGGTGGCTCGTCACAAAGCAGCAGTCACATTGGAGTTCCATATAGTGATCATTTGAGAATCATAATGAGACGTGTGGAATTTCCTATTTTTAGTTTTACCATAGTGACTGTGACACTTGTGACCATGTGTGGCATGAATGAGATGCTATATGGACTAGCTGTGCTGTAGGGATAGTAATTATTTGAATTATATTATTTCCTCTTGAGTATTCGCTTACTTAAAAATTAGCATTTTGTGACTGGTCCTTAATTTTGGACACCAGTGTATTTCCATGAGTTCTTGTAGTGTAAGTCACATGCTACGATTTTTGGCTACCAGTATTTTAGAACGGAAAAATGTGACTTATTTTATCGGTGATATCTCATCAATTGAATAAGGCGAATCAAACTTTTCAAAAATAATGGTGGCCAACACGCACAGCGTTTATCAGCTATGTGACTCACACTACAAAAACCCATGGAAACCCACCCTGCTGCAATAAATACTGCTGTTTGTTTTTGTCTAATTGTTGACGCAGATCAACAATCCGCCATTTTTGGCGGAGTTATGCATTAGTTTTTAACACTAGAACAGCCGGAAATTTTACTCAAGTGTTTTACAAATATTTTACACCAGAATTTTTATTAAAAACTATCTAACTTATTTATTTAACTTATTTCTCCGTGTTACATATTTAACTTATTTTAAAAAGAATTTTCTAGTTCGAATCGAAGTATTTTTATTTGGTACCGGTCAAAATGACCGCTACAACGGTTCTAGTGTTAAATATATCCAGACAGAAAATTATGCATTTTTGTAACATGTAGTTTTATAAATTTAATTTTAAAATCTGTGATATTCAAAGGAAAGTTGGAAACGCTAACTTGGGTTCCATTATTTAAAAAAAAAAAAAAAAAAACAATCTTCGTGATAGATTTGTTTTTCAAATGTTTTATAAATCTACCATCAGGAACATTGCTAGGAAATTATGGTATGCTAAAAAGTAATCAAGCTAACGGCTAATTATTTTAAATTTTATTCAATGAAAAAGGACGTTAAATTAAAATATTAACTTACAGAAATGGTATAAAAAAAATTCTGATTTATGTAATATTATTTCTGGCCTTAAGCAGAATGCGACTCGATTTGTTTTAAGCCTGCACAATACATACGCGCAGTAGAAATCCTGTACTATTATGAAGTATAAGAAATAACTTTATGCAAATTTATTTTATACGACAATAAATAATAAAAACTGGTTAATCATACCTATCTAATTTTTGGTGAAAAATTTACACTTTTGAAACTGCTGTGTCTTTTCTTCCGGAAAACTGTGAATTAAAGTTAAAATTCCAAGTAAAATATTTCGAAAAAAGTTCTTTCTGAATCTGATCCACAGATAAATACACCTTTAAACTGAAATAAATAGATGCAAAACTCAAAAATATATATCTTGAAAAACAAAATTTACATAAAGTTGTAGGTAGATATCTCTTGTATATTCTGTTGCGTTTTCCAGTTAAGTTATTGAAACTAAAAAGAAAATATATAAATTTTCTTATGTAAAGACTGTCGATAAATTGAAATTTAATGAATAAATTTTAAGTTAATATTTTAAAAGGTTTTCATAAAAATATTTTCGACATTGGTCATTCTCTGAAAAGTGGCAATTTTATGTTCCAGGTGTCTTGAAGACATATTTTTAAAATTACTAAAAGAAAAAGTGATTTAAACTATCAATATTAATCAGTTATACATATAAATTGTAATTATTTGCTTATTGAAATTGAAATTTGATAAATTTAATGTATTTTTTAATGCAAATATAATTCACTCACTATGTCCCCATTCACATATGTAGGAAAGAAAATGCTTTCTCTGCCATTGCAGCACGTATATTTATAATTATTTTTTCCCAATTCATTAAACACACTTAAATACATGTTTAGCCAATTAATTATATTTATATTTTATATAATGAATGAATTAGGGCACTTTTTAACGATGTCCCTAACATTTGTCGTCATCTCGCCACATAACTATAAATTTGCCATTATTTACTTAGTAGAAAGCAGCACATGCTTTATATATGTCTAGGACAGTTTGTACAAGAGTAAAGTGAAGTATCCGTCTTGTTGTTTGCTCAAAAACGTTCTTAAATAGTTAGTATAGCGCTCTGTAGTACTAGATCAATGCAAGTATTTTTATTACACGTCATTCCCTCATCTATTATAAATTTAATAAAAACTAATGAAATGACTTTTTATGCTGTTATATTATTAGAAATGTGTTTCGAAAGATATTTAGTAACAGAAAATATACCTGACTAATCATTTTTGTATAACATGGTTTTCAGAAGTATTTCGTCATTCCCTCATAATTTTAATATGAGGGAATGACTTAAATTGTGAGGGAATGATCTGAATTCATTTATATATGTACGAAACAGTAAAATGAGAAAATCTAATGCAATAAAATACACATTAAAAAACTCATAAGACTTTTAATAACCGTACATAAAGATAGTACATTTTTAATTTTTATTATTTTACAGGGAAGTTTAATATATATATATATATATATATAAAATTGTTCTAATTCAAATAAACGTTAACTAATATTATTAATGCTTAATCTTTATTTTTTCAATTGACATATAGTGAAAACAAATTATTTATTGACAGTATGACTTCTAATTATAATTTCTTTTCTTTTTTAACCCTTTCAAGGGCGGTTGTATGTTTATGAAACGACTTAATTTTAATTCCCAAGCGTCACAATGGAACCAGACTTTATATAAACTTTTATCTATAATTTAATATGCATTTGTAACATAGCATTTTTCTCATTTACAAATAACTTTGTCTTGAAATTCCGGTACCAATCATTTATTTGAACATTTTAGCAATGGAAATGCTTTGAAATTAAAATACCTGAAGAACTTTGAGATATAGTTTGATTCATATTATTTTTTGATAAATATAGCAATAATGTACTTGTAGGCTAAATTTTGAGGTTTTTTTGAGGCAATTTTATTGGGCCGCAACTTTTTTTTTTTTTTTTTAAACAGCGACTTTTCAGAGAATGACCCACATACAAAAGCATTTAATAATACACAAATCATACTGCAGATTAAAAAAATTATGATGATATCGATTTCATGTCAAAAGGTTCCGAAAAACGTCATCTGATAACATCTGTTGCATAACAGAAAATTTCTAAAATTTATATTAAAAGTTAATTCAGTAAATTTTGGTGCTTTCATTTTAAAGCTTTTAGTTTTTTATAAGTCAGAGATTGAACAGTTTTTATCCCTTTAAGACTAGAAGAGTTTTGGTAGACATGAAAAGTTTTGATAGTTTTCCCTAAGTAATAGGATCATATTTGATTGGAATAAATATTTATCAAAATACCCGATGTCAGGCTATGCCAAGGGAGGATCCACGGCCTTCTGCTGGTACAGGCTCGACATTAAATCGCACGAAAAGAGGAAAATGTTTTTCTTTTGGATCACCAGATCTTAAAGGGTTTTCTTTTTGTCGTATAATTGTATTACTACGATAATGATATACGTTAGTGAGGTTTAACATTTTGGACTTCGGCGTCTCTTGCACAAATTTTATTCGGTCGACACCACTTTTTTAAACGAAGTTTCCTTCAAGTACACAATTTCAAAAATACTCTGATTAAATAAGGCCAATTTTAGTTTCCTTTATTACTGGTGCCAAAAACAAATTTTGCAAAGAAAAATGATGCCACCGCACCGTCAACAACAGAGTGCAAAGTGATAATATAGTTCATTATGTGGTACTATAAATAAAGAGGAATTGACATATTCTTAATTCTCCCATATTTCCACATAAGCATATTCCCTTTGCTCAAAATAGCCAGCTTTGCCAAAAATTATTGAAATTTTATTTTTAATACCACTATTTTCGTATAGTATAATTCACCTTATTTAATCGCTAAACTTCTGTAATTAAAAAAAGCCACTGTTTCTCAACGAAATTAGTGGTAGTTAAAATAAAATTTTAGAGTTTCCCTAGCAATCGTGCATATATCTTTATTTGGGATTTTTTCGATAATTATTATTATTTAATTCTGTTTCCGAACGTATTTAACCTGGGTCAAATAAGCTTACATTTTACTGAAGAATACTGAGATTTTGGAAAGTATCTAACAGACATAACTGAAGTTGGATTGATAGCATGATGCATTGCTGCTGAGAAACTTGGGAGGGGTATACTTTTTTTTCTATATCTGTACGTAAAAAATTAATATATAGTATATTTTAAATGGAATATTTCGTCGTTAAAGTATCTTTTATTTTATCCTCTTAACACTTTCAGATCATTAAGGCATGCAATCGTTCATTTCAGGAATTTCGTTTTTCATTCAGAAATTTCAATTTAATACAAGAAATGATGAATAGCGAATTTTGATTTATTTAGTGAAATGATGAATAGGGAATTTTGATTTATTTAGTGAAATGATCAAATTATTGACAGACACTGGAATTTACGAACGACTTTTTTAGAAATTAAAAATTCGTTACTATAAACTTTCATTATAAAAGCAACATTATATTAAAATATTCTTGGTGCCGTTTGTATGTTTGGTATTAAAATTAGGTGGACCCGCCGTGGGACCACTGCGCTGGAAAGGGTTAACCCCTTGGGGACGAGTGACGTATAACATGCCACTTAAGGTGCTCAGAATCCCACCAGTTATTTTTTATTGCACAGTTTACAGCATTTAATAAGAGCATTTTAGCGACTCTGTTACAGAAAATTTTCTGCTTTGAAAAACGAGTGGTAAAAGATTAAAAATTAAGCGAAGAGGTTTATGGTAGACGTTTCTTGATTACATAAAGTAAAAATTATTCTTTCTAAATTTCTGTGTGGACTAGGAATTTCAAAATATAAAAGAAATTCTTCAAATGCGCGTATATAATACATTAAATATATAAATATATAAATTAAAGAAATTAATCCTTTGAGGAGCGGTGGGTATAGTATCCCACCTAATTTTAATCAAGATTTTCACCATAAATATTTAGCCAAATTTTACTTTTATATATTTGGTTGAAAAAGGTTAAAAAATTGCTTTTTCTTAATTTAAAATATTTTTTTTTCGAAAATTCCGCTGTCAGTTCAACATTACAGAGCCCCAGCATTACTTGCCCCTGACAGGGCTAATGAATCTTATGTGAATTTGAATTGTGACATATTTTGAACACATGTTTGAAGAAAAAGTAGTTTTAGCAGAAAGTTTACATAATAACTAACTTGCAGTAGCGCCCAATGGCGCTTTTAAAATACAGCAAAAGATTCCTGCACCAGTTTGTAAGGGGCTTGCGAGAGGGATTCATTTGGAAAAACTGCCTTTCACAAATTTATATCTGTTTTCAATCAGAAAACATATATATAAAAGAGTTGAAACCAAGCTAGAGGATTATTCCTTTTGGACATTTTTGGCTGGACATTTCTTTTTATATTTTTTCTTGTTGTTTAACACTAGAAGGGCAATGAGCGGTCATTCTGTACCGTAGAATATGAGTATATTTCGATTTGGATCACAAATATCTTTAAAAAATAACTTTAAAAATCACAAAGAATTACAATAATGAAAAAAAATTAAATAAATAAGTTATACAGTTTTAAATAAGAATTCTGATATAAAATATTTTTATAAAACTAGAGTAAAATTTCCCGTAATTCTATTTTTAAATAATTGCATATATGCAAATAATATGTCTATGAGTATATAATAAACTCCTTTTACGGTTAAATAATTTCAGTTATTAAAACTATTTAAGGTAAACGCACCAAAAGTGGGCCACTTAAGAACATTTTTCTAAATATTATTAAAGTGTTAGTGAATTCCAAAAGTTATATACATTTTTTAGCCTTGTCCTAACATCTCGGCCTAGTCCTTAGTCCTAAGTTCTTGTACCAGAATATGCATTCAATGTTTCTGAAAAAAAAATGAAAAATATAGAATGTTACTACCTTCCGCTATCCTGCAGTGGGCCTAGTAAATTTGTGACGCATGAATCTTTAATAGGGTGTCGAATGGTCAGGAAAAAACGCAGTCAAAAGAAGAGGAAACTACCAGTATTTTCTTATAAAAAATAATTAGGATAACATAAAGGGATTAAAGAAGGCTAATTTCTCTTTAACAAAATACTAGTATTTAAAATCTCTTTTGATTTTGTTTTTCCCTGATCACTCGCCACCCTGTTTAAGTTTTAGGCTCATCCAACAAGTTTTAGGCTCATCTACAATGTAATAGTATACAATATCAACAATAGTCTACAATATCAACAGTAGTTTAACCCTTAACTGGAAACGTCTAAATCCCATGCACATACGGAACACTAAATAATTTACCAAATAGTGAACTTAAACCTTTAATCTTTAATAGTAATGCATTAACAGGACCAGTTTTTTAATATAACAGCATAAAAATAAGTTTGGAATATCGGAGAGAGAAAATATTAAAGGCAGATATGTAGACACAAACATATCACAGACGTGCGTTTTCGGTTAAGTGTTAATTTAAAATAAAACATAACATTAAACAAACAATGTTTCAAATAAAACCTTATCTTTAAATGAAATCTCTAAGAATTTGCTAAAAAAATCTGTTTTCGAACTCTCGACTCTCTTTCGAACTGTTTCGACTCTCAAAAATAAACTAATGTACCAACAGAAAAAAAACAATTATTTCAAACGGTTTACGGAGATTTAACCCATTAACGCCCAGTGGCATATTTTTAGATCGCTAGACTCAATGTCAAGAAAGCGCTTTTCACACCACTAAATATGAAGATAAATATATACTTTCATTCACGAGACAAATTTCTTCATAAAATAAGATAAAAATTACTCATATTTTAAAAGTAGTGCGAAAACCAAAATTTAAATTTTAACGAAGAAAATTATCCGCACGTTAATGGGTTAACATTCAAGGATGTTAGTCAGTGAAATTTCTTTTAGTGGTTTTTCAGAAATGCGTTATGGGCTTGTTTTGAAACTCTAAAAATTATTTGCCCACTATAGCTTCTTTTACCTTAATAACTTAATAACGAACTTAAATTTTAAGAAACTTAAATTTAAAATATTAAATAAAACATAACATTAACTTAAATTTAAAATAAAACATAACATTAAAGAAACAATGTTTCAAATAAAACCTTATCTTTAAATGAAATCTCTAAGAATTTGCTAAAGAAATCTGTTTTCGAAGGCTCTCAAAAATAAACTAATGTACCAACAGAAAATAAAACAATTATTTCAAACGGTTTACGGAGATTTAACCCATTAACGCCCAGTGGCATATTTTTAGATCGCTAGACTCAATGTCAAGAAAGCGCTTTTCACACCACTAAATATGAAGATAAATATATACTTTCATTCACGAGACAAATTTCTTCATAAAATAAGATAAAAATTACTCATATTTTAAAAGTAGTGCGAAAACCAAAATTTAAATTTTAACGAAGAAAATTATCCGCACGTTAATGGGTTAACATTCAAGGATGTTAGTCAGTGAAATTTCTTTTAGTGGTTTTTCAGAAATGCGTTATGGGCTTGTTTTGAAACTCTAAAAATTATTTGCCCACTATAGCTTCTTTTACCTTAATAACTTAATAACGAACTTAAATTTTAAGAAACTTAAATTTAAAATATTAAATAAAACATAACATGAACTTAAATTTAAAATAAAACATAACATTAAAGAAACAATGTTTCAAATAAAACCTTATCTTTAAATGAAATCTCTAAGAATTTGCTAAAGAAATCTGTTTTCGAAGGCTCTCAAAAATAAACTAATGTACCAACAGAAAATAAAACAATTATTTCAAACGGTTTACGGAGATTTAACCCATTAACGCCCAGTGGCATATTTTTAGATCGCTAGACTCAATGTCAAGAAAGCGCTTTTCACACCACTAAATATGAAGATAAATATATACTTTCATTCACGAGACAAATTTCTTCATAAAATAAGATAAAAATTACTCATATTTTAAAAGTAGTGCGAAAACCAAAATTTAAATTTTAACGAAGAAAATTATCCGCACGTTAATGGGTTAACATTCAAGGATGTTAGTCAGTGAAATTTCTTTTAGTGGTTTTTCAGAAATGCGTTATGGGCTTGTTTTGAAACTCTAAAAATTATTTGCCCACTATAGCTTCTTTTACCTTAATAACTTAATAACGAACTTAAATTTTAAGAAACTTAAATTTAAAATATTAAATAAAACATAACATTAACTTAAATTTAAAATAAAACATAACATTAAAGAAACAATGTTTCAAATAAAACCTTATCTTTAAATGAAATCTCTAAGAATTTGCTAAAGAAATCTGTTTTCGAAGGCTCTCAAAAATAAACTAATGTACCAACAGAAAATAAAACAATTATTTCAAACGGTTTACGGAGATTTAACCCATTAACGCCCAGTGGCATATTTTTAGATCGCTAGACTCAATGTCAAGAAAGCGCTTTTCACACCACTAAATATGAAGATAAATATATACTTTCATTCACGAGACAAATTTCTTGATAAAATAAGATAAAAATTACTCATATTTTAAAAGTAGCGGGAAAACCAAAATTTTAATTTTAACGAAGAAAATTATTTGTTCGAAGAAAATTATAAGTTCCAAATTGTGGACTGCGTGCAACAACGACAGCAGATACTTATAGTAAAAAAAAAAAAACCGCGGTTAAAATTACATTCTTAAAACTGGCATTTTGCTTTCCAAATTGTTGAGAAAAATAGTGGTCACACAAAATTAATTCAAAATTGAAATATAAATTATTTGCTTTTAATATTTTTTAAGAGACGAGAGCGCTTGTGGTGCATGAATACACAAGGTGTTGCATCACGGTGGTTACAAACTTTCAGGAGTGATAGAGTATACCTAGGCGATGAGAAATCACATAATAATGCATGGTCAGAAACGCTTTCCTTTCGCGGTATAGACGACTAGTGTTGCCGCGTAAGTCAATGCTCTAAAAATGAAGTTATAGAGGAGGAGACATATTGTGTACTGTCTACCGGTTGCGAGTGAAGTAACTGAGGAGGTTGTCACAAGATGGTGGCTGACTTCTTTTAGATCGGATTTACAGTATCAAAATACCGCTGGGGCAAATGTACCACCAGTATAAAGCAATAGAAATTTTTGTATTACTTAAGCGTCTTATTCATGGAAATATTTTCTCACAAATAAATTTTGGTGTTAGTTTAAGAGACAAAACAGTCTGATTTCATCACCGGTTGTCACAATATGGCAGAAACGAAGGACCTGGCTACCGCAAAAGTAAACTTACACCACTTAAAATTAAAATATTTTTCTGGCATTTTTAATGTCTGAAACATTGCATTTCTAACACTTTTAAATACAAAAAAAAAATTCTATATAAATTTACTGGTTGCACCTACGACCGGAGGTAATCAATCCTTGCTAAAGCGGTTACAGTTGAAGCTTCTCTAATTTAACCCCTTAATTCTCGCTCCCGTGATATTCACGGGGTGTGTCTTTTATTCAGATTATTTGATACCCACCAGTTTTATAAAATAGTGTAATTGGCTTTATAACGGTATCTGTCATTAAATACAATACCAGTTTTCTTTAAAAGTAATTTTTTGCATTTATATCTTTATTATATTAAAATTTTATAGTAGTTTTTAAAACTACAGTTAGACTTTTTATCTCCAATGGCTCACATATACCCAGATAGCATTTTTAATTTGCAGAAAATTTGCAGCAATCTTGCTTTGAAAACTTGCAAAGTTGCAGCAAGCTCAGAATGACAAGACTGAAAGTTCATAACAAGACTGCAGCAAGATAATGCAAACGCCAAAGTCACCACCCCAGATAGCATTTTTAATTTGCAGAAAATTTTCAGCAGTCTTGCTTTGAAAACCTGCAAAGTTGCAGCAAGCTCAACATGACAAGACTGAAAGTTCATAACAAGACTGCAGCAAGATAATACAAACGCCGAAGTCACCACACTTTGAACTTGCAGCTAGCTTGTCGTGCAAGTTAAATTCATGCTGTATCAAATTTATTGCAAAATTAAAGGCAAACAAGTAATCAAAAATACTGCAAACTTACTGCAAAGCAGTAATCTTTCCACGCCCCACTATATACTATAAGTTTAGCCCCTTCGGAGGGGTCCTTAGACCTAAACAGGTCTATTGATGCAAACACACCGTCAGAAGGTGCATTCATCGTTTTCATGACCATAAACGAGTTACAGTAATATTTGTACTTTTCAACACGAGACTATTTTGGTATTTGATAAGTATAGCGTTTAGAAAAAGCGGTGCCAGCCGAATAAAATTTCTGCAATTTCTGCGTATGTGCTGATTGTCTATTCTCTCAAGAGAGGGACTTTGTGATTTCGTCACTTTCATGAATTAAAGACAGTCTTGCCATCAGTTTCACAACAAACTACTCATGCAAGTGGGAAATGGTATACCTTCCGGAAAATTTGCTGCGAATTTCTAAATTCAAATTTGTCACGGCAAGATAGTGTCAGAAAAAATCAAACTTGCTGCTAATGTTCATGCTATCTGGGACACTTTGAACTTGCAGCTAACTGGTCGTGTAATGCTGTATAAATTTTATTGCAAATTAACGGCAAACAAGTAATCAAATATACTGCACGGTAGTAATTTTTCCACACCCCACAATCTGTTTACAACTGTCCCCCTATAATTTAACCCCTTGAAAGCAAAGCGATATAGGTAAGCGTCTTATCTTAAATGGGAGAAATAACCGCAAGATTAAAGACGAGGTCACATCAATCAAGGTCGCACGCCACGTAGCGGACGGAGTGAACAACAGAAAGATGCCTAACTGTTTCTTCTTTATGGATAATCTATTAATTGCACATCTATGAAATAACTGCGCAAGCGCCAATATCGTGTTGTGTTTTCATTTGTTTGTAGCATTTATATTCTGACAGTAATTGAATGTTCTATTAATTTTTATTCGTGTTTTTTGACTTATTTATTATAGTTAATTACTTAAATAAAAACAGTTCTTTTTTAGAACTAATATTATTTGTTAAAATGGCAAAATGTTGGCAATCGAATAGCTCTAGTTTTCGAAATTGTAAGAAAATTCTTTTTCTTATCGAATTCATATGTCCTTTTCTAAAGAGCAAAACAAGTTAGCATAGCTGCCAACATCTTACGCTTTTTCAGACCACAAAAATTTTATAGTAAATTTTACCTTTTTGAATCGCCGTAATCTGCCGATTAAATAAGGCAAAAATTTCTATTAAATTTTTGTGGTCTGAAAAAGCGGAAGAGTTGGCAGCTATGAGTTAGTTACGTATTTTAACTTTAATTTATTAAAAAATAAATAAAATATTATTTGATATAGATTATAAAATGTTGTTGATTTAAATACGCTCGATTTTAATTATTTTCTTTTAATGAAATGAAAAATGACGCATAAAAATTAGTAAGTAGTTAATGTGTAAAGATTGAATTTTGTAGTCTTATTTTTTACTCAATTCTTGATGTGCTAAAGTTATAAAAAATGATATACACGGTTCTGTTCCAGATGAAAATAGAATGTTTACCAAGGTTTAGAATATGTATAGAATTTAATAATAAATAAGATATTCAATTGTAAGTCCTTTTCTTCGTTTATCAAGCGCAGACGATACATCGAAAACTTATTCCAATATTCTTTTGATCGTATTGTATTAATGTTATTTAAATTACAAATAGTTCATTTATTTAATTTAAAATTCATTTTATTTTATATTCAGAATCACTTTAATTTAAAATGCATGCATTAAATGTTGTACTATTAAATGAGCAAGTATTGTTAATTTAGTATTTCTTTAAATATTTTGCGAGTTCAGATAATAACTGCAAAAATTTTCCTAAAATCGCCAGATTAGATTTTTTTTTTTTTTTTAAGCAGACAAAGCCATTTAGAGAATCCTTGTTAAAAATTCTATTACGAATTTCAGATACTTGTTGTACTTGTATATACAGTTGTAACAACCATAAAGAATGTTTAAGGATTTATCAGCTACGTTTAGATAACGTAAAATTAATTTGATAATTTATAATGAAGTTGTAAAAATACTAAAATGTTGTATTGCTATTAGAAACACATCCATGTACATAATTTTTATTTTTCTAGCATATCTGGGTGGGAAAAATCGATTAAAATTTTTTATCTTTTCATATATGTGAACAGGGTTAGATTAAATAAACAGTGTAAAAAAGTACTTTTATGTTAGCCGGCTGCAGTTCATAAACCGTCAAATATTTTCCTCCATCACCAGCGTTTATATTGCATTCATTTCATTCAAAATATAAAAGCATATTTTTAAAAATATACTCGTCATTTGAAAAACATAACTTTATTTAAAATACATACACACTGGTATATTACATCAATTTAAACACATGCTTTTCGCTCATTATATTTAAAATACATTTTTCCCCAATAAATAATAACATAAACCCAAGGTGGGCAAGTTTCTTCCAATGTGGAAAAAAAGCTGGAAAAAACTATGGAATTAAAAGTTACGCCTATAACTTTTATTAACAAAAATGGTTTTCTTTTAGCCTGAATAGATTGCGTAAAATTCAGGTCTATTTGAAGATATTTACAATTTAAGAGTTATAGGAGGAAAAGCAGACAAAGCCATTTTAGAGAAGACCTGTTAAAATTTTAATCGTGAATTTCGAATATTTACTCACTCATGGAAGATTAACCTTGTTTACCAGATTTATCGCAAAATATTTTTGTTACAGCTTGTTTTGATAAAAATATGTGTATTTAAAAAATAGTTGCAATGTCAGTTTAGTTTCGGGGCAAAAGGCAATACTGTTTACGTAACATTAGTGCTTTTTCTCCCGAAATTAAAATGACATTGCGATTTTTTTTTTTAAATACACATATTTTCATCAAAACAAACTGTAACAAAAATATGCAATAAATCTGGTAAATAATGTTCATCTTCCATGAGTGAGTAAATATTTGAAATTCATGATTAAAATTTTAACAGGTATTCTCTAAAATAGCTTTGTCTGCTTTTCCACCTATAACTCTTAAATTGTAAATATCTTCAAATAGACCTGCGCACGAGATGCGCAGATGGTAGATATTCTGTCATATATGACGTCATGCAAAAAACCCGCGTATTTGCGTTATTCACTCCATCCACAAGATGGCGCAGCTGTGTCAATTTACGGCAGATTCCAGCATTAACTTTGTACGCTTACTTATAGCGCTTTGCCTTGAAAGGGGTCCACAGACCTAGTCAGGTCTATCGATGCGAACACACCGTCAGAAGGTGCATGCATCGTTTTTATTACCATAAACAAGTTAAGGTAATATTTGTACTTTTCAATACGACCCTTTTTTGGTATTTGATAAGTATAGTGTTCACAAAAAACGGTGCCGTTCGAATAAAATTTCTGCAATTTCTGCGGATTGCTGTATGTGCTGATTGTCTATTCTCTCAACCGAGGAACTTTTGCTTTCGTCACTTTCGTGAAACAAAGGCAGTCTTGCCATCAGATTCAAAAAAACTACTCATGCAAGTGGGGGATGGAATACCTTGCGGGAAATTTGCTGCAAATTTCTCAATTCAA
The DNA here is from genome assembly GCA_963932465.1 of Maratus speciosus. Lineage (NCBI taxonomy): Eukaryota > Metazoa > Arthropoda > Arachnida > Araneae > Salticidae > Maratus > Maratus speciosus. Next base: position 56,713,445 of record OZ010793.1, on the reverse strand, counting down.
ATTTGTCACGTGAAGATAGTGTCAGACAAAATCAAGCTTGTTGTTAATGTTCATGCTATCTGGGTAATAAGACAATCATACATAGCCTGGGCGTAAAGTTGATGTCAACGCGGAAACCCCTCAAAGTGACAACACTGTTAAGCCACTGTCATTAAATAAGTTGTATACTTATTTTTCTAAAAAGTAGTGCCAATGAGAAATCTGAATTTTTAAACCGTGATTTTATGCGACCGTTAAGGGGTTAAGGATATGTCAGTTCCTTTTTATTAGTAGTTCCATGGCACTAAATGTTCTGGAAATCACTAATTTCTTTTCTTTAAAATACTGTTGTCCAGAGAATTTGGAGCCCCTATTTACACGGGACACCTAGAAACACTAGTTACGATACAAAACACAAGAAAGGAAAGACACAAACAGGGTGAGGAAACATGTTTATTATTATTAGCATAGCAAGATCGTCATCAAAGAAATTGTTCAAAAGTACGACCCAGATCCGTGATAATAGGCCTCACAAGTCTGGTGCATTGAAGTTCTAAAGGTCTCGAAAATACCGGCAGTGTGTCCCGGACTTCCTCAGCAGCTGCCACAATGTGTGCAGCAAGTTCGTAAGCACTGTTCAGCATTGCCCCAGCATTTTTGCGGTACTAAGAATAATAAACATGTTTTATCACCCTGTTACGTTATTCCTATCTTGTGTTTTGTGTCTAGGGGTAGCTTTCTATAGGGAAAATTTTATTGTTCCTATCACTATTTTGAAAATGTAGCGAATTCACTGCCTCCTAATAGGATCTGGTAGCGCAGAAGACAGAAATCATTCTATATTAACCTTCGAACATATTTATTCTTGATTATTTAGTATCATCCAAACATTAATCTGGGTTCGTTTATCGATTCTAATAAGAAAAGGCCTTTTAGCCACAGAGTTCAGGATAAATATTAAAGTCTTGTTCACACAAGAGACTCTTCTAACTACATGAGACTTGCTAGTAATTTAGCTCTGCCCACGAAAAAACGAATTGTCCAGTCAACAATTTCTGAAAGTCTTTCGGAGATGCGGATTTGGCCAGCTGGTGCTGTCTGCCACAATCCAAGAACTCTACTAACAAAATGTCTAGTCGATAATTTCTAGAGACTGAAAGTCTCTCGGAGATAGTGATTTCGCCGTCTGGTGCCGTCTGCTAGAATCCATGAACTCTTTCACAGTCCTCCTTAAAAATCTCCTTATCTCTCCATCTTCTCTTTTTCTCCCCAAATCTGCTGGGCATAATCCATCTTCAATCGGCGAAGTCCAGGCGATCTCATTGGAGTGTCTCAGTTCTCCTCTTGCGCTGTGTTGCCATTCGGAGTCTCCCAGATGCTGAAAATCTCTACACGAGAAGATCGAACGAAGGTGATATCGAACGATAAGGTACATGCTGTGACGAAATTTTAAAGTCAAGAGACATAGAAACTAAAATACCTTGAGATATTTTCGCATTGTCCATATAAGATAAAGGATTTCCAGCCCGTGGGAACTGCAGTCGGTTTGTAAAGGCTTGGTACAGGCATAATTCTGTTAGTTAATTTCTCTAATTACGCCAAGACTTTACAAAAATAATATCTTCATCGTATCACTCTATTGCATAATGATCATGAATATTACTGATTAAGGGTTCTCGTAGTAACAAGAAAATTTTCCGCCGTCACAACCGCGTCAGGAAAGCGTTTCCGACCATGCATTGCTATGTTATTTTCTATTGTATAGGTATACTGTATCTCTCCTAAAAGTTTGTAACTGCTGTGCTCAGATACCCTGTACATATATTTTTTAATCTGGTGGTTTACTTGCATTAGTATTTTAAAAGTTATTTTAATAAAACAATTCTATATACAGAGTATGTTATTTTAAATTGTAAAATTCTTTTGAAATTTTATGTTAGCTATGAAACGATATTTGTCTTTAAAAAAAAATTAGATTTGAACATGAACGAAACCAAACCAAAAAGAAATGGACTAAAAAAAAAAAAAAAAAAAAAAAAAAAAGGGCAATTGGGGCAACTCACTCATTATTGCGGTGTTATGCCTAAAGATGTCATTGATTTAAAGCACTCTTTTATTTGCACAATGATAGTCTAACATATTATTTTGATGGTATGTTAAATAAAAAAAATACATAAAGTAATCTTTATAAGAATTTCTGAAAAAAAAACTCTATAGCAAAATTTCCTGAAAAGAACTGATGGAATTGAAAATACTGCTGAAATTAAAATTTCTAAACACCCTCCATCAACAAACGAAAGCGAGGATCAGTATAAGCAGTATAAAGCACGCCTAGGAGCGGTAACATATTTAGTCACCGATAATTTTTTTAAAATTATTTTTATAACACATTACTAGAAGACTTCCCGTAAAAATCCAACTATGAATTGGTTTCCTACGACATTTGGAAGACAAGTCTAAAATAAAAATATCGTAAGGAAATAGATGTTGTAAAAGCTTTGATTTTATTTCTATAAAAGAGAACTCTCCGAATTCTGTATAAGTTAACCCTTTCAAGGACGATAATCACACCATGTGACTACCTAATTTTAATTCCAAACTTACAAACGACACCACGAATATTTTAATAAAAGACACCTGCCAAATATTATTTAAATTATCGTGATTAAAAATATAACCAACTAATTGATCTATTAAAAATTAACCGATTACGCATTAGCTGCTAATCATACGCCGGCCTCGGGGCGGTCTCTTTTTATAAAGACTTAATCAAAACTTTTCCCACCGCTGTTTGCTTATAACAAACAAAAAAAAAGTTAAATAACGATTCGCCAAATAAGTTTTCTGGTTCGAAACATTTTTAAACTGTATTTAATTCCTCCACACATGACGGATGCTTAGTGCATTCTTGGCACCTCTTCAATATAAACACAGTACCTTTTATGTATTATTACGCAGTAATGGTACAGTTCACACCAGAGAATCAATTGGCACCACAAAATTTTATGAGTACTCCTCGTCTAATTTCAGGACAAAATTTCTGAGATTTGGTATAGGAAAATTATACTGTTAAGTTTTAGTGGTGACAATCGCCCAACAGCTGCGCCGTTCTTCCATCACTGATGACTTCTTAGCATGTAAATGAATTGGACTACTTACGCGAATTTAATAGCTTTTCTTAACCCCTTGGGGACGAGCGACACTTATACGTGCCACATGAAGCGCTAAGAATCCTTGTTTTTCCTCACCAGTAAAATTTTATTGTAAAATTTGCCATATTTAATCAGCGGATTTCCTCGACTCAAGAAGATACAAATTTCTGTTTTTAAAAAACGGTGACAAAAAATAAAAAATTTCGTAAAAGGCTCCCGTCTCGAAGGGGTTAAATACAGATTATAATTGAAATTAAAAAAATAAAAACGAAAGGTAATCACTGTTATAAATATGCGGAATAACCTCACTATTCTGCGCAATATTGGGTAAAGAGAAAGTAAACAATATGTTAAAGAAAGCTTAATTTTAGAAATTTTTCTTAATAAATAGAAAAAAAAGATAGTGTTATCATTCGAATCGAAAACTCTGCTTTCATGTATAGTAAAACGAATAACTGTATCTAATGAAAATTTTAAAAAGAAAAATTAAAGGATTTTTTAATGACATAGTAAATGTAATTTATACCGTTAAAATAAATACCAATTTGCATATTAAATATAGCAACAATAAAGTAACACCTAAACACCACTGAAATCGCCGCATTTTAACATAGAATATGTAAATGAATTAACCTTTAAAAATTTAATGTCATAGAATCCTTTATTTGAAACAAAACAAATCAGGAAATTTTCAGTGGAAAATGTATGCAATAAAATATTTAATTCTATATTATCATCATGTCATATTTATTTAAATCATCATACATACCATGCTTAAGATATTTTTTAGAAATTATAATTCTTAATGCAATTGTCATGCTTAAAATAGTTCTTTTTCATTATTAAAAAGTAACTACGTTAAAAAATTAACAGATGATACTTTAATACTTTCTAAGGTGTTGAGAAGAAATATTACATATTATATTAATATCACATATTATTTTAACCTGAAATGGCAAATTTGTAGAAAAATTATTGATTAAAACTTTGCAGTAGTAGTGTATAAGATGAAAAGCCTTTAATTAATTTCAAATCTATATGTTATTATATTCTGGTGACAGTAAAATATTTTAACTTTCTATCAACAGTATGTTAATCTCAATTTGGCTCAGAAAGTGTAAACTAACAATGAGTCTCATACATATGAAGATACTGAAATTTTCGAAATAATTTTTTAATAATTCCGTATTTAAAAGCATGTTTATATGTATAATAAAAAGCATGTACCAAAAAAGCATTTTACAGAAAATTAAATTAATTAAATCGAAAACAGAGAAGTTTCAGAAAAGTGGTGCCAATAAAGAAGTATGAATTTTAAAAAAAAAATAACCCACTGTTTTCATATTGGATAGTTTGACATGGTACGGATGGTATATACTCCAGTAAGATCTCGCCGTTTTTGAAATTTCGCGCGGCTCATTTTTCGTAAACAAAACAACGAAAGAAACGTTTGGGATAACCTAATATTATTTCCACGTCTAGCCTATAGCCTCATACGTAAAATGCGAGAGAGACGTTATTTCATATTAAGTGTAATTCTTGCATGTAAAACGTCAGGTCATCGGAAGCGTGACATTTAAAGCCAAAAATCATTTGAAAGCGTTTCAAAGAAGTTTCTGAATTTTGACGTAACCTACCGAATGTCTAATCCCTTTTGAATTTCACAACAGACCTAACCACTTCAGAGTTAGCCGTTGGGACTTGAACACACAGGAGATTTAAAAGGAGTTTCGATGGCAAATTATTTATTTATATTTATAAAAATTTATAATTTTTCTGATGTGGAACTATTAAAAAGTATTGTGTAAAATTCATTTTATTTCTAAACATACTTTTTTAAATATTTAAAAAAAGGCATAAAATTAGTTGAACAAATTTAGTTTTCGTAGAACAGCATTTGGAGATTAACTATATTTCATATTAAATAAAATAGGTGTTGCTATCCAACGTGCAATGTATTCACAAATTAAAAGATGATGTAAAATAAACATATGAATAAAATAAATCTCAACGTTTCGTTTTAATTTTTAAAACCTTCATCAAGAGTAAAATTTTCTAAAATACAAATCAACAGAAACACTTTATGTTCTACATCTTAAAAATCAAATTCAAACGGTGAAACAGTTCAAGGGAAACATCCAAAATCCTTAAAAACAACACAGTGGCGCAATCTGTTATTCAAAGAAAAAAGAAGAATGAAGGGCTTAAAACCATAAAAATTTCATAGATCTTTCAAAATAGGAAGCCAGATTGCAGAAATGATAAAGGAAACGTTATCATTACAAATTTCTTGTTTCTTTAAGCAAATTTCTAAAGATTCACGAAAAAGAGCATTAAGAAGGAACAATTTGTTTTGAAATAATCCTAGCATGGTCAAAGTCAATAAATGAACTAAATCATTTAAGGAAACTTCTTGAGAGAGCTGTACAAAATTTGCAAAACTTCAAATCATTTCTGTGTTCTTTCAATCGATATTTAGTCAAACCAATATATGAGGACAATGTCCAATCTTTAAAGTTAAAGGGGATTTTATACACCCCTGAGAAATATGTAAATGGAATTGGATCTATTTTCTTACTCAGTAAATTAAATAATGCCATTAAATTAGATGCTACAAGCTGAGTGTTGTATTTCTTGAAAAACTTTTTTAACCTTTCAAATAAGATTGGAACATATGTTATTATAACTATATTTCATAACATATTTCCTTGGAAAATCCTTGGTTTTCATTTTCAGAAGTGTGCATATGATTTATTTATCTATTTAATATATGCGTTATGAAGTTATATATAATTATAAATAATAAATAATAATGCATTTTATCAGTAATATTGTATTTACGTAACACAGAGTACTTTTCATAAATTCATGGAGCGATCGCAGAAGATCGCTGAGTATAATAATAATTTGAGTCTGATAATATTCACTTATATAATGAAAGATTATTTCGGGATTAATTTTAACACAATTACTCTAATTGGTAAATAAATCATATCAAATGCTAATTTCTAACTGGACGAAATATGTCCAGACCTGGATTCGAACCATGGATCTCTTGACTGAAGCCGCCAATGCTCTACCATCCGAGCTATCCCGGACGAATCTGGTGGAACTTTTCACCCAGCTAACATTATTGATTATAGCATCTGGTCTTAAATCTTTTCAGCTCAACAAGTTCAGCTGATCCAGATTTCAGACCAGATGCTATAACCAATAAGGTTAGCTGGGAGAAAAATTTCCACCAGATTCGTCCGGGATAGATCGGATGGTAGAGCATTCGCGGCTTCAGCCAAGAGATCCGTGGTTCGAATTCTGGTCCGGACACTTTTCGTCCAGTTGGAAATTTGCATTTGATATGATTATTTCGGGGTTTATAGAAGAGTATTTCATGTGCGTCAACCCTTTATTTACTGAATTATGAATTCATGAAAATTTTATCTTCTAAAGCATTTTTCGGGAATTGTTTAAACTACATTAGAAGATTTACATAACCATTTAATACATTTTAGAAGGATTTTAGAAGGATTGAAGGATTTAGAAGGATTCATTAAATTTGAATTTATAGGGAATGTATGCAACATTTGTAATTGTACTCAAATCTTTTATTTTAGATCTTTTTCTTAGTATTTCGTAGAATTAGGAAATGTACAAGTATAATGTTCTTACAATAGAAATATAGAAATATTTCCAAATTGAAAAATCACCCCCCCCCACACACACACACACACACGCTAAGAAAATTGAAAAGATGTAAAGGCAAAATAAATCACCCTTTTAAAAATATTTTTGTTTTGTGCAACCAATAATGCTTTTGAAACAAGATAAAGCAATGTATCTACAACTCATTCTAAACTACATTACAACTAATCGATGTATTAAATGAATTTTATAACAAGTAATTTTAATGGTATTTATAAGTACCGTCAATAGATAAAGGGTTAAAATATAAATATATATATTTTGTTATTAAATGAACCAATACATAATTTTGAAAAGTATCGACGAAATTTCAATTACTGTGAACAACGGAAACAAGGCAATGCCATACAATAGTATTTATGTTATTAATACCCACTATCTTTTTTATTATTATCATTATTAGAAGTAGTGTTTTTATTTTTATATATCCATATTATATAGCAAGAACATGATGCTGACGTCTAATCCATGATGGCAATGACGAGGTCATAAACGTTGTCTTTCTTGAATTTTTTTTAACTTCAAAATTACCGCGGTTTTATTCTTTACATTGTCGAATTAAAATAAAATATGTACTTTCAAATGCAGTTTCTTTGAAAACTATATCACAACTTACTGATTTTTTAAGTTTTTAAAAAAATATTTTTCAAGCATGAATATTCTTTTATTAGCGCGTAATCCATTTACGAAAGAATAAAACTTTTGCACTTAAGGGAAGACAAGACCTATGGGAAATATTCGAGCTCAGTGATGGAAAAGTGTATCAGCAGATAATTGTTGGCACCGCAAAATTTAATTAGTACTCTTCCATTAATTTCAACAGAGGATTTCTGACATTTTTTAACACGAAGAATACTATTAAAATTTAGTGGTGATAACTGACCAATTGCTGCGCCACTGTTCCATCACTGCGAGTTTTAAGACCCGTTTCCTCGGAAACTATCCGACCGATTTTGATGGAATTTTGAATCCCTATTCACTGTATTATGCTCAAGACTTATGGCAGACAGTATTTTTAATGCGACTAAAACTTTTTATTTTAGAGCAATGACAATTTTTCAGAAATTTTCTATTATAAGAAATGTTTTTTTCTGAAACTAATTAATTTTTTTTAACTGTCTGCCATATATCTCTCAACCGCAAAAAAGTGACACATCTCGGCAAAAGTAAATTTCACATGAGAGGCAAAAAAAAGTTTGCATGGTTTTACTGTAAAATGAAATTATAGCACTTAACTGTGCATGCAGGAATAAAAACGTGCATAAAAGCGTAAATCCCTTAGGAAAGAAGATGTAGGATAGGGTTTGTATGGTTGGATAACTTTATCTCCCCACACAACCCCCTTCTGTGGGGTCACAAATGGACATATAGCCTAATAAATAGATTTTCTGTCTAACTACACTTATGTCACTTTTTGTGTAGCAAGGCGTACCTATGACAGACCTATTAGTAGAACAAAACGTAAGAGGATTTTTTTGCACGATGTGTCACTTTTCTTAAGGGTGGACGATATGATCTTGTATTTATAATCTACCACCAAAATTATTTTATCGAAATCGCTCGAATACTTTAGGAGTTAATGGAGTTTTTAGCTGAATTACAATCTTTCGGGGAGCTAAAAAACTTTGGTTATTTCAGAAAAACATCTTCAGACTTTGACCGCATCTAACTCTCTTCAGATTTTAGAAAAAGTGCATAAACAAAAGTATGTTTTTTAGGGCTGCTTTTAGTAAAGACGCTCAAAGAAAAAAAATAAATGGCTATTGCTATTGGAAAATTGGAAATTAGTATAATTTTTAAGTATAGACAAGGTAAGCTAAAATGAACTGAACGCTTTTAAAATCCCATTACACTGAAATACCATCTATTTTTGTTCTTTTCGATTAATCTTTAACACTTTCGTGGTTAAGTAATTGCGTTGCTGCAATGTCCAATTCAAACCGGAATTTTCCAAAAAAAATTATTGAAAAATAAGAAAAAAAAACAAATTTTCGCCATTTTCTCACCAAAGTTAGAAAAGTAAAGTTTAATAAAAATTTTCTGGTGTGAACTTCATTAATCGTAGTACCCTTTGAGTGGCGCCGTTTGCAGTTTTAATGCCTAAATTGCCAAATGGCACCAATAATTTTTAAATACAATTTCTATCTCATAATAAACGTGTATTCCTCCCCTACTACTGAAAATTCAAATAACACTCAACTCTAAAAATCCCTATAAATTACTCAAATGACATCAAAGATATACTTAATACTTTTAAGAAACTCAAAGAAGCCTTTCAAATCACCAAATTCTTAAGCTGCATCAAAAATATTTCAACTCAAACCAAAAAATATGATAACCCCATGCAAAAAATGATAGTTATTATCAACGAGTTCGACAAACTTGCTAACCTTCTTAACTTAAATGAAGAGTAATTTCTTCTTATGCTAAACTTTTGCCTTTTTCCCTGTCTTGTTCTGTCTGTTTTTTGCATAAAAAAACTCTTTTTCACTGCTATTGCCTTTTCACGTTTTTTAAATTGTCTTACCTCATATTCTATTGTTCTATTATCTTGGTATCATTTTGTCATCTATTTTCATCGAGTTACCAGACTGTGCGGGCGCCGTCCTCTTTTTTTCCCATGTTCCCCTTAATATTATGTATTTTTCTGTCCAAGTAGTCTAAATTCTCTTGCTTGGGAACTAAACACCGAGGGTCTCGCGTTAGGTTGACCACCTGGCCGGGACGCATGCTGCATAGCACCTCGGGGCCCAGGGTCAAGAAAACAGAGATAGGCACTGTCGGCCCAGATCCTTCTTGGATTGTATAGCCACAGAGTTTAGTTAGTTAGTCTAAATTCTCCTCTGTTATGTTTTTTAATATCGTTTTTTATTACTCTAACTTGTGTATTTTTATACTCTTTTTGTAAATATGTAAATTCTTTTTATTCTTTTCCAAATTTGTTTCGCACCGTGCTTTGCATTAAGTTTTATGTTAATCTATGTATGGTCTCTGTAAAGAGTCTTTTTTTTATGCTGGGGCTTCCCTTTGGTAACTTGTTCGCCTGTCTACGGACTGTTATTTTTTGGATAATATGAAACTTTTTTTTTCTAACATATTGTTATATTAACATTTCATTTGTAAGTTCTCTTTCTCTTAAACTTTATATTTTTTATTTTTTGTGGCCACCAACCGCGTCTAAACACCTTTTCATGGCTCCCATTGCATAGAAACACTCATTACCTCTATACTGGATGTGAAGTTGCCCCGCAACTAGGAAATCCACGAACCTGCTTACATTGTTCCATTATTCCAGCTTTTGTTTATTTTAAAATAAATTTGTTCTTTAATTGCTATATGAATTAATTATTTGAACATTTTTTGAGCAGAAATGACTTGCTCTTGAAAGGGTTAAGATGAATCATTCTAAATAATTTTGAGTTATTAACAGATATTTTTTATTTCTATAATAGAAACTGAACAGTAAAGAAGAACGCAATTTTAAATTATTGTGTATTAGTTAACTCATGCGCGACGGGCAATAAGCATATGCGTTACATATTTTCCACAAAATTCTTGAATTTGACCACAACTATTTCCAAAAAGAACTTTTAAATTACCTAACCACAAAGTAACAGTGATTAAGTAAGACAACAATTACTATTTGGAAATACTGGTCGCTAATAATAAAAAGAAGTACACTGGACGCTCCTTCGCAGAGGTTTGTAACCCTTAAATGCATGATTTTTTATTTTTACTTTCTTCTATCTTTACAAGAAGAAAGTATTGGATTCATGAAAATTTTCGAATTCCGGTTTTTGACGGATTTACACGTTTTAGAGGTCAGAGAACCCGAAAAACATGTTTTTACAAAATGTCTGTCTGTGACTCTGTGAGTCTGTCTGTCTGTCTGCCTGTCTGTGTGTATGTGACACAAATTTTGTGGGCGGTCTATCTCAAGAACTAATGCACGGAATTTAATAAAAATTGATATTCAGTTAGTCCCTAATACAAATTGATGCTGATTAGTTTTTGGTGCAAATCGCTCAACAGATGGCGCTGCTATGCTGCATTTTGTATGCTTTCCGAAATGGCTCTATCTCAAGAACTAATGCACGGATTTTCATAAAACTTCAGATTCTGTTAGTCCTTGATATGACTTGATGCGGATTACGTGTTGGTGCAAATCGCTCAACAGGTGGCGCTGCTATGCTGCATTTTTATGATTTCCTCAATGGCTCTATCTCAAGAACTAAAGCACGGATTTTCATGAAACTTCAGATTCAGTTAGTCCTTGATAAGACTTGATGCTGATTACATGTTGGTGCAAATCGCTCAACAGGTGGCGCTGCTATGCTGCATTTTTTACAATTCCCGCAGTGGCTCTGTCTCAAGAATTAATGCACGGATTTTCATCAAACTTCAGATTCAGTTAATCCTTGACATGAATTGAAATTTTGTACAGTTTGGTGTAAATCGCTCAACAGGTGGCGCTGCTATACTACATTGTTTACAATTTCCGCAATAGCTCTATCTCAACAACTAATGCTTGGATTTTCAACAAACTTCAGATTCAGGTATACCTGGATATGAATTAGTGCTGTTTGTGTTTTGGTGCAAATCGCTCAACAGGTGGGGCTGCTATGCTGCACTTTTCAGAATTTCCATTATAGCGGTATCTGAAGAACTAATGCAACAATTTTCACTAAACTTCAGAATCAGTTAATCCTTGATATGAATTGACATTTTGTACATTTTGGTGTAAATCGCTCAACAGGTGGCGCTGCTATACAGCATTTTTCACGATTTCTTCAATCGCTGTATCTCAAGAACTAATGGACATATTTTCATCAAACTTCAGATTCTGTTACTCTTTGATATGAAATGATGCTGACTACGTGTTGGTGAATATCGCCCAATAGGTGGCGGTGCTATGCTGCATTTTGCACTATTTCCTCAATAGCTCTATCTCAAGAACTAATGCACGAATTTTCATCAAACTTCAGATTCAAGTACACCTTGATAAATGTTGATACTGATTATGTGGTTGTGTAAATCGCTCAACAGGTGGCGCTGTTATGCTGCATTTGTCATGATTTGCGCAATAGCTCTATCTTAGGAACTAATGCACGGATTTTCCCCGAACTTCATATTCAGTTAGACATTGACACATGTGGATGATAATTAGGGTCTGGTGTAAATCACCCAATAGGTGGCGCTGCTATGCTGCATTTTGATGGATTTACACGATTTCATGGACAGTAATATCTCAAGAACTAATGCACGGAATTTCATCTTTTTAGAATCCTCATGATGAGCATAGATGCACTGTGATAATGAATTTTGAAGTATTGACAAGTATGAGATAGAAGAAAGTTTTGTGATGGCCACAACATACTAGTTTTATTTTGTTTGAAAAAATTATATACGATTCTCAGAAAGGTTTATTACACAGGAAAAATAATGAAAAAAAAATCTGAGATGTATTTTTCGTCTAATATGTCAATCTTTTCGTATGTTACACATCTGCAATACAAGTAAAAACTAAAATGTAGCTAATTATTTAATAATTCAAAAGTATGAATGTAAATACCTAATTTTACATATTTTTTTATTTTCTAAAATTTAACCCTTAAATGCACGAATTTTTCTTTTAGAACTGTTTTTTTTTTTTTTTTTTTAATTCTTATATTAAAGATTAGACACGAGAAATTTTAAGACAAAAAAGCTGTCCTTTCGTGGTCTTAACGACTAGTGTTGCGAGATGTACCGCGTAAATCGATGCTCTAAATGCTCTGGTAACCACTAATTTCTTACAGTTTATTTCGCCATCATTAATCGCCGATAATTCTACCATTACATACGGCGAAGAATATTACTTTAAAATACCAGTGTCCAAGGAATTTGGGTCCCGATTTACACGAGACAGCTCGAAACACTAGTGACGATTCAAAACACCAGAAAGGAAGGACACCGACAGGGTGAAGAAGCATGTTTATTATTATTAGCATGGCAATACCTAAGAAATAAGTGCAGAAAGAGAGACAAAGATCTTCATCAAAGAAGATGTTCAAAATACGACCCAGAGCGATACATACCGCACATCCTACGTGACACATACCTGACATCCCTGGCGCACGGAAGTTCTAAAGTTCTCGAAAATCCCGGTAGCGTCCCGGACTTCCTCTGCAGCTGCCACAATGCGTGCAACAAGTTCCTAAGCACTGTTCAGCATTGTCCCAACATTTTTGCGGTACTAAGAATAATAAACAGGTTTTCTCACCCTGTTAGTGTTATTCTTATCTTGTGTTTTGTGTCCAGAGATCGCTTTCTATAGGGACAATTCTACCGTTCCTGACGCTATTTTGAAAATAATATCGCCATCGTACCATTCTTTTGCATATCTATTATATACATCTATTATATATATAAAATCCAAACGGAAATTTCGTTCCGAACGCCTAGATTTCGTGTTCTACCGCATGGATTTTTACGGAACTTACACCGTTAGATAGGTATCGTTTCAGGGAAGGTTTTAAGCTATAACACATCATTCTACCTAGATTAGATATAGAATTATTACGGAAAATTCTGTTATTTTGGACTTTGTTACTTCATATTTCCTAAAATATCTGGGGCTCCTATTGGTCGTAGAGCTTAGATCTCGCGCCAAATGTAGCGCCGAAGCACCCAAGCAAACTTTTCCCCGCGATTATTTTGCCGTCTTCCGATTTCCTCTAACTCTATTAGGGGCCCGCGTAGGGCCCCTTTAAAATATTTTTCGTAGTAATTTCAGCAATTATCTTAAATTATTGGTTAAGACCGCCACCCTCTCGATTCATGTATCAACGAAAAGGTTGCATGAAGGAGTTTCGTTCAGATACGCTTTCGTTAATAATAGAGTGCGCTCCCTGGTGGTGGAATGTGGAACTAACATAACGCGATATTGTTAAAATTAGGAAATCTAACAATGCGATCTGTTTTAAACTTTGAGATAGTTCATAACACATAATCTATTATCTATTCTATTATATATATATAAAATCTATTATCTATTCTATTATATATATATAAAATCTATTATCTATTCTATTATATATATATAAAATCTATTATCTATTCTATTATCTATTATATATATGAAATCTATTATCTCTTCTATTATCTATTATATATATAAAATCCAAACGGAAATTTCGTTCCGAACGCCGAGATTTCGAGTTCTACTGCATGGATTTTGACGGAACTTATACCGTTAGATAGGTATCGTTTCAGGGAAGGTTTTAAGCTATAACACATCATTCTACCTAGATTAGTTATAGAAGTATGACGGAAAGTTCTGTTATTTTGGACGATAAGGTTACCATTTTATTTCTTGGCGAAGTTTTTTGTTGTAGAAAAAATTGAAACGGCTATTACACCTAGAAAAATAAAAAACAAGACTGTTACTAATTTTATTTAAAATCTTTAAAAAGGAAAAAAAAAAACGAAATCCATTTTAATGAGTGATAATATTAAAAAACGAATATATTTAATTTAAACATGAAAGAGAATGTTCGTAATACTTAAAGAATTACTCAGTTGGAATATTGCAATTGAAATAATATTTGGCGATTTATCTTTTGCATCAGGTTAAGAAAAATGCATCTGGAAATTGATAAAATTATATCAAGGAAGTTCCCCATAAGCGCATGCTCAGCATTATTTGAGAAAAATGATAGAATATTCTTCTCATAAATATATATATATCCATAAAAAAAATCGGCAGAACCTCTATTTAGCATTCCTAAAAAAAATGATGAAAATTTCATTTTTTGCGATTTAGCGCTAGATGGCGACACGATAAAATTTTGAATAATACTATGATAAATATTCCTTAAGAAAAACAGCCCCACCAGTGGCTGAGATGTTCTGCTCTCGAAGCTGGTAGACGGGAGGTGCTGGGTTCGAACCCAATCACGCCCGTCGGCCTAATCGTTCGGAGTTTTCGTGGTTTTCTTCGAACCGTGGATTTCCATGCGTTAATACGGATTAGGTTCCCTTAGAAAGACCTCCACGGAAGGCACTCCCCCTAGGGCCCATATCCCTCGTGTAGATAATTGGCCGTCAACAATCAACCCAACCTTAAGAAAAACTTTTTCAACACTCGATACGAAGTTAGATTAAGTAAGTTTAACTTAAATAAATACATATTTATAACTGCAGTTTTGTGATATACATTTATATATGTAACAATGAAATTTAACGATTGTATTTATGCCGTTTACAATGAAATTTAAATGGATTTAAAGTGCTTCAAACTCAAATTAAGGTCCTATTCTGAGCATTGGCAATTTGACTTCGATATTGTTAGTGTCAGAGACAACAAGAAAGTTTTATTGCCATGGAAACAACAATTCAATATCGAAATGTTTAATGATAGCATTCTTAATTAAAATACCCTTAAAACTTATCCAATTCGGTGACACCGTATAAAATTAAATAGCTCAATACAAGTAACACGCAATTTGCATATATTATATAAGCTTACAGCAAAAATAGTAAACTAATCCACAGTTTAAGTTTAAATTCATTGAGCATTAGGCATTTAATTACTTATTTAACAAGGAATTTATAAATGCATTTCAATCTCTTGCATTTGGCGAGGAAACCTATTGGTTCACCAAAGAGCGTCGAGCGTTCGTCCGTTCGCGCCAAATACTCGAAAAAATATTTTTTTACAGATTTTCTACTGCGATTCGACCGCTATATATTTACCGATCTTTTTTACATACATGAGTCGTTTTATAAGCATTTCCTTTTTCAAAATATTTTGAGTATGCGATTTAAGGAGATCTTCCTTGTGAGTAACAATTATTATTATTATTATTATTATATATCTCTTACAGAAAAAAACTAGCAGATGTAATTATAAAAATAATGATATTACATAAATAGCAGTTAATATTATAAAAGTGGAGTCAAATATTTAAATTTTAATGCAAACGTTTACCCCCTCCCCCCCACACACATATTATAAATAATTTAATTTCAGATATTTGAAATATTTTTCGCGTACTTTACTACGGATAGATGCTATTTTGTTTTTCCCCAAACTTACGACTTTTATAACCTCGAACTCAGATCAACAAATATTGTACACACTCTCTCTTTTTTTTTCTTTTTTTAACATATATCGCCAATTTTTCTTTTAGAAAAGTCTACTGTTTCAAATATTCAGTACTAAAGATTATTCTTCAGAAAATTTATGCAATTTTGCGTTATTAATACCACAAAAGAAAATATTTTGCTATAAAAATTGCTTACTGAAATACATTTTCGATTGTCTTTTTAATTCGTCATCCCATTTTCAGTTTTTTTAAGGTTTTTGATATTGGATTAATCTTCCGTAATCAGGTTACCTGCTAATTAGTGTATTTACTGAACTATTTAGATGTTTCTTTTATATTTGAAAGAGTCAGATCAGTGATCAGACAGTGACTGTCAGACAGTGATCGCGATTGTAGAAGATTACATGAAATTTGTACTTAGCTATTAGTAAATTTATATTTTTTCATTATGAAGCAAACGGAGAACAGAAGATTTAGTATTATATATATTTTTATTTGCAGTTATTTTACTGTCACTAAAAAATAAATACTTGGGAAAAAAATTTGCAATTCCAATGGTGGCTGGTGGAACAATATTTGTTGATTTATCATTTTAGCCTAGATAAGAAAAAAAGTACCTGAAATGCAGATAAAATTGAAAATAGAAATCATTATAAATCAAGTTCTTCTGACGCACAATCCTATTCGCTAAACTGAGGAAAAAATTAACGATTTTAGGTTTATTTAGGCAGCAGACTGAAGAATAATGTAATTTTGAAAATAAAAAGTGTATTTATTTCTCCGTGTTATTGCACTCTTTAGAGAAATGAAAAAAGGTCTTCGGTGCATCAGAAAGATTATTTCGTTATATTATAACGTGTTAGGTTATTAAGGTTGCTATAACTGACTGTATTTGTCATTTACAAAGAGTATTTTTGTCGAAAGATTTATAATTCAGCCAACAGCAATTTGACTTTATTTAATGGGATGTAGTCTGGAGCATAATTACGTATGTTTTACGTGTGTTAACTCTGGTAAATTTATAATCATATAGTTTGCAAACACTTCTAATGTTTGCCGTAAAACTTAGCTGTGCACCTGATTATGGACGATTGGGAAGATTTTGATTGGATGAAAACAAGAGGTTTATTTTTCTATCATAATGAGTTATCGAGTTTTTTTTTTCAGGTTAACAGTTACATAATTGCAAGTGGTATATATATAAAAAGGAAATGGTAATGAAAATGACATTATTTTAATTTTATTCAAACACTTCATTTTTAAAAATCCACTTTTATGTGATTCACATTTCTTTTAATGAAAGTTAAAGACTTTTTGTGTGCAAACAATTTATTACATTTTTTTACCGTATTTACTCTGCTGTAATCCGAAGATAGAAAACTGCAGTAGACCTGCTAGAAGGCGTGTATTACAAAATATAATGCAACGTAGAGAGAAATTGTATTTAAGCTACCAGAACCACACATAGCACCAAGCTGAGAAGCCCGGAGTTCAAGAACTATCAAACGAAAGTGAATAATCCGAACATAAGTAATGTTCAGTGGTCACTCTCTGCAATCATTGTAATTATCTCTCTTTTAGTAGTGTGGTGACTAGAGAACATTTTAACATTTCTGATTATCACAACGGCCGTATTTTCTTCCCAACTTCTACTTTAAATATATACTGTAAAATGAATTTCTTCTGAATAGTCCGAATTTCTCCTAACCCATAAGATATTATAATAGCTAAATAGCGTTCGCATAGTATTCAGCAAACGCGGAAAGATTTTCCCGGTGAACGTCCATATTAATTTAAAATACAAGGTCGAATTCATAATTTTGTTTGATCAATGATCATTTGGAAAATGGACCAGCGAAGCGGGTGTAGCCTGCTAGTATATAATAAATTCTAATATATGACCAGAGCAAAAACATTAAAATCAGGTGTGGGGAATTTTCAGAAAATCCTACTCGTCATGGACTTGATATTGGTGCGCAGTATTTATAAACTGCGGTCTGTTCTGTCTAATATTTAAATATTTACTAAAAATAAAGACGTACTTGAACAGCGCTCCTGTGTCGGAGCAAATGAAGTACCGCGCGGAGCTAGAAAGTATATCAGAGAGAATATTTTAAAAACACGAACAAAAAGCAGCGAGTAAAAACGGCAGAAACAGCTGCGAATAATTCTGATATTCCTTATCGCCATTCTGAAATTATTAAAAAAATAAAAAAGCTACACATGACACACTATGTCACATACATATGTGCTTTGGTAGGAAAGAACGCAAAAAATTGGAGATGGAAGAGAAAGAAAAATAAAATTTAGGCATTGATTTTTTAGAAAGACTATTTTCGCCAAGATCCGGTATGAACGCAAATGAATTCAGACCAATATTTAAATTTCTACTAAAAATAAAAAAGTAACGAAGCTGAACTCCGGCGCAAATTAAGCACTGCTTATAGGTTATTACCTCAACCCTACATTAAATTCCATCTTAAATTTCTTCTTCATTTTATTAATCAGAGTAACTCGAACATAGTATTTAGTAAAGTAAATATTATCGTTATTCTGTTTGCGAATTGCTGGGTCAGCTAGAAACGAAATGCATGCCACTGCATAAGCAACAAATGTACAACAGAACTACGAAAAATCGAGAACATCGTTATGACAGCGCCCCATTTCAAGGTTACATATCCATTTTCGACTGGGACTTGGCGTCAATAGTCAAAAACATATGTATGAAGTTTGGTTCAAACCTATGCTTTCCCATGAAAACAATAATGAAACAATAGTGAAAACAATAATGAAACGAAACAATAATGAAAATTGCATAAAATCGCTATTACAGCGTCATTATTGCTTTCCCATGAAAACAATAATGAAACAACCATGAAAACAATAATGAAACGAAACAATAATGAAAATTGCATAAAATCGCTATTACAGCGTCCCCTCCCGGCGGAGTATCCCCAAATTCAACCTGGACATGCTGGCCATAGTCAAAAACATACACATGAAATTTTGTTCAATTCTATGCGTAATTTCATACACTTATCAATGACAGACTATTGAAAATGGCACAAAAATCGCTACTAGCCCCTTGGGGACGAGCGACACGTATACGTGCCGCATGAAGCACTCAGAATCCCCGTTTTTCCTCACCAGTACAATTTTACTGTAAAATTTGCCTTATTTAATCAGCGCATTTTCTCGATTCAAGAAGACAAAAATTTCTGTTTTTAAAAAACGGTGACAAAAGATTAAAAATTTCATAAAAAGCTCCGTCTGAAGGGGGCTAGAGCACTATCACAGCAAAACGCTTACATGAAATTTGGTTCAATACTATGATGCATAACTTCGTATACTTTCCGATGATATAATGAGACACACGTATATACGGACAGACAGATATTTTGTAAAAACATGTTTTTTGGTATCTCCTAGCCTTAAAACGTGTAAATCCGTCGAAAACCGGAAGTCGAACAAAATTTCGAATACAATACTTTCTTCTATTATAGATAAAAGAAGGTAAAAAAAAAAAGATAATGCTAAAAGAAATATTTTAATAGAGGAAATTTTTTTTAAGTTAAAAAAATTATAATAACAAAAAAACATTTTTTTAATTTTTTATGCAATTTTTAACACTTTTTTTTTAAATTTTGCGGCGATTTTCCCACATGAATAAAAGAAATTCGGCTTTATTTTTTAGCCCAGTATAGTAAATCTTGTCTTTTTTCAATAAAGTTTATTCGGAATTTGCATTTTTCGCGAGTTTTTTATACGAATTTTAGAGTTTTGAGATTTCTGAAAGGAACTGGATTACCAACATTTAGCGAAATATGATAAATTTTCTCCTCTGCGAGTTTTGAATTTTTTTTTCCATTTCATGGCGATTTGTCTGCATTTGTGAAAGAAGTCCGGTTTTAATCTTTTAGTTCAATATAGTAAATAATGTCCTCTTTTTTTTTCCACTTTCATTTAAGTTTATTCGGAATTTCTCGCGATTCTTTTATGCAATTTTTAGAGATTTTCGCGTTCTACAGAAATTTTTCACGTTCGTAAAAGAAATTCGGCTTTAAAATTGCAGCCTAATATAGTAAATTTGGCCTCTGCTATTTTAGTGTTTTTCTAATTTCTCGTTGCGATTCTCTTGAATAATAATCGTCAGTTTACAAAATGCCCAGATTTTGAAGAATTCCGGATTTCGACGTCCGAATTTGAGACTTTGTACTGTATTTTTAAATCTGTATACGTGTTCTCCGAGAATTATTAGAACATGTTGATATAGTGCATTCACTAGGTTTTTTTCAAAATGTCTCTTAAAATAATAAAATAATTTAAATCATTCACAGAAAAAAAATTCCATCGCAGAACGGCATACAGAATACTATTGAAGCGAGCGAAACCAGCCGAATCTGTCTGCCACGTGACGTAATGCGCGAGCAGTTAAGAAATCTTTTTAGTTGGCGCATCGCACTAATGGTAACCCCCTGGTTTTGGTAATATTAATTCTCGCTGGAATAATCGAAGCATTTTATTTTAAAATAAGGAGAAACAATTGCTTAACATGTTACCCCAGAAATTAAAAATATAAAATTTAGTTAAAGTTTCTGGTAGGAATCTTGTATAAATTATGTGTATAAATATATTATATCCCAATGCCCCTCGAGGGGTTAATACTCCGACCATTTTAAGTTTTTTGCCTATTTAACAGTCACCTTCAGTGTGTTTGTTGATTTACTTGCCTTTTCTTTGTCTTTAAAAAAATATTTTTTTTCTGGCCTTTTATTCTGTGCCCAGTGCGTTTGTGGGCATTTAACCATACTATTAAGGTTTTCTGTTATTTTCGTCCCTTTTGTTCCTTTTTCTCGTGAATGGTTGTGCCTCTTTCTTCCCTTACGATTGTTACTACATCGTTCTATCTTTTGGGTTTGGATTTTCAGGGTTTCCCTTCTTCACTTGCATTGTATACAATGTTTGTGATGTAGATTGATAGAAATTATTGTAATACATGCGTTTTACAGGACATTTAACAGCATCGGAGCGTTGCCGCTGATGGACAAATGTATCGCACCGTCTTTTCCCACGTCATTACCGACTTGATTACGCTCATCTTTATAGATTGAAAAGCTGATGCGCTTTTTCTAATTAAAAAAAAAAAGATAGAAAAATTAACAGGAAAATGTTTTTAATTCTTTTATATTTAATTCTTTAAATTTTTATTAAAAGGCTTCAAATATCAGTAAAATTTGATAATTGCAATATGTCTTACAATGCTTTGAAACTAATCAGTTTTTTGTAACATTTCTGCTATTACAAGGATTTAAGTTTAAAATATTTAAGTAAAATTTTGAATTGCTTTAACAATAAAAATATAATTGCATAAATTAGTTTTACCTAGTAATACCTTTCGTTTAAGAATGTATTCCGCTTTTATGTATAAATTTCAATTAAATGTTATCTTTTTAATGCAATAAATATCAATGTATGTTTAATTTTAGTGGAAAAAATGATTTTTTTTTTTAAGTCAGATTTATTTAATCATATTTATGAAATTTATTGGAAATATTTTTCAAAATATGCTTTGTAATACTTAGTAGGTCTAATTGCCTGACCTGAACCTGCGTTCTCTTTTAATTTAATTGATGCTTTAACATCAAACAAGAAAGGCGTGTTTCATTGGGAAATGGAAATAAAGATATGTGAATGCATTATGAACCTACGCAGAATTGAGAAAACTTTCCTTGCCTACTCGGGTTTTCTTTTTATACAGGATACATGATACATGATTTTGATACATGATCATTTCTTATTTGATACATGACTCAAACTTTCAGTGGTCAATTTTCAATAATGCCCCAGATAGCATGAACATTACCAGCAAGTTTGATTTTTTATGACATTATCTTGCCGCGACAAATTTGAATTGAGAAATTCGCAGCAAATTTCCCGCAAGGTATACCATCCCCGACTTGCATGAGTAGTTTCTTGTGAAACTGATAGCAAGATTGTCTTTAACCCCTTATTTCTCGCTCCCGTCATATTCTCGGACTGTGTATTTTACTCAAATTGTTTGATTCCCAACAGTTTTATAAAATAGTGAAACTGGCTATATTTTAGTATCGTTTTTCCTGTCATTAAATGAGGTGAATATTTCTTTTTCATAAATGTGGTGCCAATAAGCAATTTTAATTTTTCAACCGTAATTTAATTCGAGCATTAACCCCTTGGGGACGAGCGGCACGTATACGTGCCGCATGAAGCGCTCAGAATCCTTGTTTTTCCTCACAAGTAAAATTTTACTGTAAAATTTGCCTTATTTAATCAGCGCATTTTCTCGATTCAAGAAGACACAAATTTCTGTTTTAAAAAAACGGTGACAAAAGATTAAAAATTTCGTAAAAGGCTCCCGTCCCGAAGGGGTTAAGGGGATAATTCACGAAAGTAACGAAAACAAAAGATCCCTTTGTTGAGAAAATAGATAATCAGTACATATGCATAAATTGCAGAAATTTTATTCGGTTGGCAACGCTTTTTCTAAACGCTATACTTATGAAATACCAAAAAAAGGCTCGTGTTGGAAAGTACAAACATTACCTTAACTTGTTTACGATGACGAAAACGATGCATGCACCTTCTAACGGTGTGTTTGCATCAGTAGACCTAATTAGATCTATGGACCCCTCCGAAGCGGTCAAACGTATAGTGTAACAGTTGTAAAAAGATAGTGGGGCGTGGAAAGATTGCTACTTTGCAGTAAGTATGCAGTATTTTTGATTACTTGTTTGCCGTTATTTTGCAATAAATTTGATACAGCATGAATTTAACTTACAAGACAACTTAGCTGCAAGTTCAAAGTGTAGTGACTTCCGCGTTTGCGTTATCTTGCTGCAGTCTTGTTATGAACTTTCAGTCTTGTTATGCTGAGCTTGCTGCAACTTTGCAGGTTTTCAAAGCAAGACTGCTGCAAATTTTCTGCAAATTAAATATGCTATCGGGGGCGCGACTCACTTAACATTAAAATTAATAGAATGCGGTTTTTGTAATGTTATTCTTACAGGAAAAGAAAATAAGTTGTATTTTCACAAATGTTAACTAGAAAATGCACACAAAAACGTAAAAAATTAATTTCTTTATTTTAATTCGTCGGATTATTTTGTTAATATGATTTTAAAATAATCTTATTCCGAATACTTTTTTAAATTGCCTACTTAGTTCCAATTCTGACAAGGGAAAATTAAAGCATGTTTCAATATTTTTAGAATACCTGAGACATACGACACATACTTTTTATTGCACTAAATGAGTTCTTAAACGATTTGAATTCTGTTATGTTACGTTCCTAGTTCTTCACGGTCAAAAGCATCTGCGAACTCGCTACCCACACCATTCCAACTTACGGGTAGCAGATTTTATTTGATCAAACAATTGCTTTTAGCAACTGTTTTTCATGATTAAAAAAAATTTCAACAAATTTAAAACTAACTTGTTAATCGTTTTGATTAATATAAATATTTCGTTTAATTTTTCTGGTAGGAATCAAAAACAAATAGTAATGAATGAAAAGACTTTTATACGTCACATGCTATTGTTGTTATGGCACTGTAAGAAAATTGCGTAAAAAAATGCGATATATGCAGGGCTGCCGCCGCCGACTATTTGACTTATTTTATCGGAGATATTTTATTAATTTAATAAGTCGAAGTAAACTTTTCAAAGATAACGGCGGCCAACAAGCATAGAAGTTATCAGCTTTGTGACTTAACTACAAAATCCCATGGAACTAGCCTTTTTTCTTCAATCACTCAATCGTGATCTAAATGTAAAAAAAGAAGCAAAATCACGCGCTTAAGCTTATTCGTTCTATATGAATTTCAAGACACGCGAGACACATTTTTTTAACTTACTCCAACAAAACTGGACAAAAATAACAATATAAAATATCATTATTTATAACTTCTACAACTTGCGTTTTATGCAAGTTATCGCCTAATTAACCTATAGTGACAAATATTAGGCGGTAGAGAGACAATCTTTAAATAAAAAAAAAACTCTCCTGCTTTTCCCATGAACAGAAACGAAGTGTGATATTCAGAATCTTCATTTAACAATAGGAAATCCAGAAAAATCAATTTCTTTATTCTGAAAGGTTTTCATATACAGTGAACTCTCCGTTTCAGATGTATTTCGAGTTAATGGGCACAATTTCGATTTCCCCATACTTCAGGGCGGTGGGATATATTTTATCCCACCTACGATTAATGAAGTTCTGCACCAAAAAAAATTTATGAAATTTTACTTTTCTAACTTGGTGGAAAACTGTTGTAAAATTGCTTTTTCCTTATTATGAAATAAAATCTTTTGGAATTTCCGGTAGGAGTTCAGAATTACACAAACGCAATTGCTTGCTCCTCAAGGGGTTAATAGGCACAATTTCGATTTCCCCATACTTCTACATTTTCAATTATTGCTAAGATCCTCTTCTAACAGTAACAACTCATACGACAGTAGGGGCATTCTTTTTACCAATTGTGGGTATATAGTAAACCGAATACAAATGCGTGTAAAGAAAGCTATCGGAATCGATAAATTAAATTTGTACTTAATTTGTCGATCAAGAATTCCTAAAACATCTGAAAATATTATAGGTTTTGTGGCGACGCCATCTTGCACGGTCAGTAAAACGAGTTACTCGTAGATAGCAATCGAACTAGCATTTTGCTCCCGCTAAAGAGCTCGCCATATGACCATGGTTTTTCCGGTTCGATCCTTGCTGACACTGTGACCTTGGGCAAATAAACCGTTCACCAATATTATTATCATAACATTATTATATACAATATGTAGTAACAGATGTTACAGGTAGCAGATGTACATTTAACAAAGAAAAAATTGTATTTTCTATAATTTTATAAAAAAAAATGTAAATCTTACATTTATTTAAATTAAATTAACTTAATTTCCTATAATAAAAATTAAACTTTAATTGAAATTACAATATTTAAAATTAAAATGTATGTAACAGAGGTTACAAACAGAAAACACACTAACCTGGGATTCAGATGTTTCAGCTCACTGACCACATGTGTGCAGAAGAAATTCAAAATGGCTGTAACATATCTTTTCTAATTATTTTTATCTACAAGTACGCTCAGTTGTACCCTCTGTTTGGGACAATGGAAGTCATTTCTTTGGCAAGAACACTTTACTTTGGTACTGTAACTTTGGATGTTACAGTATCAGAGGTTACAATTTCAGTACACAGAATTTAATCTTAAAATATAAGAATAAAAAAAAGTATTTTACTGTTTTAGGCCTAACTAGTTAAAATACTAGGTTTTTTAATGACATAAAACCAGTTAAAATTGTGATTTTAAATATTATTAGTTAAAACCGTAAATTGAAAACCATGTCTAGAGTTATCTGGATAGACTGTTTTGTTAATCATGATGAACAAAATGGACAATTTAAATTAAAATAAAAATATTTTTAAGCATTTTTTGTCCAATGAAGTCGTTACTGGTTATTTTAACGGAAACGAAAAATAAAAACAAAAAGAGTTCTTTCCCATTTTATCGAGAAAAAAAATTTTCTAATTATGGACAAGAAATGAACATAATTTATTTGTCTCACCCTTACATGGCAATTTGCTTAGTTTTATTATTAAAAATTTAATCGTGTAAATTATATTTATAATGCTTTTCTTTAACAAAATATTGCGCATTTATGTAAAATTTCATTTGATTAGGTTTCTCATTAAATAAATATACGTGTGCACATTGAAATGTGTCACTTTAGTAGAAATATTATATATATATTAGTTTTGAACAAGTTAATATTTATTTAGCTGCTTTTATAAACTTTCTTGCAGATATTGTACATATTTGTTCTGCAATAAATATGGGAGTTTTTAGAAAATTGTGTATGTTGTTTGTTTTTATAAATGGCAAAATTTATGAAAAGTATTTCATTCGAAGCAGATTAAATTTTTATAATCCATTTACAGTTAGCCATTAATTTTACTTTTTTGTGCAGCCTTATCTTTATAATGAAATTTTGAGATTATATAAAGTTTTCACATCTTATTAAAAAAAGTGCAGGAGGATCCGTGAATGCATTGTGAGATTTCGCAGGATTAACAAAACTGTGTTTGTTTTTTCTTTCTTGCGGTCTCTAAAGGCTTTAAATTTCTTATTAGCTCCCGGAATGCTATTTCTTTCTCCCACGTATTAATGTGTCGTCTCCAAAAAATAACGTTACTTTGTATAAACCACCCGTAAGACAAAGCAGATGTATCAATTTACGGAATAATCTCTATAGGAATTTTTTTAACTTCTAAGCATCGCACATTTTCAACTTTTATACCGTCGTATTGGAACAAAAATGTACTTTTTAATGCAATTGGTTTGAAAACTGCATCTCCATTTATTTTTGAGATATTAATATTTTTTTAAGTTTTTAGCACCATTCTTTTAATTTTGGCAACTCAAGTACTCCCTTTCTGTAGAAAGTAAAGGGAAAATACCAATTATAACTTTTTGTTGCCATTTTCTCATGAAAACTGAAAAAAATGTAATTCAAATGCGTGCTATTTTGAAAAAAAATTATATAAATGAATTATTTCTGATAAAACATGGAACTATTATAAACTAACTTTAACTTTAATTATCTATATTAATATTAAATAGAAATGAAGTCATGTGAATAATAAGATTTTTGTCCAGTTTCATGAATGACGAAATCTTCTTTTTTTTTTGGATATGTGTATTATTAAGCGATGGTCACGTCTTATGCATATTTTACTGTAGATGTTGTAATGAGGAATTCTTCAGCGGATGCGTATGATGCCATTTTGTATAAAA
This sequence comes from Maratus speciosus, assembly GCA_963932465.1. NCBI lineage: Eukaryota > Metazoa > Arthropoda > Arachnida > Araneae > Salticidae > Maratus > Maratus speciosus. Next base: position 56,686,679 of record OZ010793.1, on the reverse strand, counting down.
TAAAAGCGCGTGTTTTAAGTCTTAAAACTTAACTATCTATCTCTCTCTCTCTCTATATATATATATATATTTATATACATATATGTATCATCGGGAGCGACACTAAATTCTGAAATAGCAGAATTCCTGTTTTCTAATTTGTTATTTGATTTACACTCACAAATATCAATTTTCAGTTAAATAGAACCCTTTGAATTTTAAATATATTAGCATGCATTTTTTTTTTCTAATGAAAATTTTGCAATGAAAGGAAACTTTTACTTTCTTCGTCAATCTTAAAAGGATTAATGTAATAAGGATTAATGTAAACTTATTTAATAAGGATTAATGTAACTTAAAGGATTAATGTAATGGAATAAAAATGTAAGAAATTGCCGATTTTTAATTATAATTGGTAGGACAGTTTTGTTAACATAATCATATTTCTTATCTTGTTTTGAATATCGTGAAACTCACATTACACAGGGCTGCCACATGCGACTACTTTTTAATTCTAGCTAGCACCACTTACTGAAAACAGATATCCTTAACCCTTTCAAGGGCGGTGACGTGTCGTGGCGTCATGGCGTGACCATCTAATTTTAATTCAAAACTGACAATAGGCACCAAGAATATTTTAATCATATTTTGTTTTTGAAATAAAAGTGTGCATAAGTTGTTTCATTTTCTGAGAAATTCGTCCGTAAATCCTGGTGTCAGCCCATTATTTCACCGTTTTACGGACAGAAATTCCTTGCCTCTGAAAAGGTTAACACGTACTTTGACAACATTTGCAAGAGATATATACTTCAAAATTTATATTAGAAAATTACTGGTGAGAACAGAATATAAAAATAGTGGCAGCTCTCATTGCATGCTTAATTCGACAAATGACAATTAAAACGTGTTTCAACAATTTTAGGACACCGGGTATCAGGTTTCCCACTTTAGACTCCTTTTCATTCAAAAATGTTTTCGGAGTTACAAAAGAAGAATGTCTAGTTTATGCCATCACAAATGTCTGTTATTAATTAAACAAAAATTACTTATCCTAAGGGTATATGCATATATAACGTGATCACTTTAGGGGAGGGGGGGGGGTCTGGCACCTGATATCGGATGATATCTCTGTGGGAAGGGGAGGTTGCTTTTGCTTTTTGCTATCGTTATTATTTCTTATCTATCCAAACTTTTATTTTTCCGGAAATTTTTTCATTACATCATAATATCTGTTACCTTTATTATTTTTATATGCTTTTATAAAAATACAAAGCAATTATTAAAATAATTAAATGATTATAAAATCATTTCATTCAAAATTTTTGAATACACAGACGTTTAGCATTCCTGTTCTTTTGCCATCTGCGCATATAATTCGGTATTTGAGAAATCAGGATCCTAATATGTAGGAAATGAAAGTTGCGTTTACCAGTAAACCAAGACAAAGAATGTTGTCCACTATTTTGTTGATAAGTTCTGCTTTTAAACTTACCGGGCAGGGGTCAAGTGCAAGAAGACAATATTATTTTTGAATGCATTATTTAACAATAATTTATTATTCAATACTTTTAGATGTTATTTTATATAAATTTACTTCATTTATTTATATTTTATTGACTTCTTGAATCCGTAAAGTATGCAACTAACAAATATGTGGTATCACTGCAAGCATATAAAAAGAAAGAAAAATAAACTAAAAAGGAAATAATTTTTAGACATTGATAACGATATCATCGGGTGTTGAGATGTGGTCGAAAAATGGTAACGTGTAATATAATAAGGTGGGGAGGGGTCCAGAATTAGCAAAATGTTGATAAAGTTGTATATGTATAGCCCCTAATTGCTAAATAAAAGCGGCGGGCCAACTGGCTTGACACGGTAAGTGAATCTGGTAAGTGAAACAAAGGTGACTTTTCTTATGCTATGTTCCTTTCAGGTGGAATCCTCTCTAGATAGGCTGCTCAAACCGTTGCATGCTGCGAATATAAGACAAAGAGATATAAGTAAGCGTACCATGTCAATACTGGAATCTGGTGTATATTGACAGAGCTGCGCCGTCTGGTGGACGGAGTGAATAATGCAAATACGCGGGTTTTCAGTATGAGAGAATATTTGCTATCTGCGCATCTCTTGCGCATATTTTCATAATCTTTACTCACTAATGGAAGATAAATCTTGTTTACCAGATTTATTGCAAAATATTTTTATTACAGTTTGTTTTGGTAAAATTGTGAAATTAAAAAAATAGTCCAATATCGTTTTAATTTCGGGAGAAAAGCACCAATGCTACGAAAGCATTGTTGCCTTTTGCCATTAAGCTAAAATGACATTGCGACTTTTTTTAAGTACACATATTTTTATCAAAATAAGCTGTAAAAAATATTTTGCAATAAATCTGGCAAACAAGATTCATTTTCTGTGACTAAGTAACAATCTGAAATTCGTGATTGAATTTTTAACAGGGATTCTCTAAATGGCTTTGTCTGTTTCAAAAAAAAATCTAATCTGGCGAATTTAGGAAAATTATTGAAGTTATTGCCTAGACTCGCAAAATATTTAAATAAATGAACAACACTTGTTCCTTTAATAATACAACATTTAATGCATGCATTTTAAATCGAAGTGATTTCGAATATAAAATGAAATTAATTTTAAATTAAATGGATGAAATATTTGTAAGTTAAATAAGAAGAGTGCAATGCGATTAAGAGAATATTAGAAATTTATCGATTGCGCATGATAAGCGAACAAAAGGACTTAAAATTGAATATTTTATTTATGGTTAAATTCCTTACATATTCTAAATATTCATAAAGTATTCTCATCAGGAATACAACCGTGTATAACAGTTTTTATAAATTTAGCACATCAAGAATTGAATAAAAAATAAGACTACAAAATTCAATTTTTACACATTAACTACTTACAATTTTTTATGCGTCATTTTTCATTTCATTAAAAGAAAATAATTAAAATCGAACGTATTTAAATCAACAACATTTGATAATATATATTAAATAATATTTTATCTTTTTTTTTAATAAATTAAAGTTAAGATATGTAACTAACTAGTTTTACTCTTTGGAAAAGGATAGATATGAATTCTATAAGAAAAAGAATTCTCTTACAATTTCGAAAACTACAGCTATTCGATGGCCAACATTTTGCCATTTTAACAAATAAAATTAGATCTAAAATGAACTTTTTTTAAAAATAATTAACTATAATAAATAAGTCAAAAAACACGAATAAAAATTAATAGAATGTCCTACTACTGTCAGAATATAAATGCTACAATCAAATGAAAACACGACGTTTGCGCAGTTATTTCAGTTATTTCATAGATGTGCAATTAATAGATTATCCATAAAGAAGAAAACAGTTAGGCATCTTTCTGTAGTTCACCTCGTCCGACCTCGATTGATGTGACCTCGCCTTCAATCTTGCGGTTACCTCTCCCATTTAAGATAGGACGCTACTAGCACATTCCGCCTCAAAGATTCGAAATCCTCCCAAAACAGATCTGCGCATTTTCTCGCGCATTATTACTGTTTCGGATGTTTTGTTTACATTTTTGTGGTACACGAGGGACTTTGTTGAAAGCGAAATAGAAGTACGAACGTCATAGCGCGGTGGTTAAAGCACAATCTTTGCAATAGTTAGGTTGTGAGTTGTGTCCTATTTGTTGTAGATTTTCGTTTTGATCTTTAACATATAAAGATCAGTTGCTTTGTATTTTTTTTGAATTGTCAATTAGACATTTAAATTTAAATGACAATTAAGTTATAAAATTTAATTTTAAATAAATTTAAATAATTAAAATAAATTTTTAAATAATTAAATGGACATTTATTAAAATGCAATAATTCTTAAAATGAAATTTAAAATATTTTTATGTTAGTAGTGATGCCGACCTGTTCTATTAGATAGATATCAAATTAGTATTTTGTTTTGATCTTTAACATATAAAAACCAGTTGCTTTTTTTTTTTTTTTTTTTGTCAAATAGACTATTAAATTTTAATTACATTTAAGTTATAAAATTTAATTTAAATTTGTATTACATTAAATTAAATTTTAAATAAATTTGAATAATTCAAATAAATTTTTAAATTCTATTTTTAATTAAATGAACATTTATTAAAATGCAATAATTCTTAAAATAAAATTAAAAATATTTTTATGTTAGTTGTGATACCCCCCTGTTGTAAGAAATAGATATCAAATTAGTATTTTGTTTTGATCTTTAACATATAAAGATCAGTTGCTTTGTAATTTTTTTTATTGTCAATTAGACATTTAAATTTTAATTACATTTAAGTTATCATATTTAATTTAAATCTGTATTACATAAAATTTAATTTTAAATAAATTTAAGTAATTCAAATAAATTTTTAAATTCTATTTTTTATTAATTAAATGAACATTTATTAAAATGCAATAATTCTTAAAATAAAATGAAAAATATTTTTATGTTAATTGTGATATCGCCCTGTTGTAAAATCAATTTTTTAAAGTTCTTATGTTTTAAAGTGAAGTATTATTGTTCATATATAAAATTCTCTATTAATTTACTAGTATTAATTTTACTAATTACTGGTTCATTTGTAATTATAAAATAGTGGAACATAAAAATATTAATTATATATATTTAAATAAAAATATTAATTAATATTAATTATACATATTTAAATTTTAATATTATATATTTAAATAGTGATAATAATGTAAGAATAAAAAAGAAAATATTTAATTATGTTAATCTTCCACTAACATAATTAAAGATTTTCTTTTTTTCTTATATTATTATCACTATTTAAATATATAATTAATATTGACATTTAAATACCAAATTAATTAATATTTAAATATGCATAATTGATATCAAGTAATAATTATTGAAATAATGATAATATTTTTTTCTTATATTATTATCACTATTTAAATATCTAATTAATATTGATATTAAATATTTAAACATGTATAATTGATATTAACTAATAATTATTTAAATATGTATAATTAGTAATTTCATTTAAATATATATAACTAATATTAATTATTAATTAATTAATATATACATATTATTATATATAATTATTATTATATTATTATATGTAATTATTATAATTATTATATGTATTATAATTATAAAATTATATATTTTTTAAATGTATATAATTTATATTAATTAACATTATTATTTCATATTAATTTATAATTCATATTAATAAATATTATTATTTAAACATATAATTAATGTTTTAGCTTAGTAGTTTGTTATTAATTTTCTTCAGTTTTCAATGTCTAGCTAGTGAGATATTAAATATGAAAAAAAAAAAATCTATATTAGATAAAAACTTGGGGTTTTTTAGACATAAATGAACTTTTGTTTTGTACTATATACTTTGTAGAAACCCAATAATGACATGCATATATGTTTAGTATAGACATATCTACTTATGAATAGGAAGGGTGTATTAAAGGACAGTTTCACAAAAATTGATGTAAATAACACCAAAAATATTTTAATTTAAATACAAATTATTAGTAATAATGCGTAACTGAAACATAGGTATACTTTTTTGGTCATCCTTAGAATCTGGAAGCTACACTTTTTTCTTTCTTTTTTTTCTTTTCTTTTTTTGGTATATGTTGTCTACATTAGTGATATATTTGAATGGCGTTGTGATCCGAAGAATTTTATGAAAATTAGAGTAGATGATAGCAGATATCTAAACCATATGCGATTTTCAAGTATATTAGAAACACACACATACATAAAATTTATGCAGACATGTATATATTCATATTTATTATGTACATACCGGGTGTCCCAAAAAGGACTGACTGATTTTAAAATTCAATAACTTGCAAACGGTGACAGATATTAAAAAAATTCTTGCAGGAGGGTTATGAATAAGGTCAAAAGTTTTATTACAGTGATTTTCAATTTTAGTTCGATTTACAAACAATAGATGGCGCTGTAAGCAATAGTCGCTAAATACAGGCTCGATTTTCGCTCCTTTATCTTGTTCCATGCAGAAAAAGGAGATGGAAATGTATTATCCGGGCCACGAAGAACCAAAAATCGAGCCTGTATTTAGCGACTATTGCTTTCAGCGCCATCTATTGTTTGTAAATCGAACTAAAATTGAAAATCACTGTAATAAAACTTTTGACCTTATGCATAACCCTCATGCAAGAATTTTTTTAATATCTGTCACCGTTTGCAAGTTATTGAATTTTAAAATCAGTCAGTCCTTTTTGGGACACCCGGTATATTGATATGTATTCAAATATTCACACATGAATATGTGTATGATTGTAAATGTTTTCACTTTTATGAGAAAAAATTGTCAGATTTATTGACTTACGAGAACGTTAAGAAAATGCAAAACTAAAGCAGAAAGATGCAATATTACATTGATTATTAAAAACTTTAATTGATTAACCTTAGTGTATAACTATACTCGATGACGTATAGCAGATTGGTAAAAAAAATAAAAATCTGATCTAGGAGACCTCTCTAATATCTATATTTTCTTAGTAAGATTTTGAATTGATGTTAAACAAAATAAAATGTATTTTTAGCTATCACTAATCGAATACAATAACAGCTCTCTTTCTCCTCCTTATTCTTCTTTTATTTCTATTTATTTATTTATTGTTTTTATTCATTTACTTATTTATTTATTATTTATTTACTTTCTCTCTCTCTCTCTCTCTTTTTTTTTTTTTTTTTTTTTTTTTTTTTTGCATAATTTAACATGTCATGATTTCTTGTATATTTTCAGCATTAAAAAGTTTTAATTTATTAATCTTAGTGCATTACTATGCTTGGTGACTTATATCACACTGGTAGAAAAAAATAAAATAAAAATTTGATATAGCAGACTCAATATTTTCTTAGTAAGGTTTTGGATTGATACTTATCAAGATAAGAAAAATTTTAAAAATAAAATGTATTTTTAGCTATCATTTTTTAAACTATTCGAATACAATAACATCTCTCTTTCGTTCTTCTTCTTTTTTTTTATTTTTAATTATTATTGATTATAAATTGGAATACTATAAGAAATGTAAAAAAATATAAATTAAAATTTACAAATTATGTTAATACAATTCTCGTATATAATTAATTAATATTTGATGGTACATGAAAATAAAATTCCATTAAATATATTTTGATTTTTTTCAAATAAATTACTTGTATCTTACATTTATTTTATAAAACATAATTTATTTTAGTCAAAAGCATTAGATTAACATGATAATATTTTATATTCTTCTCCCTAGATGGCGACACTATGAAAATGTACGATGTTAGCAAGGAATATAAAGGGCTAGATAATGCGAGAAGCAATGCGCAGATCGATTTTGGGAGGATTTCGGAAATCTTTGATGCGGAACATGCAAGTTAGGACGCTTACATATATCGCTTTGATATAAGATGTTGTCTGTACTTTATCAAACAGTTGTCCTCGGCAACTGTGTTTCGTGATTAAAATAATCTTCATTGTGATAAAATGACCACTAGAAACTTTCTTTTCTTTATATAATTCCTCTGTTTAATTTTTCTGGTTTTACAACAAAATCAACTATTAAAGAAATCTAAAATATTTAAAGCATCATATGATATAGTTTGTTACTTCACTATGACAAGCCAGCGTATAAAAAATCTTATGTATGCATGCTTGCCGACCTGAAACTTACGTAAATATCCAAGCATTTCATTGGCTGTTCGGGAAAAGGCCATCGTCATATTCCAAGAAATCTGACGACCCATTTTAAATGAAATTTCATTCTTAAACTTCTAAACATCCGTCTGAAGTGCATGTGTACTACGGCTTATACGCTTATGTATGTAGTCGGCCGGCAATCGGAATGTAATGAAAAATGAATCTTTTTACTGAGGTGTTATTGTTATTTTCCGCTGTATAGATACCCCTTGCATTGATGATAGGTGTGTGTGTCACGTGAATAAAACTGTCCAATGCCCTACAATATCTTGTCTCCCTCCTGCTCAAAATACTTTTTCGCGTTTCAAGGACATCATATGTAAATGGACAGTCGAAGGTATATAGGGAAAAAGTACTTCCCAAAAAATGGTCTTTGGTAAGAATACATTATTAATTGCAAATCAGTAAACTTAAATCTCTTAAAAATTTACAGATAGCAGGGCAATTAGTGTAAAAGTAAAGTAACAATTTAAAAGCGTTTGTTTGTTCTTTCTTTCTGGTCTTTCAGTAATTACGTATAGACATTCATACTTAAAATTATACTTAATAAATGGTTAGAGATATTTGCTATTTTGTTTATTTAGATAAATAAGTTAAAATTTATAAGATCTGAAATTTAGATTACATCAGGATAATATCTAAAATTTAGACTATTACAACAACAAATTAGTTGCTCTAAATGCATTTTCTTAGTTATGAATTAGAAATTTTTGATTTAAAAATTAATTTATTTAGAAATACTTCACATAAAGTTATTGTAGAAATTATAATGAAATTGATCATCTTTTTCTCCCCAAAAAATAATAAATTTAATTTTCTACCTTTTAAAAGTAAAAAAAAGTCTGAACATTTTTTTTTAATTAAAATAATTATTAGATAAATAAATTGAAAACTATAAGATTTGAAATTTAGATTATATCAGAAATTTAGACTAGTACAACAAGAAACTATTTCTTCTAAAAGTGTTTTCTTAATTATGAATTATAAATTTCTGACTTAAAATTTAATTTATTTAGAAATAATTCAGATAATGTTATTGCATAAATTATAAAGAAGTTGATCATCTTTTTTTTCCCCTCAGATAGTGATAAATTTAATTTTATACCTTTTAAAAGTTAAAAAAAGATGACTGAACAATTTTTTTTCAATTAAAATAATTATTAGATAAATAAATTGAAAATAATAACATCTGAAATTTAGATTATATAACGATAATATCTGACATTTAGACTATTACAACAACTATTTGCTCTAAATATATTTTCTTAGTTGCAAATTAGAGATTCTGATTTAAGAATAAATTTATTTAGAAATAATTCAGATAATGCATTACATAAATTATAAATAAGTTTATTATCTTTTTTTTCCCAAATAGTGATAAATTTAATTTTACACCTTTTAAAAGTTAAAAAAATGACTATTTTTTTAATTAAAATAGTTATTAGATAAATAAATTGAAAATTATAAGATCTGAAATTTAGATTATATCTGGATAATATCTGAAACTTAGACTATTACAACAACAGAATATTTGCTTTAAATGTATTTTCTTAAATATGAATTAGAAATTTTTCATTAAAAAATTTATTTATTTCGAAAAAATTCAGATAATGTTATTTTATAAATTATAATGAAGTTGATCATCTTTTTTTTCCTCCAGATAATGATAAATTTCATTTTGTAGCTTTTAAAAGTAAAAAAAAATGACTGAGTTATTTTTTTAAATTAAAATAATTATTTAGCTTATGAAAAAAAGAAAAAAATTATTTTTTTTCCATACATAACCTAACTTTAATGGGACGCATTAAATGACAGAATTTTCACAGCTATAACGCAATGTTAAATGAGAATATTTTACATTGTAAGATGCAAAAATTATCTAATTAAAATGTATGAAGGTTCGTTTTAATTCAAACAGTAAATATTGTTAGATGGAAATATTTTCTGCTATAAAATACAAAAATGTTTTCACATCGAGGCCGTAATTAATTAAAAGTTAAGACATTTTGTTTAATTTGAATTCTAAATATTGCTGATCTTGGGAAGAAAATTACAGATTATTCTTTGTAAGGTGCAATAATATTTGTATATCAACAGTGTGAGTTACTTATAAGCAAGAATATAATTTTTAAATTAAATGTAATTTTATTTGTATCTTACAATAAAAAATTAATTGTAATTTTAATTGTTATTTTCATTGTAAAATTACTTAACAGCAATATTTTGACTTTAAACAGAACAAGATTTATTACCTTTCAATTAATTACATCCTCGATATAGAAATATTTTTGCATCTTATAGTGGAAAATATTCCCAATCAACAATATTTATTTTTTTACGTTTTAAAAATTGTTTTTTTTTTTTATCGTACAAATTCTTCTATTCGATATGATTAACTAATTGGCTAAAGATCATATGATATTGTAGTGTACTCGGTAAAAGATTACCAAGTGACCAAATTATCGAAAACTAATACACAAACGCTTCAAAATCGATTCAATTTTAGTCTGGAGACGATGCTCGAAAGGGTATCTGCCTTACGGACATGAAGTCATGTATGTCGATCCCGGACAATGAGATCGCCAGGACGGAATGTAGTCGAGTTTGGACTTTCGGCGGAAGTTCGGCAAAGGATTATTTGCTGTTTGGGAATGTGTATATGAAAACTAACGCTTTCAATCCAGACAATTAATTACAATACACATGAAAATCCCATGAAAAACATTAAAGAGCTTGTAGACGTTCCGACAGGGCTGTCAGTTTGGCCTCTATTATTATTCAAAAATTTAGAGATAATACCATATACCATAAATAAGGAATAGTATTTTATACTTTATTTAAAAGGTCTCAAGGCTCTTACACATCTTCAAAATTTTCGAAATTTTAATTTTTTTTAGACGTTAAACTCCTATCTTTTCTGAACATTTTGATATAATTGTTTCCTTGAAATTCCTATTAGCACATAAGCTATGGCTTTACGAATTATACCTGCTCAATAGCTGAAGTGGTGTTTTCGAAATTTTGAAGTCATTCTTCCCCAAATGGCGTTTTTGGACATAACTCGCAGGATATTTCAAAAACTTCTGAATATTTTTTCAAAACATATATTTAAAGTTAGTATGTATAAACTGAACCTAAAATTTCATGATTATTCTGTTGAATTTTTCAATTTTTGAATTAGCTAAATACAACTGCGTATTAAGAATATAAAATGCTTTAAATGCAAAAAAATTTAGGTTCAGGGTAAGTACTAGAGTCTGAAGTATAATTAGGCATGAAAAACTTTATTCTAGTTGCAAAATTTATTTTGTAATTCTGCGCGTACACTGTTATGCCAATTTCCTGCTCGACATTTTTCTGACAGTTTGCAATGCTCTGTAAATACTAATTCTGCATCTTGAAAATTTTAAAATACATATCTTTCATACCAATAAAAATTGTGTTTTTGAATCATATACATTTTAAGATGTTAAGTGTCAAAAATGGTCTCTTTTAACCATTTCTCCAATTGGTTATTTTTCTCATCAGGAAGGGTAATCAAAAGCATATCTGAAGGTTTTTGTTGGTTAAATCCACATTTTATTCGTTTTCTGATTGGTCTATACAGTAATCTGTATTTCCCTTTACTATCAAGAGAGATGGATACCTTCTGTTGCCACTACGACCAAAAAGTGTTAAAAACTACAAAAAATTAATAACTCAGAAACAGATTGAGATACAGCTTTCAAACGAATTGCATTTAAAAGTACATTTTTTTCTGTATACGACGGTGTAAAAAGTAATATTGTGGGATGTTTAGAAGTTTAAGAATGAAATTTGATGTAAAATGTGTCGTCAGATTTCCATGAAATCTGGCGATGGAAAAGCCTTTTCGCGAACAGCCAATGAAATGCTTGGATAATACATAAGTTTCAATTCGCAGGCGACTATTGTCGCTTGGAATTTTTACGTGTAATAACACTATTAATGTTTAATTCATGGCGTACGTAATGTATGATCAACTCCGTGCGATTTTTTATGTCTTAAATTTTAGTCTTCGAAAAAATCATTTTCCAGATGGTCGTTGTAATTTGATAAATTGTTTTTTTTTTCTTTTTTTCCTATTTTAAGAGTCTTAAATCCCCTTAATGAGAGACATTTAGCGATGAAATAAAGTCAAAATTCTTCTTTCGAAATTCCAGATTTAAGTTGGAGGCCAAACTGGCAACCCGACCACAAAACACGTGTTCAGAGACCTGTTTCAAAATGATTTTATTGTGCATTTTTTTAAATTGTCTGAATGTAAAGTGTTAGTTTTTATGTAATTATTTTCGTCAGACTTAGTATATTCACCTATCTTAACCCCTTTAGGGGCGGTGGGATAAAATATATCCCACCTAATTTAAACAATATTCTCACCAGAAATTTTTATCTAAATTTTATGTTTTTAACTTTAGAGGTAAATTGTTGAAAAATTGCTTTTCCTTATTTAAAAATAAAATTTTTCGATTATTCCGGTGAGTTCGATATTTAGAGACATTTTTGCTTACCACTCAAGGGGTTAAAGTGAATATCCATTTAATCGTATTTATAAAATTTATTTAACACTAGAATTACCGTGAGCCGTCATTTTGACAGTTACCATATGAATAGCTTTCGGTTTAAACCAGAAATTTTATTATGAAATAAGTTTAAAAGATATAAAGAACAAAACGTTAAATAATAAAGTTAAACTGTTTTAAATCAAAATTCTGGTGTGAAATATTTTTATAAAACTTGACTCAAATTTTCGGTAGTTCTAGTGTAAAGATATTTTTCAACGCTTATCTCGGGTTTTTTGTTTTTATAAATCACAAAATTGATGGAATATATATTTAATTTAAAGGCAATAATTGTTAATTGTTTTATAATTCCTTTATTGTTAAGCATAGGGTGATCAAAAAGCCGCTAAAACTTTGAAAACTATTTTTTTTACTAAAATACAAACATGAATAAATCTATAAATATAAACTAAATTGAAAGAGTAAGAATACTCAGACACAAAAGCGATCGAAAATTAACATTGTTACAGAGGATATTATCCTTTTGGAATCCGGCGTCTCTTACACAAATTTTATTTGGTATGCACCACTTTTTTAAAAGAAGTTTTCTTCAAATAACCAAAATCAAAAAATGCTCTGATTGAATAAGGCAAATTTTATTTTCCTTTATTACTGGTGTCAAAAACAAATTTTGAAAAGAAAGATGATGTTGCCTCAGCGGCGACAAAGCAGTGCAAAGGATTAAAAATGTGACCCTTTTTCCGGCATACAAAGACGTATGCTTTTTTTTTTTTTTTTTTTTTTTAATATATAATTTGATGCCATTTTTGTCAATATTGGAAAACTTACTTTTTAATGTTGTGTTCAATGTTTGTTTTCAGATCAGGTTTGTTTTCACTTAAAAGCACATGTGTTTGCAAACAATCCACACTACAACAATGACCTGAAAACAAACATTGAACGTCAGATTAAAAAAATAAGTGTTCCAACATTGAGAAGAGTGGCCTTAAATTTGAAAAAAAAAAGCATACGTATTTGCATCCGAGCAAGGGCGGATCTGGAGAGTCCTCAAGGGGGGGGGGGGCGATTTTAGAAATTTGGAGATTACAACCTGATGCGCGGGTCGGGGCTAATTTTTCTCACTGCGGATCGTGTTACTTTTACTTTTTGCTGCGGGTCGGGTTTGGGTCCGGTTGCCTATACTTTTTTGCTGTGGGTCGCGTTTGGGTCCGGTTGACTTCAACTTTTTTCTGCGGGTCGGGTTAGCATCTGCATTTATCTGCAGGTCGGATATGGGTCCGGTTGACTTCTACTTTTCTGCTGCGGGTCGGGTTGACTACTTTTTAGCTGCGCTCTAACGCGTTGGGTTTGGGGTATATTGACATACATTATTTCGGGATTAAGTCAGTTTTGGATTGGGTTTTCACTCTTAGACCGAGAGCCGGCAGCACAGACAACCACCTCATCGATCGGAGGCTGAAATTCCAGAATTAGCTAAAACTCGATTCCCATATTAACCCTCCGTCTACCAGACGGGTCCATTGGACCCGACAGGTACATACAAAATATTCATTCAAACCAGAAATTTCTTTAAAATAAACTAAGTATATAAACCAGACAAAAATAAGGTAAATAAATAAGTTAAATAGTTTTAAATAAAAATTCTGGTGTAGAACGTTTTATTAAAACTTGAATAAAATTCCCGGTAGATCTAGGGTTAAAACACAATCGGTCTGCCAAGTCATATCTTGGTTGAAAACACCTAAAAACCCGATTTTACCGGTTGACTCGTAGGTTTACCATTGTGTTTTCCGGCTCCCAGTCCGCCATGTTTTAATACCTTTGGGTGCAGGAAAACGAAATAGTAAACCTACGAGTCGACCGCTAAAATCGGGTTTTTAGGTGTTTTCCACCAAGATATGACTTGGCAGACCGATTGCGTTTTAATATGGGAATCGAGTTCTAGCTAATTCTGGAATTTCAGCCTCCAACTTGATGAGGTGGTTGTCTGTGCTGCCGGCTCCTGGTCTATCTTGCGAGAAAGGTTTGGACCGACCCAAAATTTTAAAAGAAAGTCTAAATATTTTTGAAGATAAAAACTGTTTACAGTAAAAGCTCCATAACTGGCACGCCCAAACAATTATTTCATAATACTTTTTAATCTTCAGGATTATGTAAAAATACTAATTTGGTATAAGACTGCTTGTCTCTTTATATATAAGATGAGTTGTAATTCAGTAAAGAATGCTTTGAAACTTATTAAAAAACATCCCAGGTGTCCTAAAATGGACTGACTTATTTTAAAATTCAGTAACTTGGAAATGGTGACTGCAATTAAAAAAATCTTGCAGGAGGACTATGTAAGACATCAGGAGATTTTCTTACTGCGATTCTTGATTTTACTTTACAATAGCAGCGATAGATGACGCTGCAAACAACAGTCTTTAAATTGGGCACCCATTTAGTGCGTATTGCTTGCAGCGTCATCTGTCGTTTCTATTTTAAACTAAAATAAAAAATCGCGGCAAAAAAAATTCTGAAATTCAAAGGAAATTTTCTGAAATGTTACAGCAGAGGGGCTGGGGGGTGGGGATTCCTTCCTGGCTCTAATTATTTTTGTTGCAGGTCGGGTTAGCCGTTTTCGATTCGGGTCAATTTCAGGTTGAGTGTAGATTCCTGCAAGCTGGGTTTGGGTTAACCCGTTTTCCAGTATATTATTTCAGATTAAAAACTATACCTATAATAATAAACATGGGTGTATGTATGTGTGCTATTTTCTAAAGAGACCACTGTATTTTTTCCACGACTTTTTGATAAAATTCGCATTTCTTCCACGACTAATTAACGAAATTCGCGTTTTTTCCACAACTTTTTGACGAAATTCGTATGTTTTCGCAGCCTTTTGACAAAATTCGCGTTTTCACATAGCCGTTTGATGAAATTCGCATTTCTTCCATTACCCTTTGACGAAATTTACGTTTCTTCCGTAACCCTTTGACGAAATAAATGTGATTTTGCAGCCCTTTGATAAAATTCGCGTTGCTTTCCCACGACCCTTTGACAAAATTCGCGTTTTTTCCGCGACCCTTTGACGAAAATCGCATTTTTCAGTGATCCTTTGACGAAAATCGCGTTTTTTAAGCGATTCTTTGATGAAATTAAGTTTTTCCGCGATTCTTTGACTTGAGATTTTTCGCGCATCTTTGAGAGAATTTACGTTTCTTTCGCGACCCTTTGATGTAATTCGCGTTTCTTTCGCGATTCTTTGATAATATTTGCATTTTTTCGCGATCCTTCGACGAAATTCGCATTTTCCGTGATTATTTAAAGAATTTCGCGATTTTTTCCTTAGACCAAATTCGCATTTTTTTGCGGCCCTTTGACCAAATTCGCGTTTCTTCCGCAATTCTTTGGCGAAATTGAAGTTATTTTCTGCGAACGATTGACAAAATAGATTTTTTATGGCGACCATTTGTGAAAATTCGCGAACATAGGTCCTAAAATCGCGCCTTTATTTTATTACATATTTCAAATCTGCATATATTTTAGAGTTCAAATATATCCAAAATTTTTGAGAAAGAGTTTCTTTTTTAACTAGAATTAGATCATAAAAAAATTTGAAAGCTGAGGAAATTGCGGATTGCGCAAACAAATTTCGCCACTTTTACGTTGGCCGTGGAAATCACGGGATGCGCAGCGAGGGGGTTAAATTTTCGGAATATTCAGAACAGAATCAGCCCTGCTCCAGAGATCTTACATAACTTTCCTTCAAGTATTTTTTTTTAAATAGTTGTAGCCATTTGCAAGTTATTGAATTGTAGTATTTAAAATCAGTCGGTACATTTTAGGACACCCGGTATATTTCGTAGGTATGGGATGATGGCGCTGAAAGAAGCATATTAAAAAAAAATAAATAAATAAATAAAAATAAAATAAAGCTGGTTTCGATATGTCAGAGGTTTACCCGAAATGAAATTTCCAGATCCAACCCACATAAAAAAAAATTATTGGCCCAACCCGGTATAAAAGCTAAAAATTCAACTCTAGCCCTTTATTAAAATTATAAATAAAGCACTCTTATGCTCATATTTTATTTTAGATTATGTTCGAAATTCATGAATACAGAAAAATATTAATATTAATGACTATTTAGGCAAATATGTACATAAACACTACGTAAAAATCATTACTTAGACCAGAGGTTTGCAAAGTGTGCTCCGCGGAGCCTTTGGGGCTCCGCCTATAATTTTCAGGGGCTCCGCCGCGTTCGAGGAAAATATATGAAACATGAAAAAATTAGCATATTGCAAGGGAAAATTTTTCGAAAGTATGTAAGAATTTGTGTGTGTATGTGTGTGTGTCAAAATAGCAATATATTTTTAAGAATCATATAGATATTTGCATTATACATTTATCCCTTTTCTACATAATAGTTTTGGTTTGAACTAACGTTAGTTTATGTTTTTGCATTTAATGTAATTTAAAAATTCGATTCAAAATAAGCTACAAGAAATAGTATTCTGAATCTTCCACTATGTGTGAAGCACAACGTGAATCGAAAGAGCAAATGTATACATTGTCTATATAGTTCTTTTTTATATAACTTTAATTTCTTTCACCTGTTTATGTTATTTGTATATTTAAATTTTCTATGCTGTTTTTCATAGTAAAACTATGTAATGTCAATTAACCCCTTGAGGGGTACGTTTAATGAAACATTTTACCACCAGAAAAATTTTAATAAATTTTACTTTTCTAACTTTGATGGAAACAATAGTAAAATGGTTTTTCCTTATTTTGCAATAAAATTTTTGGAACATTCCGGTGTGAATTCGACATTACAGGAATGCAATTACTTGCCCCTGACAAAGGTTAAAACACCTCTTTTTTGTAACACCTTGTATCATTTAATAAACCCCTCATTAGAAAAATTTAATATTTGTATCCGTTGTGTATATAGTTTTCTTTTTTCTTTTTGTAACTTCAATTCCTTTAATCTCTTTATTTTATTTTTTATTAATTCTTAGTTATTTAAATTTTCTATGCTGTTTTTCATAAGTGCATTTAATTTTTAAAGCAATATATGTTGCTGAAAACGCATTTTTTTTAAAACATCTTATATCACTTAACAACGCCTCTTTAAAAATTTGTTTTAATTATTCTTGGCATTGGCTATAAGGTTCTTATGTTATGATGCCACATTTTCTTATCAGAAATTAGGCAGTAGCAATTAAAATATATATATTGGTTCTTTACATTTGTCATCACACGAACAATCTAAACTTTTGCTCAGCCCCACTATTTGCTTAGATTTTTCGTCGATGAGTACCCGCCCTGATATAAATTTAACACCCACCCATAAATCCTGTTTTGTTAGTAAGTTTTTCTAGTAGTTGCACTTTTTTTAACATGTGTAGTTTTTAACCGTATACTTATTTTGAGACAAAAACAATGGTGACAAAAAGTTTCTTTCAAAACTATAATTAATAGCTAAATATTTCAAATAACACATCCAAAAAAAGTGAACGATGTTGCAATTACAGATTATATATTTTGCCCCGCCCACTTAAATACTACAACGATGATCTGCTACTAAATGTATTTTTAAAAAATGGTTCAAAAGAAGAAATTCAAGGGCGATTCGTTTTCGTTGCATGTTTCGAAGTACCGTATTTTATGGAAGAAGCGCCGCACCCGTCGTAAACGCCGCACTCCTCAAATTAGCCTGAATAAGCTTAAAAATATCGTAATCGCCGCACCCGTTGTAAACGCCGCATCCATCGGAACGCTGCTTTTGTCGACAGCGTCACATTGACCTAACTTTAATCAAAGTTTTCTGAGCAGTGTAGGATGACTCGTTTTTAATATCTTATAATGTCTGAAGTTTTATTTAAAATATTTAAATCAGATTTTAAATATTTTTATGAATTTTTAAATTAAGGAAACTCAGTTGGTATTTAAAAAAAATCGTAAACGCCGCACTTGGAAAAAAATTAACTTTTAAACTCGTAAACGCCGCGGCGTTTCTTCCAGAAAATACGGCACTTGAAACGTAAAGAAGAACGAAAAACAAATCGTAATCCCATGATTCTATTACTATTGGGCAGGACTAGCGAAAACGTGTAATATAATTACGCATTGGCGGCTGGGCCTAAGCCTTTTCTTTCTTTTCGTGAGTAGCCTATTGGGATTATACAGAAGTCTCTCTTTGTAAACGAAAACTGTACAACTTACATTTATTTCTATGTGTGTGTGCTTTTCGCCATAAATAGTAATAGTTTCACGTAAGCCCCAAGCAATGCATGACCCAGACAGGGTTACCATTTTGATCTTTAATTCCGAATTCATACTGGAAATCCCGAAAGAGTATTTTTCATTTTAAAAATGCCTGTCATTATATTACCCCCTTAACAGTGTTGCTGTTACACGTCGCTCGGGTAAGAAGAGTTTGTTTCCTTCGTTACTTTTCAGAAATCACAAATTTTTAACTATAATTTTTCCTGTATTTGGCGTATATATATCAATTATACAAGGCACATATATTTTAATAAAAAATAAGTGGTTTTCAGACATTATTTTTAATTTACTGTGTCTAATAATAGTAATAGTATTAAATAAAACTGTCAAGGGGTTAAATATTAGAAAATTTGATTTTCAAAATTTCTAGTATGAATTCAGAATTTCTATATCAAGAAAAGGGCCAAACTGAGAACCTTAGCCCATGTTAGAAACTACTGGTTCGGACTTTTATCTAGCAGATCTTTCTCTGCTCCATAGGCATAAAAAATCATTAATTTGTAAACCACAGAATGCCGTGGGGTTAAGGGGCTCCGCCTTATAAATTCTTCCCAAAAAGGGCTCTGCGAGCCCAAAAGTTTGGGAACCACTGACTTAGACAAATACATGCAAATGAAAATCCAGTAAGAAAATCAGTTTTGAATGAAGAAACGGATGATAAAAGAAAATCACAATTTTAAAGCTCTACAAAGAAAAAAAGTAGATTGTTTAAAATGTATCTCTGTGTACTTATCAAATCAAATTAAATTTTTAAAGATTTCGATAAACAAGTGTACAACATAAATATAATTTTTACGAATAACAAATAAGTAAGATGCCAGACCAACTTTGGCTCGTGGAGAAGAATTTAGAGAATTGCACGGGTCGCGATCGGGCCAATACTGCTTATCATACGAACTGACAGGGACCGAACGTTTAGTTTTTATTCTAGGACGAGCCCCGGCCCGGAAATTTTGGCCAGTGGAGACCTCTAGGAAGAATGAAGTCCAGACCAGGCTCGACCTGAAAAAAAAAAGTTTGGCCCGATCCGAATTTTCAGAAAAATTTAAGATCAGGGCACGGCCCGGCTTTAAAAGAGAGAAGACCTTAGCCAGACCGAGTCTCGTGGATTTAAACTGGCGCGACCCGGGTCGGGTCACGCCGGGCTCAAGCTTCGCCCCAAGTCATTTCCCGTGAGGATGCATAATGCCGTTTTGCAAACCCTTTATTTGCTCAGAGGGGGGGGAGGGGCGATCGCCCCCTCGTCCCCCCTTAGATCCGCCATTGCATCCGAGAAAATGGGCCACATTTTTTTTTAACAATTCTAATTTTCGCTTAGTGCAGTGTCTCAATATTGTTATTCTTTCAATTTAATTTATGATTGTAATTTGAATCATGTTTGTATTTTAGTAAACAAAATAATTTTAGAGGGTTGGGCGACTTTTCGATCACCCTGTACTTTTTATTCTGCACTAGACATTTATTATGAATTTTTGACTTCATACAAAAATGATACGAATAGGAAAGGTACATAAGGATCGTGAATGCA
The DNA here is from genome assembly GCA_963932465.1 of Maratus speciosus. NCBI lineage: Eukaryota > Metazoa > Arthropoda > Arachnida > Araneae > Salticidae > Maratus > Maratus speciosus. The sequence continues at coordinate 56,666,614 of OZ010793.1, read as the reverse complement.
ATGTGAGTCTAAGCAGAATTATCAAGCCCCCGGGACGGTATGCTATTTCTTTCTCCCAGCTTATTTTGTCTCCAAAAAATAACGTTAGCTTACAGAAGGCAGCAATAAGTAAAGCAGATGTATCATTGTGCGATTAAATGCTCTATAGCAATTTTTTTAATTTCTAAGCATCGCACATTTTAAATTTTTATACCGTCGTATAGGAAAAAAAAGTACTTTTAAATGCAATTTGTTTGAAAACTGTATCTCCATTTATTTTTGAAATATTAATTTTTGTGTAGTTTTTAGCACCATTTGTTTAATTTTGGCAACTCAAGTACTCCATTTATATAGAAAGTTAAAGGAAATAGTTGAAAAATAGGAATTATATCTTTTTATTGTCATTTTCTCATAACAACCGAAAGAAAATGTAATTAAAATACGTGCTATTTTGGAAAAATATAAACGAATAATTTCGTTAAAACATAGAGCTATTATAAATTATATTTAATTTTAAGTATCTGTAGACGCTTTCAGTGTGACCTCAGTCATGACGTTTTGGTTGGAATCTGACTCCAAACAAACTGTTGCTATGCGTCATTTCTTTTTAAATATAAATTGTGGAAAATGTTACCAGTACATATCAAGTATTAAAACACTTAGATGTGAGATATAGATATAAGATATAGCTGCAACAACGCAAACAAAATAGAAAATACAACATAGCAACCGTTTGTTTGGAGTCAGTTTCCAACCACAACGTCATTACTGACGTCACGACTGAAATCGTTTATATTAATGTTACAAACAATTGCCAGGAGCTACTTTCTTTTAAAATTCAGATTTCTTGATTGACAGCACTTTTTTGAAATGATAAAATTCCCCTTATTTTCGCCTTAATTAGTGTCATTAAAAAGGCGAATTTTACCATTCCAAAAAAATGTGCAAATCAATAACAATTAATTTAAAAAATGTATCGTATTGGCAGCACTGCTGCTGGGAATAATCAACGATTCTGAGCAACGTGACGCTCGTCATCAAGAGGTTAACTCCTTCGCGACGAGAATCCTTTGCTTAATTTTTTATGTTTTATCACCGGTTTTTATAAAAATGAAAATCTTGTGTAATATAGTCGGAAAAATGATCCGATTAAATAAGATAAACTTTACAATAATAATAATAATAACAATAATAAACTGGTGGGAATAATCAAGGATTTTGAGAGACATAAGTGGCACGTATACCGGTCGCTCGTCACTGAGGAGTTAATGACAGAAATTCTATGATTGCAGGAAGTGCAAATTCTTCTTTCAAAATTTCCGGTGTGAATGTGAAATTTCAATATAAAAATAGAGGCTAAACTGGCAACCTTGTTACACCTGTCATAAACTATTCAACTTTAAAAGTATTGGTATACAGTGTTTTCTTAAGATATCGTTACAGTGAAAGGAAATCTTTTGTATTTTTTTCATTTATAACTAGGAACGTCACATAAAAGTTTAAAATATGTAGGTTTTTGATTATTATTGATAGGATTCTTTCGTTAACACAATCATCTTTTCTATCTTGTTATGAATACTTTTGCAATTCACAACGGCTAATTACTTCCGACAAGGGAAATTCAAAACGTTTTTCAACCTTTTTAGGATATCCGGGGCATATGGGACTGAAGTATGAACATTTTGTATTTTTCAAATGACTTTTAATACAATTTTATATTTTCTGTTGAGTAGCTTACGGGCGGAAACTTTGGCAAATTTGCTGCCCAAGCCAATGCATCCAGCGGACCAGGTTGTCAGTTTGTCCTTTTTTAAATTCCGAAATCCAGGTCTCCCAAATAGTCCGGCAACTGAATACCAATAAATTTTAACAGAAAATTTTATGGTAGGTTTGCGCTAGAATTAACTTTAAAATGTGTTTCCGAAGCGGTATGTAAGAAAAATCTAAAAAGAAAAAAATTATAAAATAATATTGGTATTCAGTTGGCGGACCATTTGGGAGCCCTGGAAATCATACTAGAAATTCCCCCATCATATTCTTTTCTTTAATTAATGACAGACATTATGATATTGTTAAAATTAAAACTCTTCTTTCAGAATTTCCGGTTTAAATCGGACATTTTTGAATTATGGAAAAGGTCAAATTGGCAAATTTTGACGGCGGACGTCCACGTTCATTTTATGTAACAGTTACCTTCAGCAACTGTCTTTCATGATTTAATACCATTTCAAGTCTAGCTAATAGTATTCAGGAAATTAGTTTATATTTATCTAACTTTTCCGTTTAATGTTTCTGGTTTAAAACAAAATTAACTATGAATCAGAAGCAATTCTTTTATATTACATGTTATTGTTGTTAGATCACTATGACAATATCGAGGCTAACGGATAAGGCAGGCTACCACTGTGCATTCACGTATCTTTTATTTTTACAGACCGCTTGAGTCACGTGATGCTCGAATGCACCAATGCAGGTGTATGAAAAGAGCAACACGTCACTCTAGCGGTCTGTAAAATAAGACACTTCAGAAGCACCGCGGTATCCTGTCTTTTTCGTCAGCCTCGGTCAAGATTGAGTAAAAGAATGTTATTTGGGCGTAGTTCCCAATTCATAGTATTCTTTTATAAAAGTTTATCAGTTTGACGCAAATGAAATAAACATGCTTTAAACTAGAAATGCCATTTTATGTTTTTACTGAACTAGTCGCATTAATTCTATTTAATGAGCTTGGAAATCAATAAATGTATTTCTTTCCCACGAGTAGGTTCGCTTTGTTTATGTGCAAAAAATGATGAAATACGATATTCGAGTGATGCCTAGATTTCGTTTTTGTTCTGTTTTACGCACAAGCAAAATTAAAAATAAATTAATAAAATAATTAATAAAATGAATAAATTAATTAACGTTTCAATGGGCTATTATTCGTTATATACGAAAATGAGGAAACCTAAAATTCGAATGTAAATGTATTTTATTTTATCAGCAATCACTATATAGTACTGAAAACAAACAGATTTTTCAAGGAAAACAAAACTGCTCATCACGCAATTTAAAATTTAAAAAAAAGGTCCTTTCGAACTGTACTGGAAAGAAAATGTAGCTTTCCAATTCCTTGTTCTAGGAATTCAGCTAAATTTACTGAAATAAACGAATCTAAAATGGGTGGAACCCGATTATAGAAGATTCAATGCAGTTTTTTTTAATCTAAATTTGAACTGGAATTTCGGAAAATTAGTCAATTCTCATCAAGTTCCACTTGCGGAGACTTACTTTTATCGCCAACTTCATCAATATTTCATCAACCATTGCCATATGTGGGGAGAATGACTGCTGTGTTTTAAATGTAAGAAAATAACAACAATGGTAACAACAACACAGCTGCCAACTTTTACGCTTTTTGCCTACCACTAAAATTTTAAAGAGATTTTCGGCTTCTTTAATCATGAGATTCCGACGATTGAATAACACAATATTTTCTATAAAATTTTAGTGGTTTGAAGAAAGCGTAAAAGTTGGCAGCTATGCAACAATTAACCTTCCGTCTACCAGACGGGTCCATTGGACCCGACATGTACATTCAAAATATTTATTCAAACCAGAAATTTCTTCAAAACAAACTAAATGTATAAATCAGACAATAATAAGTTAAATAAACAAATTAAATAGTTTTAAGTAAAAATTCTGGTGTAGAATGTTTTTATAAATCTTGAGTAAAATTTCCGGTAGTTCTAGGGTTAAAGTAATTTACGAGTAACCACGTTTTCTAAAGCTCATAAAGGAAAACCGATTTTAGAAAAATAAGCCCCTCTGGAATCTGAAACCGCTTTCTTTCAGCCATTTTCTGTGATAGTAGCTCCACCCCAAATAACGCCTTAAAATGAATTTCAATAATTTTCATATACATTTTTGTAAATATTTATATGTAGTATCCAACGCAAACTTTCGGCATTTATAAAGAATATACGGGCACATATGGGGAATTTTTTACAAGGAAATGGTAACTTCGGATAACCATAAGTTATGATTTTTATTAATTTTGTAATTTTTATTTCTCTGTTTCACACAGTTTTTATAAACAGATCATTATACAAAATTACCAGTTATGCATCTTTGGTATCTATGTATCCTCAGTTAATGCCATGAAATTCCGTGCAGCAGTTTTTGAGAAAATCCGTTTTTTAAAAAATCGAAAGAACATTTTTACCTCATTAAATATCAATATTTATAGTGTGATAACAGGGGAAATATATTGTCAGATATGTAGCCGCATCTGGGAAAAAATCAGTAAATTTGATTGAAAAGCATGTTTCCAATGCTTATCCGGCTTTGCCCTTTACGATTAACCAGGTTTTCGAAAGCTTGTAATTGAAGATTGATTATGGAAAAATCAGCCATTCTAGAAATTGAAACTGCTATATTTCAGCCATTTTCTAAGATAGAGACACGACAATTAAAGTAAAAATTAAGATTAACCAGGTTTTCGAAAGCTTGTAATTGAAGACTGATTATGGAACAATCAGGCATTATAGAAATTGAAACTGCTATATTTCAGCCATTTTCTAAGATAGAGGCACAACAATTAAAGTAAATTTACGTTTAACCAGGTTTTCGAAAGTTTATAAATGAACACTGATCATGCAAAAATCAGCCATTCTAGGAATTGAAACTGCTATATTTCAGCCATTTTCTAAGATAGAGGCACAACAAATAAACTAAATTTACGTTTAACCAGGTTTTCGAAAGCTTATAAATGAAGACTGATTATGTAACAATCAGCCATTCTATAAATTGAAACTGCTATATTTCAGCCATTTTCTAAGGTAGAGACACAACAATTAAAGTAAATTTGCAATTAACCAGGTTTTCGAAAGCTTAGAGATAAAGACTGATTATAGAAAAATCAGACATTCTAGAAATTGAAACTGCTATATTTCAGCCATTTTCTAAATAGAAACTATTATATTTCAGCCATTTTCTAAGATAGAGGCGCAACAATTAAAGTAAATTTATGACTAACCAGGTTTTCTAAAGACTATAAGTGAAGATTATTTATGTAAAAATCAACAATCCTAGAATTTGAAGGCGATATATTTCGACCATTTTTTAATATAGACGCAAAACGAAATCGGCTCCGGAATCTGCGCATGAATGCCGAACATTTAAGGGTAAAAAACTTTCGGATTCCAAATATCTTTGCGCAACTGTATAACCCTTAACGCTCCGGCGTCTATTGCACAAATTTTATTCGATTCGCACCACTTTTTAAAAAGAAGTTTCCTTTAAGTACAGAATTTTAAAAATGCTCTCATTAAATAAGGTAAATTTTATTTTTTTTATTACTGGTACCAAAAACAAATTTTGCAAAGACTGATAATGTCGCCGCAGCGGAGCCAACAGAGTTGTAAGGGTTAAATATGAAATCTTTACGTGGCCGACCTTTTGAAATATGATGGCGTGTGATGCCGCCCAAAGAATTTGGTTGAGAACTTGGTTAGCTCTGTACACACCAGGTTCATATATACGAGTGACTTTATATAAATCAATATTTGGACACAGGATAGATTCGGTATCTGACTGTCATGATCGGTGAAAATATGCCGATATTTTAAGTGATTGCTTCCCTCCGAACGGTTGTAAAATGTAGATTCTTACATCTTATAACGGTAGTTACCGAAAAAAATAATAAAAAATAAATAAATAATAAAATTAAAAATATAGAGGCATTAGCTAACTCGCTGAATGCGTAGTTTTGAAATTTCGAATAGTTTAAATTTTGAATACTATTATGTTACTATAAATATGGTATTTTTGAGAATGAAGCCTATAAACAGGATAATAAAGTAAAATAGTAATGAATGGCAAATTCAGGGCTGCCACAAGCGACTATTTTTGTATTCTGTTTGCATCACTATTAAAAAAACGATTTTGTAGCATATTTCTCTTGCAAATGTTTTCGAGCAGTATGTCAATATTTTTTGTTTTGAGAAAGTGGTGGAGGGTAGAATTAAAAAATAGTCCCCTATGGCAGCCCTGTAAATTCTCCAATTTGCGCTTTAAGCGAGATAGTACCTAGTTAACACTAGAAAAGCCGGGAATTTTAGTAAAATTTTATAAAAATATTTCATACCAGAATTTTGATTTAAATCAGTTTAACACCTTATCGCATTTTCGCCTTATTTAACGTGTTTCTTCTTTGTATCTTTTAAACTTATTTTATAATGAAATTTCTGGTTTGATCCGAAATATATTCATATGGTAGAGGTCGAAATGACTGCTAACGGCCGTTCTAGTGTTAACTCTGTATGGATCATCCTTCGTCTCCTGATCGCGATTTTTATACTGTTAACCCCTTCAGTGTTGCCAGTGGGCTACTTTTTTTAAATTCAGATTTCTTCATTAGCACCACTTTTTTGAAATAGTAAAATTCGCCTTGTTTAATGACATATTAATTAACGCGAAAACAAGGGGAATTTTACCATTTAAGAAAACTGGTGCAAATTAAGAAAAATGAATTTCAAAAAAGTTACCCACTGGAAACACTGAACCCCTTGGGTACATTTGACGAGACTCGTCATGCAGTTGGCCACCGGCGCCTTATTGTATGTGCTATTTATATTACTAAGAAAAAACAATGTAGTGCATTTCTCGTCCACTATGTTATCAAAATGTATACGTTTTTGTTTTGAGAACGTTGTGCGATATGGAATTAAAAAATATATATATATGCCAGTGGCAGCTCTAAAACAAATGTGTTCCTGAGGGGTTAAATATTTTAAGCAAATTGACCTATCATACAACCCTTTTTATAGAAAAAGGTCACATAACCGTTATTTACCTCTATTCTGACCATATTATTGCTCATATTATAGTCAGAATAGAGTTAAATTATATTATGAATAAGATTTCTAGAAAAACGGTCGTAAGATTGGATCCTCTTCTAAATTTTAATAGACTGCAAATAAATCTCTTCTGCCACCCCTACTCATAGAAACGAACTGAGATATTCAGTAATTTCGTGTGACAATGGATAAAACAGGTAAGGCAATTATTTTTAAATTATGTAATATTTTCATATATCGCTTATTGCAAGCGTTACTCTAATAAAAGACTAATAGTCAATCTTTACGTTAGTATTTTGGAGTCCCATTTAGCTCATTTTGTTTTGGTCTATCTGGTATTATTAAAGAGTTTTCAATGCTAAAAAGTTTCGTGTGGTGCAAATAAATCTCAGAGAAATATATAAAGAAATTGCAGTTGAACACCGTGACTACCAGGACGTACGCTACGTACATCCTCTCATTTCAGTAATCCGCGACAATGACGTACACCCCATACGTCGTTCACTAGACAATAATGGCTCCATATTTAAAACCGAATTGCTCTGTGATATGCAACTGATATAACAGGGCACCAAAGGTGAGTCAAAGGTGATATAAGGTGAGTTTTATGGCACAAACATTTTACATCGCATAGCCTGGTGTATAGCCGCTGCCATCGAAATACTCAAGAACAGAGGACACGAGTTGTGACGTCATCACTAATCGACCGACTTCTGACACGTGTTGGAATTCACACCGGGAATTTTTGAATAGAAATTTTCTGTTATTTTATTTGTGAAATACATATCATCTTATAAAACAATAATAACTACAGTAAACCCTCGATTTAACGGACTAATTGGGACTAAGATGTGTCCGTTAAATCGCAAAGTACTATTTATAATATTATTTTGTTATAATTATAGTACATATATATATTGTTACGTGCTTGTAATTACATATATTATTACAGTGCAAATTACATATATATATATAATATATATATACAATATATACAGTGTATATACATGTAGTGTATATATACAATATATGTGTATATATACAATATATGTATATACATAAATATATATTGTATATACATATATACTACTGTGTATATATATATATATAAACACAATACATTAGTTTTAATAATACAATATTGGTAATGAAATACAAACGAATTAACACATATGCAACTTTTATGCATGCATAGAACGAAAAGCATATCACATGGCCGCATAGGTCGCCAGCATCATTGCGCATGCTTAGAACGAAAACCACGCTGCAGTGAGAATCAAAGCGCGTGCTTTCGGCGTTTCGTGTTCTTTCCCTTTTTTTAAGGTTTCGTTCATTTGATCACGAGACATTGTGTCGCCACAGATATAATAAATATATTTTTTTTTATTTTACCGAGAAATCGCTTTTTAAAAGTAGTAAAAAGAAATGCTTTGTCGTTGTTCATTGCTTGATTTTTTACATATAAAAGCTTAAAAGAGGGTTGCGTGTTGATTCTCAAGTAGGGGAGGGGGAGGGGGGGCCAGTAAGACTTTTTTTTTTCGAGGCGTGTTTCATCGTTTTAGAAGCTGTTTTATCATGGAGGCTTCCAGTAAATAATAGTGATAAATAAATATTTGACATTTGTCAAATATGAAAATTTGAAATACGGGCGTTGAATTTCAGGTTAGGGAGAGTGGAATAAATTTAAATTAACGATTTTGATTTGTTAATTTAAGGATAAAGTGTTTTAAAAGGGATATTAAACGAAACCCTCTGTGCGATCTGCGATCACACTTACCCACTTGTTTTACTTTAACTTTTGTTTAATTTTTAATTTTTAATTTTTTTTGTTTAATTAGTCCGTTGAATCCGAAGTCCGTTGAACCGAGGTCCGTTAAATCGAGGGTTTACTGTATTTAATCTTATTGGTGAGAATCCGGAATTCCTAAATAAAAATTCTGCCAGATGCGGAATGCCACAGTGTTGCCGCATCTGGCTGATTTTTTATTGGGGATTCCAAATTCACACCAGTAAGTTTAAATAGGTATTATTGTTTTATAAGATGATAGATATTACGCAATAAAAATAAAATTGCTATTCAAAATTTTCCGGTGTGAATTCGAACACTTGTGAGAAGTCGGTCGATTAGTGATGACGTGACACCTCATGTCCTCTGGTCTTGAGTATTTCTATGGCAACGGTATAGCCCATCACCAGGAAAATAAATTTTCTTGGAATACAGGACATTCATGTGTGTTTGTTCAAAGTATGGATAAAATTACTTATTTTTTCTTACCTTTTCTATATGCACTTAATACCGAGGTGTACAAGATCAATAACGAAAGGCCATTTGCGTTTAATATACGAAGTAAATCGCCAGAGGACGCTTAAACCCTGCCCAAGTAAATTCTGACTAATCGTGGAAAACCTGAATCAAAATTCTGACCTTGCGGACAGAATAGAAATCAACTTGTTCAATGGTAATTTGGGCAGGGTTTGTGCTAAATCACGTGGTTAAAACCGGCTACACTTTGTCGTCAGTTTTTAGCGAAATCAGGCCGTTACATATATTGAGTAGGCAATGGGTAATATACATGTGCGATATTAATTGTAAAGGTGAAAAACTCTTTTTAGATACATTTTGCCAAACACATTAATCAATTTATTCTTGCTTGATGTTGAATTTAAACTAAATCAAAGTTCTAGAACTGTGTTATCGTGTCAAATTCGGGCTTCTTACAAAAGAAAGAAAAATGTTTCTGATCATTTTAAAGCTGATCCCGGTATAAAAAGTTACAAAATATCAGTTAAATTTTAAAACGTTCTCAATTGACTGTTACTTATATTATTATTCTATTATTATTCATAGCTGGGTAAATTTTGTTTTCGTGATAAAATAATGTGATTTTACCAGAAATAACCCGAACTATTCTCCATAACAAAAGTTTCTGTTGATCATGTTAACACAAAAAAGTCAAATTATTTTTCAATTTAAAATGGAAATATTTAATTTCAAACCACTTGTCTCATTTTATCATCGCAATTCTGTCATGTAAGAAAGTTAATATTTACTTCACTTTTACTGTTTTGCAAACAACAAACGTATCGGCAGGATGTGGGATTGTTCTAAGGCAACGCTAGGCTTTAAGGGAAGACAAGACTGGGTGGAATCCTATGGAAAATATGCCAGCTGTAAGATCCGCTTCCTCGAAAACTACCCGACCGATTTTGGTGAAATTTGAAATCTATAGTCACTGGATTATACTCAAGATTTATGACAGACAGTTTTTTCTGCCATTAAAATTTTCACTTTAGTGCAATGACAATTTTTCAGAATTTTTTAAATTTTCAGATTTTTTTTCTGAAAATAATTAAACTTTTTAAAAACTGTCTGCTATATATAACAGGGTTACTACGCTTTCAGGTGAAATACCAGTATTTGTATCCAGAAAAACTAATCTTACTTTATCTAACATAATCGTGCAATTTCAGAAGCCGAGACTTTCTCTAAATGAATACTGGTGTTTAGTCAGGGAATTCCCTGACCCCGTAGGAACCCTGATATAATCTTATATTTATGTTCTACTACCAAAAAAATTATCAAAATAAGACGAGTACTTTATGAGATAATGGGATTTTTACGTGAAAAGTACCATTTTTCTGGAGAGACAAAAAACTTCGACACTTCTAACTTGTGTGCAGTTCTTGCACAATTTTATCAAACACAAGAATTAAAGTATATATATATAAACACTTGGATAAATCTACTTTCACATAATAAATGAGGTAATGTTGAAACCCTTATCAGTTCTATGTCACTTGCCAAGTGACTTCCGGACCAGCATCTCTTACACGTATTTTATTCATTTAGCACCACTTTTTATTAATTTCGCTCATTTCTACTTTTAACCCGCTCAGAATCCTTTTTTTTCCTCACCAGTAAAACTTTACTGTAAAATTTGCTTTATTTAATCAGCGCATTTTCTCGATTCAAGAAAACACAAATTTCTGTTTTTAATAAACGGTGACAAAAGTTTAAAAATTTCGTAAAAGGCTCCCGTCCCGAAGGTGTTAATGGGTTAACCTCTTAACCCCTTGAGGGGAGGTGGGATTTATTTTATCCCACCTACGATTAATGAAGATTTACACAAAAAATTTTATGAAATTTTACTTTTCTAACTTTGGTGGAAAAAAAGACGCAAAATTGCTTTTCCATATTTTGATATAAAAATTTTCTAAATTTCCGGTGGGAATTCATCATTTTGCAAACGCAATTGCTTGCCCAACAAGGGGTTAAAGGTCGCATTAAATTACGGTTTAAACCCTTGAGGGGAAAGCTAAAATGTCTCTAAATATTGAATTCTCACCGGAACAATCGAAAAATTTTATTTTTAAATAAGGAAAAACAATTTTTCAGCGATTTTCCTCTAAAATTAAAAATATAAAATTTAGTTAAATTTTTCTGGTGAGAATCTTGTTTAAATTAGGTGGGATATATTTTATCCCACTGTGGTATTACCATAGCTGCCAACATCTTACGCTTTTTCAGACCGCAAAAATTTTTTAGTTAATTTTATCTTTATAAATCGCCGTTATCTACCGATTAAATAAGGCAAAATTTTCTATTAAATTTTTGTGGTCTGAAAAAGCGGAAGAGATGGCAGCTATGGTATTACTAACAATGTGCCGTTAATTTGAAGGTATAATTATTAGTGGAAGTTCTTTTTAGTTAACATGCGTTGTGTAGTATTGCAATAAAAACTCTCCGTTCTTTGAGGTCAGTAATTGTAAAAAAATAGAAAAAGGAAACTTCTTACTTGTATATCTGTAAATAAATGATGGGGACACCTTTAAGCATAAATCAATCTTTTATTTCATCTTGAAGAAGAGAAGAAAAGGCTTCCCGTTGGTCACCGTTCATAAATTAATTCTTGCCAATAAAAGCATCTACTCCACTTGCAGATAGATATTTCTTTTAAAAATTAAAGTGCAGCATAAATCAAATTTAGTATTGATGAGAAACGTAATTAAAATCTTTTCCACGGTATCAAGAAATAATTTAACAGGAGTTGTTAAAATCGTAGACAACGTTTTCGAAAAACTTTTTATCGGATTCCATATCCATCAGCAGACAGACCGGAGCCGGAGCCCCCGATCTTTTTAAAACCAAAACTAAGTCATGACAGCTTTCCAACAAAACAGATTCTGATTTAAAATTAACGGAATTTTTAATTTATAGTAAGAATACGGGGACTTCAAAAGTTACTGAAAGAAAAGATTTAAATCTATTAGAGAATTTAAAATATTAGGTAATGTCTTAATAAACAAATCCGAAAGAAAACATTTAAAAAGCTTTATTTTTATTTGCTACACGCACGGCGAATAGACACACCTCCGAAAGTTCAACATCCATTCAATGCATATGCCGTGAGAGACTTGCTCCGATGACGTCATCACAATCGTACAAAGTTCAAAGGAGAAGCACCCTATGCCAGACGCAGCCGAACGTCAGCGAACTTGCCGATGTGTGGTCGAAACGAATCGCCCGCGCAAACATATGGATTTAAGTTTAAAGAACATTGATGAATAAGGCCAAAAGAAATAAAACAGTAACATAATTTAAACACTGTGAGATTTCATCTCATAATACCCCCATTTACCGAATAAAATTTTGGCAGAGCAAGTGATGTAAAAGGTAAAATTAAATAAAAACCTTTTACAGAAACGGGATGACAAAATTTTAGATGCCAAAGACAGAGAGAAAAAAACTATAAGTTAGAATATTAAAATAAAGCCAAAAGTTTAACTGCTGCAAATAAAAATTAGTGGTGACCAAAATGGAAGAGAGAAGAAAAAGAAAATACATCAAAAGTATACATAGTATATTCAAATAGTATACATAAAAAATGCCAAATCTTTCCATTTATGGCAATTGCAGTATGATGTTATAAACTTATTTTCACAGATAATACTTAAGTACAAATGCTAAAGAAAATGAGAATTAGCATACATAAAATCCTATGTATTACTTAAGTAAAAATGCTAAACAAAATCAGAATTAGCATATCTAAAATGAGAATTGGCATATATAAAATGAGCTCATTATCAAACATTTAATTAAATTGGTATACCATATAAGAAAAGTTGCATTTTACAAGCAACAAAGATAAAATAACTTCAGTATTTGACCATTGCCTAGGACTTACAATTTATAAAATAGAGCACTTATTTTTTTTTAATTACTCTAAACTGGCCATACATAAAAAATATCTTTAGTAACATTTTCACAATATGATATTCATCATTTTTTTTTAATTCAATTTAATTTAGAACTAAATATGTAACTTCAAACAACCAGCTGTATTCCACATGAACAAGTGGCCAAACCGTGCACTAAATGACCACCCACATGTAAAACACAGATAGTAAAGGTAGTTGCAACAATATATATGTATATATGAGAGAGACATGTCTAAAGGAATTAAGTGTTATATTGCTGAAACATATACTCTTACTACTTTTCATAGAACCTGAAAATATGTATTGCAAAAGCAATATATCAACAAACACCAATACTTCTTGTATTATTTACTCATCAAAAATTTTCAAAGTATATACTGTTCTTTAAAATATGAGACATCACTTAATACACTTTTTACATATGCATAAAGATAAACTCATAGACTTAAAGATAAACGGACAAACGATGGTTTTAAGAATAAGTGGGTATTTGGTTGAGTGGGTGGGGATCCCCAGAAAAAAAAAATCCTTTCATATACAATGAAAGATTTTTAAAAAAATGACACTATCATGGGAAATTTAAATTTTTAAGTGTACCATAATATAAATATTATAAATCATTTACATAAAATATTTCATGCACAAAAATCAAGAGAATTATGTAAAAAATATACTATTTTCCACAATCATACAACAATATACACTGTGACTACTCATGTTTTACTCAAGATTTCAGGTGGCTTGGCTTTTCCCTAAACAAGGCTCCTGATACCTTGTGCAAAAAGAAAAAAATAACTATATACATTAAATAGCACAATATACCATCCCATAACTGCCAAAACAACAGCAATGTCCTTCTTTACAGATCCTTGATACCTTAGCGTTTTAAACACAATTTAAAGTTTGCATGAAAAATAAATGTTATCAGAATGTTAAAAAACACGCTGAAAGTTTTGGTACACAAAAAGACATCAGTTATGTGTATTGTTGCAAAGGTGTAAACATTGTGTTTACCATGTAGAAACAAACGCATATTTCTAGATGACATACACAAAAAGGCAACATCAACTTAACAGTTGAATAGACATTATACAGGAACATTAGACGAGAATTTTTTTTGAGGGGGCGACAACACAACATCTGTGTGCTTCACTTCTTTTGAAGCTAATCATTAACTTTCAGTAATCACCATTTTCGAACACACTACAAGGATGAATTATAAGGCACTGAAGTAGACAAAATGATGTTGTATTTGGTGAAAAATCGATAATGTAATGAAGATTCCCACACACATCTTGGGTAAACAAATGACATAAGTAGGTGGGTGATGATATCAATAAGCACTTTTTCTTTAAATTTCTTAGCAGAGTTGCCAAGTCTCCGGCTTTTTGCACACCACTATAATCTTAGAGAAAATCTGGTTCTAATAAATCACCGAAATGTTCCAATTAAATAAAATAACATTTTCTGTATTAAAATACTGGTATCCAAAAAGCCGGAGACTTGGCAGCTCTGTCTTAGTAATTTCGAAGATTCACTAAGGAACACTTCTATATCAAAAGGCGCTGTTAAATAGTTACTAAGAACTGTGCTTTTCTTTTCTTTTTATGTAATCTTGTACAGGAATTGATTTGATGCTTAAATTTTTTTTTTATTTCTTCATTAATAATAAATCTTCAGAATTCATTCAATTAATTACTTGTGTAAAAATATGAGGCATATGACAACATAAAAATTTAGAGACTTTGGGTGTATTCACAAATGAAAACAAAGGCACAATAAAATTTTTGAAATATGGGGAATTTCGACAGAAAATAAATTGATCTTGAGAATTCCTGAATCAAAATACAACTCTTATAACTGCAGGTATATGTAACAATCAACATTGAAAGTAACTAATTTTATAATATTTCATAAATCTTCTTGATTTAACAAAAAAATATTTTGCAAAAATAGCAACACTGACTTTTAGGAGCAGATAAGTCAACCAATCCACTTAGTAAATATAATTTACGTCTCACAAGAGAAAAGGGCAACCAACAAAACTTCCATAATCAGGTCTTGTGACAGCTAATACTTAAGAAAACATTTGAGATAACTCGTAAATCTTATTTAGCTTTAAAGACAAACATCGAAGATATTGAATTGAATCAGACATTGTAAGGATAAAATGACTCAAACATGACATGACTCTCCTTCAATAGTTACTTCAGCGTTGAAAAGGAAGCATAAATTTTAAAGTTATTGTTTTAAAACAATGAGTTGAGCAGATAAGTATAGTATTAATATATTTATCTTCTATCATCAAACAAGGAAAATACTAGTGAAGAGGTCAGCACAAATGGATACAACTCATTAGTGAATGGCCAACTTCATCAGGTAAGAAACTGTTGAAAATGAAGCAAAGTTTTTTTGCAGGTGAGTATTTTTTTTTTCTTAACAGGTTGGAATAGAAACTCTTAGAGCAGCATCTGTAGAGAAACAGTCTTTAAATATGGGAAACAGCAGTGACACACAGTTAAAATTATTGCAGAGAAACACTGACAATATGAGAACTTATTTTAAAATCTGTATAAAACCATAAGATTTTTTAAAAAAATAGATGATGTAAAATAATTTCAAGAATATAACTGTAACAGGAATGAAGTAGCCCCATGCCTACTTCTTCTCAAGAGAAAAAAATAATGCTGCTTTCATTCCTTTTCTGAGAACAACGTGAGAATCTTGACTGTTGAAAACTGTCATAGTCTGCACATACGATGAAGTGGAAAGGTCTTGATGTCAAAATTACAACTTGCCATAAGAATATATTTAAAAAAATGAAGCAACAAGTATTTTTCAAATATAAAATTTTGTCAGCTGAGAATTCTTTTAGAAACAACATGAGAACAGTTATATAATAAATGTGAAAATATTCTTAAATGCATACATTCTTAATTTGTAAATTGCAGATTATCTTTGCACTAAGCCAAACTGTATGATTATAATAGAATATCACAGTCCAGATGGTATAAGAATAAATCTATGAACAAACTCTTGTATTCAAATTATTGTTAAACAAAATATATTGATTTGAAATTTGTAGAATAGAAGCATAGAAATCTCTAAGAATGTTATATAGGATATTTACAACTAATAACTTCTGTGAAGAATTTCAGCTTCAGAATAATAAGTATGACATAAGAATAAAATTTCTCAGTACCAATAATCATGATTTCAAAAATAATGCTTATAAATATATAAATAGGATTTGCAAATTTGTTGCAATTTAATAGTGCCAAAATAGAATTTAATTTAAAAAACCAAAGTCATAGCCTCTTAAAATATGAAATATGTTCTGAGAACAATTTTATTATTTCAAATTCATTAGAATTTATCTAAGAACAATATATAATTCATTTCAAAAATATATATATCAAATAATCATTCCTTAAAAAAAATTATGTTCTCTAATAATTCATTATAAATAGAAGAATATGTAGATGAAATTCTTTCAAATAAAACTATTTAAATGGAATAATAATTGTGCATCATCAAAAATATGAAATTGATCTTAATTTAAATAATTGTTTTAAAAAATATGGCAAACTTAGTAAAATATATTATATTCTTCAAGTTGGAGCAGAACAAAATTCATTCTAGAATTATAAAATTTAATTCTTCAAAGTAGAAAAAATCCATGCAAGAAATTTTTTGAGAACAGAAACTTCCAATACTAAAAAAATATTGTCATATGTAGTTATGCAAAAATTCTTGCATAAAATATTCCATATTTCTTAAAATTCACTAAAAGAACAAATCTTGAATTCTATTAAACACTTCTAAAAAAATTTTTTTTAAGTTATTCTGAGAACAAAAGTTCTAAAATATTGCGATTTTCTTTAAATCAATTTAAATTTTCTTTAGAACCACTTTTTTGCGGCACCAAAATGTGGTATTACTAATAATGTGCCGTTATAATTATTAGTGGAAGTTCTTTTTAGTTAACATGCGTTGTGTAGTATTGCAATAAAAGCCCTCCGTTCTTTGAGGTCAGTAATTGTAAAAAATAGAAAACGGAAACTTCTTACTTGTATATCAGTAAATAAATGATGAGGACACCTTTAAGCATAAATCAATCTTTTATTTCATCTTGAAGAAGAGAAGAAAAGGCTTCCCGTTGGTCACCGTTCATAAATTAATTCTTGCCAATAAAAGCATCTACTCCACTTGAAGATAGATATTTCTTTTAAAAATTAAAGTGCAGCATAAATCAAATTTAGTATTGATGAGAAACGTAATTAAAATCTTTTCCACGGTATCAAAAAATAATTTAACAGGAGTTGTTAAAATCGTAGACATCGTTTTCGAAAAACTTTTTATCGGATTCCACATCCATCAGCAGACAGACCGGAGCCGGAGCCCGCGATCTTTTTAAAACCAAAACTAAGTCATGACAGCTCTCCAACAAAACAGATTCTGATTTAAAATTAACGGAATTTTTAATTTATAGTAAGAATACGGGGACTTCAAAAGTTACTGAAAGAAAAGATTTAAATCTATTAGAGAATTTAAAATATTAGGTAATGTCTTAATAAACAAAACCGAAATAAAACATTTAAAAAGCTTTATTTTTATTTCCTCCACGCACGGCGAATAGACACACCTCTGAAAGTTCAACATCCATTCAATGCATATGCCGTGAGAGACTTGCTACGATGACGTCATCACAATCGTACAAAGTTCAAAGGAGAAGCACCCTATGCCAGGCGGAGCCGAACATCAGCGAACTTGCCGATGTGTGGTCCAAACGAATCGCCCGCGCAAAAATAAATATGGATTTAAGTTTAAAGAACATCGATGAATAATGCCAAAAGAAATAAAACAATAACATAATTTAAACACTGTGAGATTTCATCTCACACCCACCGCTTCTCAAGGGGTTAAAAATTCAAATTGCTTAACGACATCACTTTTTTGAAAAAGAAATTTTTACCTTATTTAATGACAGGCAAAATGATACCATAATAAAGCCAATTACACTATTTTAGAAAACTGGTGAGAATCAAACAATCTGAATAAAAGACACAACCCGGGAGCGAGAATTAAGGGGTTAAATAGATTTTTGCAGTTTTATAAATAAGTATTGATCCCGAAATTCGATAAGTCGACAAATTCGTCTATTTGAATATTAAATTAAATTTTTTAAAGCCGTAAAGAAGCGTTGTTAACAAAAATGATTATGTAAATAACGGTTTGAACAATTTTCATTATCTATACTTCTATACTCCTATTATAAACAGGAAGAAATTGTTTATTTGTAGGAGGTAAGCTCTGGAACTACCGAACCGATTCCAGAAGTAATGGTATCAAAATGATGGTGTTAGCCCAACTTAGAACGTAGAATATATCTTATGTCGGTGCCACTACCCCAAAGGGGGTGTAGGCGCAAAAAAACGTTCTAAAAATGCGATTTTAGCGTTACTGAAGGGCCTAGAAATATGCAATTTTGAATATTAATTACTTATAAGATATAAATGATGTCAAGAACAGTTCTTAAACAATTCGAAATTTAAAAGGGGTGAAAATGCACAAAAAGCGTTCTAAAAAACGTTCTAAATGGTAGTTTCTACACAATCTCAGGCAATACCAAACAGATTTAAAAAATATTGGTGTCAAAATGATGGTGACAACACTTGCTACAAGATAGGCTATGTTTTATGTCGGTGTCACAACCCCAAAGGGGGTGCAGGAGCAAAAAACATTCTAAAAATGCGATTTATGTGTTACTGAAGGGCCTAGAAATATGAAATTTGAAATATTAGTTACTTATAAGATATAAATGATGTCTAAGTTCTTAAACAATTCGAAATTAAAAAGGGGTGAAAATGCACAAAAAGCGTTCTAAAAAACGTTCTAAATGGTAGTTTCTACACAATCTCAGGAAATACCAAACCGATTTAAAAAATATTGGTGTCAAAATGATGGTGACAACGCTTTCTCCAAGATAGGCTATGTTTTATGTCAGTGTCACTACCCCAAAGGGGGTGAAGGAGCTAAAAACTTTCTAAAAATGCAATTTATGTGTTACTGAAGGGCCTAGAAATATGAAATTTTAAATATTAGCTACTTATTAGATATAAAGGATTTCTAAGAACAGTTCTTAAACAATTCGAAATTTAAAAGGGGTGAAAATGCGCGAAAAGCGTTCTAAAAAACGTTCTAATTGTGGTTTCTACACAATCTCAGGAAATACCTAACCGATCTAAAAAATATTTGCGTCAAAATGATGGTGACAACCTTTGCTCCAACATAGGTGATGCTTTATGTCGGTGCCACTACCTCAAAGGGAGTGCAGGAGAAAAACGTTCTAAATTGCGGCTTTTGCGATACGGAAGGGCCTAGAATCGTGAAATTTGGAATGGTAGTTAGTTATAAGATATCAATGATCTCTAAGGACATTTCCTAAAAAAATTGAAATTTAAAAGGGGGTCAAAGTGCGCAAAAAGCGTTGTAAAAAACTTTCTAAATCGCGATTTCTATGTAATCTCAGGAAGTACTGAACCGATTACAAATATAATAGTGTAACAATGATGGTGACAGATCTTGCTCCAAGATAGGCTATATTTTATATCTGTTTCCACTACCCCAGAGGAGTTGCAGGAGTAAAATGCGCGGGAAGCGTTCTAAAAACGTTCGATTTGTCGGCAATATCTCAGGAAGAATGAATCTGATTTCAAACGTAATGGTAGGAAATTGATGCTGACAGCCTCTGCTCTAACATAGACGCTATTTTATGTCGGTATCACTATCACCAAGACGTTGCAGGAGCAAAAAAGCGTTCTAAATTTCGATTTTTGTGATCGGTAGGGGCTAGCAACTTAAAATTAGGCAAGGTACATATTTATTAGATATAAATGATCTTTAAGAACAGTTTCGAAAAAATTGAAAATTTAAAAAGGCGTGAAAATCCGCGAAAAGCGTCCTAAAAACGTTCTAAATTGCGATTTCTACTCAATCTAACGAAATACCAAAGCTATTTCAAAAGTAATGGTTGCAAATGAATGGTGACAGTCCCTGCTATAACATAGGTTATATTTTATGTTGCTGTCACTACCATCTGAGGCAGTGTTGATTTCAGGGGGTGGCATGGGGGGGACATTCCCCCCCGGAAGATTTAAGATTTTGGGTTTTCAATGGTCAAAAAGTGCAATTCCCCCCCCCCCCCAGAATTCTATAATGTCCCCCCCGGAGCCACAGAAATCCCTCCCGGAGAAAAGTTTCTAAATTCAACACAGATCTGAAGGTTGCAAAAGCAAAACATGTTCTAATTTGCGTTATTTGCACAACTGAGGGGTCTAACACTTTGAAGTATGCCATGGTATTTACTTACAAGATGCAACTGCTTTCTAAGAACAGTCGAAAGAAAATTCCAAATTTAAAAAAATGAAGTGAGTGAAAAGCGTTATAAATTACAATTTTTAAGCAAACTTATAAATTACCAAACCGATTAAAAAAATAATGATGACAAATTTTGGTGATAGAACCTGCTCAATCATAAGCTATATTTTATGTCTGCTCCACTACCACCAGAGGGTTGCAGGAGCTAAAAACTTTCTAAATTGCGATTTCTGTGATACTGAAAAGATTAGAAACTTTAAATATGACATGATAGTTACTTATAAAATATAAATGCCCTCGAAGGAACGTTGAAAATAAATTCGAATTAAAAAGGGGTGAAGCGAAAGGGAGGTGTGAAAAGCATTCTAAAAAAGTTCTAAATTACGATTCTATGCAATTTCAGGGAATATAAATCGATTATAAAAGTAATATTTGCGAATCAATGGTAACAGTCTCTAATCCTACACCGGCTATATTTTATGCCGGTGATTCTACCACCTGGGGTTCGCAGGAACAACAAACGTTCTAAAAAAGGGCTTTAAAAGCTTTTTAAATTACGTTTCTGTGGAATATTAGTAAATAACAAACCGATTTCAAAATTAATGTTGGCAAATTAATGGTGACAGTTCCTGTTTCAACATAACCCTTTATGTTGAGAGAGGTGGTAGGACTTGGAATTTGACATGATGGTTAATTTTAAGCTGTAAGAAGGTGGTTTCTACAAAATTCAAAACTTCAAAGGAATACTGAAATGAGCGTATTAATTGAGCATAAAAGTTTCAAAATATTTTTTAAATTATCATCTATTTAGTTTTATTTCATTTTATTAATTTAAGTCTCATTTCTGCCTAATGCAGTGTAATAATGATGTTTAATCAAATTGAGTTTTAAATAGTAATTTTTTAATTATTCCTAAAAGTAATAAGTACCTTTTAATAAAAAAAACTTTTTAATAAAATAAAATATTACCTTTTAATAAAATAAAAATTTAGTTAGTACCTTTTAATAAAAAAAAAACTTTTTAATGAAATAAAATATTACCTTTTAATAAAATAAAAATTTACTTAGTACCTTTTAATAAAAATTAGACCTATAAATATCACTTGGCATATTTGAAATATTACGCGAGCAAAGCCGCGGGGTTTGCTAGTTTTCTATATAGAAAAGAAAATTTAGAAAAACAGTGTAACATTACAAAAAATTCCCTTACAGAAATATTTGTTCTTATATTGTACATTTGGTTTCCTTTGCGCATTCCTGAATACGAACCGTATATTATAAAGGTGCCACACCACATCATACTAAAATTTAATTCAGTTGGGAAATGTACATTAATACTGAAATTTCTTCATGTAAACCTACATACATTCTTATTTTTTGTGAAACCCTATACCATGGAATTATTATTAAAGAAGAACTGACATAAACTTAACCCCTGAGCGACGAGAGCCCTTTGCTAATTTTTAATCTTTTATCACCGGGTTTTATAAAAATTAAATTTTCTGAAATTAAATCGCGAAAATGTCCTGATTAAACAAAGTAAACTTTACAATAAAAGTAACTGGTGCGAATAATGAAGGATTATGAACCCCTTAATTGGTGCGTATAACGGTCGCTCGTCCCAAAGGGGTTAAAAATTGAAGCTTCAACTATAATCGCTCTTGCAGGGGATTGATTAGAACCAGGTTGAACTTCCACCAGTAAATTTAAATAGAATGTTTCTCTTTATTTAAACGCTTTATTAATCCAAAACTACAATAAAAAATAATCGATGAAACAGCTATTTTTTTTTTTTTTTCTGGTGGAAGTTTACATGGGCGATAGTTAGCACCTGCTTTTCCGTCATACTGTAACAACCTGCTGTTAGTGCCTGTGAAAAATATTTTAATACAACATTACGAGTAAAATACCTTTCCAAATTTTCACCAGTAAAAACAAATAGAAACTTTTACGATATTTGGGAAAAAATATTTCCATGAAAAAGGGCGCTTAACCTTTTCAGCTCTGGGAGTGAATTTCTTCAAAATGCTCAAATGTCACATTTGCACCAGTATTTTGTAAACAAATGACTCGAACAAAAAATGCAAGCGAAGAACAAACGAAAGAATGCATTAACCCCTAATTCTCTCTCCCGTGATACTCACGGGTTGTGTCTTTTATTCAGATTGTTTGATTACCACCAGTTTTACAAAATAGTGCAATTGGCATCATTATGGTATCATTTTACCTGTCAATAAGGTGAATATTTCTTTTTCAAAAAAGTGGTGCGATGAAGCAAATAGAATTTTTAAATCGTAATTTAATTGCCCGGTTAAGGGTTTAATCTATTTTCAAAAAAGTTTGGCTGAATATTCCGGTGCAAATTTGACATTTGAGGATTCAGATTAAGTGGGAAGAAATTCACCCATCGCAGCTCAAAGGTGAAAATGAGGCAAAATTTTCTATTCATATTTACTGGTGGGAAATTTGCCCCTGCGATAATCAGAAACTGCGGATTCGATTTAGAAAAACAGACGCCATCTAGTAATAA
Source organism: Maratus speciosus (assembly GCA_963932465.1). Taxonomy (NCBI): domain Eukaryota; kingdom Metazoa; phylum Arthropoda; class Arachnida; order Araneae; family Salticidae; genus Maratus; species Maratus speciosus. Next base: position 56,643,667 of record OZ010793.1, on the reverse strand, counting down.
CTTTCTCAGTTATTTCCCTCAGAGCTGGTAGACAGTACACTATATGTGTCCTCCTTTTAATTCATAACTTCATTCATTATATTTAAACTATATATATATATCGCAAACAATTTATTTAACCCCTTGAGGGGCAATCAAAAATGTCTCTAAATATTGAATTCTCACAAGAACAATCGAAAAATTTTATTTTTAAATACAGAAATGCAAATTTTCAACGAATATACCCAAAAGTTAAAATTATAAAATTTAGTTAAAAGTTTCTTGTGAGAATCTTGTTTAAATTAGGTGGGATATATTTTATCCCACCACCCTTCAAGGGGATAACTCATTTAAAAAAATCAATTTCGCTATGTGGTTAGTACTACCTCATTAAAATAAATATTTGAAGCTATTTCTCCCCGTTTTCAGTAATATATCATATTTTAATGTTTGTCCCTGGAAGTGAATGAACAATGTTATGCACTCAATAAGTTATATCATGTACTACCTCTCAGTTATACGCACCAATTCGTTCTTTTTGGAAATGTATGACATCTTAAAAATGTACTTGAAACAATTACATCCAGTAAAGCAAATGTATCCCATTTTTTTGTGCATTTCGGTATATGGACGACAAGTTCTACGCTCGCCAACTGTCTTCCATGACTAAAACTTATTTCAATGACATCAGTGGCAAATTATCAAATGTTTTATTTTTAATTAACCGTTCCTTTCAATTTTTCTGCTATTAAAACATATAATCGAATATTAATTAAAAGTAAGATTTTTCATATATCACGTGATATAGTTGTTACGTCATTAGGACAAGATATCGTATACAAATGTCACTTATGCATATTTCACCGCCCCATGAATGAGCGCTGACACAAAAATGGCGATTTCCGAAGGCGGATTTTTTTAAACGTATGTACGGTCCCTTAACTTTAGACACCAGTATTTTATAAAAGATTTCTATAACTCGTTTAATCTCAGAAAAATAAATCGAAAAAAAAAACTTAAAAAAATTATTGGTACGAATGTTTAAGGAACCGTACACACGCTAAAAAAAATCCGCCTTCGGCAGCCGTCATTTTTGTGTCAAAGCTCATGCCTAGTATTCAGAGGGCGGTGCATATATACTAACTTTCCCGTATTCTTTTATAAAAGAACGCAAATCAAGTAGACATATCAAATCAGAAATTACACTTTAATTTTTTTCACAAGTAGGCGCATTAATTCTAACTGATAATTTTTGTAATCATTATAGTTATTTTTTCTGATTATTTCCGTAATTTCCATCATGCGCGGCAAAATAAAGTTTATTTCGAACCAGAAATTTTATTTAATAGAAAAGCACAATAATTACCATGTAGTAACAAGTTACATTTCCCTGTATAAAATCTCTGGTCGGTCAAATTTATTTGACTAAACTTATAAACCAGAAAATAAGGTAGATCCAGATTTTTGTTTTCTTCCGAAAAACAATATTCGTTTGATCCCTATGATTGACTTTTGTTCTGCTTTACACACATAAAAAAATGTAAAAATAAATCAATAAAAAAAATATCAAACGGCCTGTCTTTCTCGCTGAATAAGAAATTCGGGAAACTTGAATGTAAATATATATTATTTCAACAGCAATTATATGGTGGTCTGGCCGTAAAATAAACGAAATCAGAAATCTAGGCATATGTTGTATATGAATTTCAAAATATATAAAACATATTTTTTTTAAGGATAACAAAGTTGTACATCGCACCTGTTAAAAAAAAATGAAGAAAAAAAACGAGCCGGTGCTACAACTTTTTCTATTTCCAATAAAAAATAACAATGAAACAGAAAAGAAATAGCAGGGAAATCATTACTACACAACATTTTAGTAATTACTTTTTAAAGAAGATGAAAACGATGGATAACTACATAGACGAAAAGTAAACAAGAAGTTTTTCTCCAACACCCAGTGTACTGACGGTACTTATAAGAACCTCCAAGTAATTCAACTGTTAAATCAAATGCATACACTGTTCACCTAAAATAGCTATTCAAACTGTATTTTAAGACCATTATCAACACGAAAAAAATCCAAAATTTCTCTTATATCCTTTACAGTGTTTGCAGCAATAAAAAGACGAACGTGACAATCTGTACAAAATGTGGTCACAAAACGCATCGTCTGTGTCAAAAATAGCCTCCTTCCTCGCTAAAATAACAAACCTAGAACTACTGCTACCAGGAATCCGGATAAAGAGGAGTTAAAAGAGTGTTTTTGCAAAGTACCATTAGAATATTACTACATTAGCGCTCAAAAATATTTTGACAACCTTCTATTATCTCTTATTTTATTTAATATAAAAACGTAAAAGAAAATATATTCCCTATAATTGAGAACACTATGACTGCAGTTATTCAAATGCATCAAGTTTCAACTTGACATACTACATTCGACTGACATACTGACATACTAAATTTGAAAACAAATTTATTTGTAAATAAGAAAAAGCTATATTTCACACACATAATAGACCGAATTTTTTTAACCAAAATTCCGGTGTCAATCATTAATTTCAACACTTTAGCAATAGAATTGCTTTGATCCTGAAAGGGTTATGCCGTTTTACAAATGCAACTGTAGCCTTCCTATTCTTAGTAGATAACAAACGTGTTTTTGCTGGTCTTCTGCCATGTAAACCATAGAGGTTTACGCGTCGTTTGACTGATGAAACATGTATTTCTATGCCGTAATTTTCTTTCAATTCATTTTTTATTATTACAGCGGACTTACGACAATCACTTGTAGATATCATTTTTATAATACAGTCAACATTGCAAGTTCTTTTTTTTTCGGATGGTCACTTTGAGGCTTATTTTCGATGTATTTCTGTTTATTAAAAACTTTATTCCATGTAATAACAAGTTACCTAGACCCGTTAAAAGAACGAGCTAATTCTGCTTGCAGTCTACCTTTCTTAAGTGCATTTACAGCGGCTTTTCTAGAATCACTTCAATATTTTTTTACATTTCGGCATTTAAAAATAACCACAATAAGTCGATATAAACACTAATCGAAGCTATAGCGCCACTGACACCTTCAACAATTCATTGCAAACTAATTGTCAAAATACTTTTGAGCTAAGGAGAAGTCATACTTCTTCGGTGGCGCCGAATGTAAACAAACAAGTTGAAACTTGATGCATTTGAATAACTGCAGTCATAGTGTTCTCAATTATAGGGATTATATTTTCTTTTACGTTTTTATATTAAATAAAATAAGAGAGAATATAAGGTTGTCAAAATACTTTTGAGCGCTACTGTAATATTCACTGTGGGATGAAAGGTTAAAGTGAGTGGTACTTATAAGTACCGTCAGTAGATAAAGGGTTAAAAAATTCGTTTGTTGATACGTAATTACAAACTTTATCCATTTAATTTAGTATAGCTATAACATTTAACCCTAGATCTACCGGGAATTTTATTCAAGTTTTAATAAAACGTTCTACACCAGAATTTTTATTTAAAACTATTTAACTTATTTATTTACCTTATTTTTGTCTGGTTTATATACTTAGTTTATTTTAAAGAAATTTCTGGTTTGAATGAATATTTTGTATGTACCTGTCGGGTCCAATGGACCCGTCTGGTAGACGGAGGGTTAAAGTAACACGAGTACCATTCATCTTCTTTTAAATTACACATTTATAATTATCAATTTACAGATTGTCAAACAGAAATGAAACCCTTATTGGTTAATCAATGAGAAAACAAACAAAAATGTCAATAATGGACTTGTTAAACATAATCCATTAACCTCTTAACCCTTTCAGGGGCAAAGTACTTGCATTCGTAAAATGTTAAAATAATTGAGAGACACCAGTATTTACACGAAAATTTATTTGTATACAAGAAAAAGTGTATTTTATCGCGTTTTTCATAAAAGTGAAATTTTCATTGAGAAATTCTGGTGCAAATGTGACAATTAGGTTAAGATTATGTGACGCCATAGCGGCATCACCGCCCTTCATGGTGTTAACAGTTTCATTTTTTGACAAATAAACTAAAAATAGCGCAAATACCACCTTTTCCATCCTAAGATTGTAGCAACCGAAATCTATATGTATAGCTGCCAACTTTTACGCTTTTTTGCTACCATTAAAATTTAGGAAAGATCTTCGCCTTGTTTAATCGTGAGATTTTAGGATTAAATAAGGCAATATTTACTATAAAATTTTAGTGGTAGGATGAAAGCGTAAACGTTGGCAGCTATGTATATGTCAATTATTAAGCTAAAAGTTATAGTTAAAAATTAGTGGTATTCAAAAGCTTTTAGTAACAACGTAAGCCAATTCTTTTTGTGCGTGCGGTGTTCGTCAAAAACTGTTAAGGGGTTAAGTGAAATATCTGAATTCTCTAAATATAATAAACACCAAAGGATAACGATCATTATTTGAGGATATCTCTTAAATATTAAATGAGCAAGCAAACTTATGACTTGACAAGATGGCAATAATTCGCAGTTAGTAAATTTCAGAAGAATAATTTTATATGAATGTTTTTTAATTATACATTTAATTAAATATATTTCTTATTAACTTAGAATATATATGAAATATATTTAAAATATATAAGAATATAATTAAATACTGAGAAGATGTAAGTAATTCTCAAAATGTAACCGCTGTAGTTGTTTTCGAGCATATCTCAATTAAATTTCGCTTAAGTGTAGATTGTTTAATTTCCTACTGTTAATCTGCATCAGTTCAAACAGCTGTTTAATGTATTGTACCGATCTTAATGATATGCAATTTGTACAAAAAAAAAGTTACATTCTTTGCTGGAGATGTATTAAAAATATTGTATAAACCTGTCTTGAATGGAAATTACTGCAAGTAACTTTTACAATAGAGTTTTTCTTGTAACTTATGCAAATGTCGAATACAAGCAAAGCATAAAAAGAGGTAGAAATTAGCCTATAAATATTAACCCATCCACTGCCAACCTCGAGTATACTCGAAGCTTTAATACTCGTGGCTTTAATTTATTAGTTACTTTGTCACCACTATTTTAGAAATAAAAAAAATTGCGTTATATTATGTTATGATTGCCTTATTGGAAGAAATTTCGCTGTATTAATAAAGCGAAATTTACTTTCTGAATTTGCGGTGACAAATGACTTTCAACAAGAAATTTGAAAATTCTTAGTTTATAGTTTTGGCAGTGAGTGTGTTAACCGACATTGCAATATAGAGTTCTAGTAAAAAACCGGTTAGAGAAATAAGAGATCTGGAATGCAACAAAATAATTTTACACTTTATTTTTTTAACAGTTAAATGCACATTTTCATGAATCTTATGTTTCATAGTTATAAAGAGTTTTTACTTTTAGTTTGATTTAATAAAAATTTGAATACGATTTATCATTTTTTATCTTTAATACATCAATATTAAATTTAAATCTTATTTATGATGTCCCATCAATGCGTTATTTTGTCGTAACTGATGCAAATTTCGAATACAAGCAAAGCACAGCAAGAAATTGAAATTAGAATATAAATAATAACAGACTTCGCAATACAGAGTTCTTGTTATTAAACCGGTTAGAGCAATAAGACATCTTGAATGCAACGAAATAACCCAACAAACACAGAACTTGTGGCCTGCTCGCGGTACGTTAGCCCTGGCCCCAAGTATTTTGTTGGCGACCACTATCATTGGTCGTAACAGCTTCGTAACAAAAGTGTCACGCCAGCAACAATAAAGCAGCAAAACAATTGGCCGTAAATACATGAAGATGCCCATAATCACGTCAAACACTTTTTGTCAAAAGTACTATAGAGCCTCAAACAGGCCACATTCACTCTTTTAAAGGCTATAAAAAGTAAGAGCAACCCAGAAGGCTCGACGATTCGCTGCCATTCGTGCTTGTCAATAATTAAATTTAGCCCAAAGCTGCCCCAAAAAATTTCTTTTAAGGTTTTAAATGATGTAAACTAGCCTGGAACCAGCCACTGACATGCCACAAAGATAATTCAGCATAAATCAAAAGTTATTCTATAAAAGAAAATACTATTTAGAAGGATAATTAAATGATAAAATAGTTTTGTATGGGGAAAAAAAAACTAATGTTCACTTACGTACACTTATAACTATACGTAAACTATAAATCCACTCACCATGAACTTTTTCAAAAATGTCCAAAACATAAAATTTGACATAATGAACTAATTATTTTTTCTCAATTATATATTTTTAAAATTCATGTGCAATGTCCTTTTAAATATTTGCATGTCACGGAAATTTTAAATGTATATTATTGAAAAAATAAGCTAATTTATTAAATCACCATATCATGTATTGTGTTATTGAAATTTTTGAAAATTTTTATAAAAGTATAAGTTAAATGAACTTATAGCTTTCTTGAAAAATGTATGTAAGTGAGCAATAATATTTCTTTCATGCAAAAGCACTTTATCATTTTAATAACCTTCCAACAAGTACCCTTTTTATCGAATTAATTTTGAATTTTTAACCAAATAATGCATATCATCTTAACATGATTTAATATATAAAATATGTTATAAATTAAAATGTGTTGGTGATATATTTTTGTTCTCTGTTTTTTATACATTTATTTGCACTTTTACCAGTATTTTATGCTTATTCATTGAAGAATTATTTAGTTTTTTTAATTATAATTCGTTTTTTATATATTTTGATTTTATTTTGTAAGAAATGTTTAAACGCTTTCATTTCGGCAAATGTAAGATAATATTTACTTTGCATTGCGCGATGCACCTAAATTTTAATATACTAACCTTTTCTTTAACTTAGAAAATCGTTAAAGATTTTTGCATATAAAGTTTTATGCCACAGTCAAATATAAAAAATTATATACATTAAATTTTCCTAAATTCCCGAGAGTTTTTTTTTATTATTATTTGAAATGTCACCAATATTTTAATGATTTTTCTAAATTTTATTCAAAATTTTATTAAATTAAATTGTATTCTGATTTTCTAAATTTTATTAATCCTTATTCAATTATTTTAAACAAACTTTACTATTAGATTGCTTCAACCAAAAAAAAAAAAAAAAAAAAAAAAAAAAATTGCATTTTTTTAAAAATAATTCCACTAAAACAAACTATTTTAAAGGATCTCAAGTGATACCGATAAATATAACATTTAAAAATAATGTGGTCAGTCCTCAACAAAAAGGAAACAAATCATAAAACAATTGTTGAGTTAAATTTTACAATATTTTATACTGTCTGAAATTTTACAGACTATTTAAAAAATTAGATAGGGAAAATAAAGTACTTTTCACAAATAAGAATAAACTTTATTTAAATTAAACTATCCAAGCTTTCGCGATGGAATCAAAACTTTGAAAACTGATGATGAAGTTCCAAACTTTATTATATTTGAATTACATATTTTCCGCTACAGATCAAGATATTAGGAGCCTAAGCTAGTAATGCAGACGAATTTTGAGCTATGTTTAACCAATGGTAGCGTTCTCTATTTCACGTTTGCATTTCGATATATATATATATATATATAGTATAGGATATCTGAAGTTGTTGCCTAACTGGGTAAGTTTTTACTTTTTTAATTTTGGATGCAGATTTTTGCTGAAGGTGCTTTTAATTTTGAATCCTTTTCCGAAACTAATTGTAATCGGTAAAAAAAAAAAACTGCGTACAAAATTAAAAATGCATGAAGATATCCGGTAACACCTAAAATATCCCTTTTTTTTAAAAAAAGGCCTCAGTATTTCCTAATTTAACCCTTTCAGAGGCGATGGTATGTTTATGAAACCACTCTATTTTAATTCCCAAACGCGAAAATTGCACGAGAATTTTAGTATATATTTCTTTAGGTTTATTATGTATGTGAAAAATAGCTTTATCATATTTGCAAATAAATTTGTACGTAAATTTCGAAGCTAGTCATTCATTTCAACATTTTAGCAATGAAATTGCTTTGCCCCTGAAAGGGTTAAACAAATTTTAATATAACAGAACATCAGAAAATTACCTAATTTAAAATAAATATTACCGTACATTTGCCGAAATGAACATATAAAAAAAATTCTTAAATCTAATATGTAAATATCCTATATTATACAAAATAAAAAGAAATAGTACAAAAAAAAAAGAAAAAACAAATTAAATTAAATTAATAATTCTTTAATGAATAAACAAAAATTTCTTTCTAAGAATTTTAAAGTGCACGTACATGTCAATATATACATGTTACTGGTACAATCCTATAATCTAGAAACAACCATCCATTCTCTCAGTAAGATGTGAAATGAATGAAGGTGCTTGACGATGATAAGGTACAATAGAAGAGGGTAGAATTGACAGAAAGCCAAATTCTCAGAAATTTTCCTGCACCCCTATGACCTTGAAGAGCGTTTTTCTCTCGGAAAGATATTTCGCGGGATGTTTTTATAAAATAAGTTATAACACATTTAAGTTCTTTGGTTTCATGAACAAATCCTTTTTCCACGGGTACTCGTGGCCAGGGTTACCAATTTGGCCTCCATTTTTATCCCGAAATTTCGACTTTAGACCGGAACTTTTTGAAGAAGAATTTTCATTTTAACCCCTTGAGGGGCGGTGGGATAAAATATATATCCCACCTAATTTAAACAAGATTCTCACAAGAAAATTTTAAATAAATTTTATATGTTTGACTTTGGTGGAAAGTCTCTAAAAATTGCTTTTCTTTACTTAAAAATAAAATTTTTCGTTTATTCCTGTGAGAATTCAATATTTAGAGGAATCTTTACTTGCCCTTCAAGGGGTTAAGTAATCAACAGACATCTGACACTAAATAAATCTAAAAATACTTTTTGTATTTTCTGGTTGTAAATCCGAAGTCTTTTAGTGAAAGTGGAGACCAAACTGGCAACCCTACTCGTGGCTATTTCGGCAAAGTTTTATATCCATGGCGTACCCCAATTCAGGAGCAAGTCTTGCTTTCGCATGTTACGTGGTATCCAGAGTTGATTTGGGGTTTGGCATCAGCAAACTAAATCCGTTCCAAACGCAAGAATTTTTTCAAATACATCTGTACACAAGGAAAATAAAATATTTAAAATAGGTGATAATCAAAAATTTAGAGAAGTGAGCGAGACAGACTAACAATAACTAAGCAGCTGCCTCAACATACCTGCGTAGCTTCCGGACGGTCTAGCCTAATGAAGGGAATTTCCAAAGGCCCTCTCTCCTAGACTTTTACCCGGATTGACTTGTACTATTGACATATTGTACTACTAGATTAAAAAAAAAAAAAAATGAAAAAACGGATTTCTTGAAATTATCAAAACGTCTAAACCTTTAAATACAAAATAAATTTTTATAATCCATTCATAGTAAAACAATAATTTTACTTTGCATTGTGTATATTCTTTACATTCAATTTTTGACATCATAATAAATTGCATGCATTACTGGGGGTCCATGAATGCAATGGTCCCACCAGCGGCCGAGAGGTTCTGGGTTCGAACCCAATTGCCTCCGTCGACCAAATCGTTCTGTTTTTTCCGTGGTTTTCTTCAAATCTTGGATTTCTTGCGTAAATACGGGTTAGGTTCCCTTAGAAAGACCCCAAGGAGGGCATCCTCCCTTTTCGGGGCCAAAGCCCACATGTAGATAATTGGCCGTCATAAATGAATAACACCATGAATGCAATGGGAGACAACACCGAATTAACCGCTTGAAAGGTGGTGGGATATATTATATCCCATCTAATTTTAATTCAGACGGCACAAGAAAATTTTAATTAAGTTTTATTTGTATAACGTTGGCCAAAAAAATAAAAAAAAAAGCCGAAAATTGCTTTTCTTTATTTTGAAATATAATTTTCCCAAATTTCTGGTGGGATTTCAATACTTCAGATACATCATTGCTTGCCCCTCAAAAGGTTAAACAAAATATTCTTCGTTTTATTCTTCTTGCAATATTCGAACGATTTACATTCCCTGTTTGATATATGATTCACTTTTACAACGGTCAACTTTAAATTAATCTTAATTCATTTAGTTTTAAATTAGTCTTCATTAATCTAATTTTAAATTTTAATCTTAATTCATTTAATTTCATACCGTTACCATTTTTAACTTGAACAGACGCAGATACAAGTAAAATTTTACATTTTGTGTAATAAATGGCAGGATTATTTCGTTAACACAATGTTCTTTCAGTTAACATAATTATTCTTAATTAATTTAATTTTAAAGATATTGGTGTGCATTTTTTTGTAAATTTTTGTTACTCCGAAAGTAAACATTTTCTATCGTCACAAATGTTAACTAGGAAAGTCGCAGATAAAAGAAAAAATTCAATTTTTTCATAATAATTGGCAAGATTATGGCGTTACAGGCGTTACATTATCTTATTTTGAATAATTTTGCATTTGGATAATTTGAATAATTTTTGTATTTAAATAATTTTTGCATACTTACTTCAAAAAAATTAAAATGTGTTTCAACATTTTTAGAAAACCCGGCATATGGGCAATACAAATCTAAAGTTGTCAACTTTTTGGCAATTTTGGACACCCTCCCTAATGATATCGTTATCACTGTCTAAATATTCTTTTGATTTTGATTTTTTTTCTTTTGTTTTGAATGATATACAGATATGGTTTCGCATTTATTATTTGCATATTTTATTGATTCAAATTAAGATAAGTGTCATCAAAACATCACTATTATATATGACATAATTTTATATCACAGAAAATTAAAAAAGAAATAGTTACCATTTAAAAGTATTTAATAATAAATTTTTGTTACATAAGGCATTCAACAGTAAGAATGCCTTCTTACACTTGCGCCTGCATGGGACAGAGGAGGGGGGAGGCTTTTTGTCAATAAAACAAGTGGACAACGTTATTTTTTCTTCACTAGTAAACACAAGTGTCATTTCAAACACGATTCACCTGGTTTCTCGAACAGCCGATTATATATGCGAACACATATGACAGAAGAATAGGAATGCCAAAATTGAGGTATTCCATATTAGTAATTAAATAGTTTTATAATCATTTAATGAATTTAATATAAAGTGTATTTTCACAAAAATAGATAACAGACTGAAAAAAAGACTGCAGACTATTTTGATGTAAAGATCTAGTTATAAATAAAAAGAGAAATTTTTGATGTAAAGAAAAATTATAAATAAAAGTAGAAAATTTTGGTTGAATCAAAAATGATAAAGATATCAAAGAGAATCCCCACCCCCACCTCCAGAGATATCTTACGATATCATATGCCAGACAGTATAAAATATTCTTCGTTCCTAAAATATTCTTCGTTTCTCAAAGGTAAATTCAAGGTAAGTCGTCGTTCTTAGTCTAAGATTGTTAAGTTATAATTACACTAACATAATATCACTAACTTTTTGCTCCAACTGATTTTCAACCATCTACAGAACCATTTTTCGAATGTACCAACACTTTTTGTGATACTGGATAATTATTAACTTTTTCTCTAAGTGAATTGGTTCCATATTAATTTCACTGAGCCTCATATGAATTCATAACTGTTTGTCCAGTTGAAACTTTAACTTCGCCCAGAAATCAGTATCGAACGATTTTTATGTATAAATATCAGAAATTAAAGCGAAAGGGCGCTAACAGTGACCCTTTTCTTCGTTTGCAAATAATTTTATTTAAAAATATCAGGCAGCGGGGCACATTAAACTCGTTTAGAAAGTATTTTGTTTAAAAATGTAGACTCTAAAACATTTCGGAAAGTTGTATTCCCGTTATGAGCAGCTGAGCCCCATAGCTGTAGTTTCGTTTGGATATATTTACATATAAAATGTAAAATCAAACAAATTAGAAGTTGTACACCGCCAAATGTAGTGGGGCTCCCAATGTAACAGATTCAAATGGTCAGATTTTCGTTTAAAACATAAAATCATTCAACATTAATTTTAGGTGTATTCATTGCATGTTATTATCATATTTTCACGGACTCATTCAACGTTGGGTGGGTCAACTAGTTCCAGAATAATCTGTGTAAGAGGAACAAAAGTTTTGTAGAAACTTTATATTTTTGTTTATTATACCAACCCGAGAAAAATATTGATGTTTAAAATTACTCCCTACTCTTTTGGAAAAACTCTGAAGATTTGGGAAAATTGTGAACATGCTACTTTAGCGCGGATGCCGCGGGCTATTAATATTTAGTTCTATCTCGCACCACTTTCTTAAAACAAAATTTTTTAACATACACTTTGGCAACATTTGCAAGAGGAAATACAGTAGAACCTCTTTTATCAGAAACTCTTTTAACCGAAACACTCGGTTAACCGAAATCCATTTTTAAAGCTTTTTTTTTCTTTATTGTCACATTCCTTGTGTGCAAAATCCATTTTAAAGCTTTTTTTTTTTTTTTTTTTTTTTTTTTTTTTTTTTTTAAGCTATCACATTTCTTGTGCGCAAGCGGTCCTTTGCGAACTACGAATATAAATATAAATATTTTCGATCCCCTTCTTAGAGTTCCTTTGAATTTAACTTGAGCTCCCGCAAGCTGCTGAGTGGAACGAAGAAATTAGCAATTCTGAAGCTTTTGAACGTTTTGCAAAAGGTTTAGCTGCAGCAGCAGAAAAATTGTGATACGGGTGAACTAATAATATTAAAAAACTTCGTGATAGAGCTTCAAAGCAAAGGAAATCGAAACTGTGACAGACAAAACATTTTTTCAAACCCTTGTGATATATGTAAAAGGTATTTAATTTCAAAATTCAATTTCAGATAATTTATTATTGTTTCTTTTTTGTTATTGCTTTATTTTTATGAAACACTTGTTAATATAATAAGAAATAGCGCATATTTCTTAGGATTTTTAGGATTTTTATTTCTCCTAAATCTTAATATTGAAGCATTCTCGATTATCCGAAAATTTCGATTTTCCGAAAGGTGGTCGGTCCCAATTATTTCGGATAATCGAGGCTCTACTGTATATTATTATTGTTATTTTAATTAGTGATGCAAATAAAATACAAAAATAGTCGCAAGTGGCAGCTCTGTGGAGGTATTTAATTAAAATTCTGCAACACCAATAACTTATTTTAGTTGAAGTATAGGAGTGAAACAAGAGATTTTTGGCGGTTTTGCGAGGCTTCTGTACTCTTTAAGTCTGTCAGCAGTTGAAACTAGCAAATTTTGTACACAAATACCCTAACTGACCCTGTATGTGCCATAAATAGATAAAAATATAATAAAATACTGGTTTGCGAAATCTTTGCAAAACTTGCGTATTTTAAAAAAACATCCTAACAAGAACAAAACCCTCACGCAAGCCAGATAATCTAGTTAAATACTAAGACTTATAATTATCTTGGAATTTTTTTGCAAATTATTAGTCGGAAATCAAGTTCTTAGATGATATCTAATCAGAAAATAATATGTGGTACTCTGATTTCATAAACAGTTTTTGGAAAATGATTCAAACTGAATTTCAAACTAAGTGAAACTGAGTAAGTTTCTTCATCTTCAACGTTCTTTTTCGCAATGTTAAAGTACAGTCATGGAAAAAAAGTAAACACCCTTACTAACTCTGAAACGAATTAACACGAATTTAAGGAACTAAAACGAATTTTATTCGGTTTGCACACTTTTCTTTTAACAAACACTTTTACTTGAATTTTTGCAAGGTATGGAAGAGAAATTTACTACAAAACTTACTTTAAAAAAATAAGTGGCGCAAATAGAATATACAAACAGAATCCTGTATAAAGTGCTAGTGTCCGATAATGGTTAAATCTAGAAAAGAGGATAAATTGTTCCATGATGTTGATTAGAACTGGTCTTCTTTAAATGAATCAAATTTTGAACTCATTTCTTTGAAGTAAAAAAAAAATCAATTGATATAAAAGTTTAATTAAGTTTGTTTTTGGTGATATGTATCATCTGAATCATTTAAAAATACATTCAAAAACATATTTAGTTCATTTAGATGCCAAGACCTTGAACTTTTCGAACTTTAAAAGCTTGGTAACTTATGTGTCGAAAATTAAGTTTTACGGTGAAAATTAAAAAGGAAATAAAGTGTGAAACTCTTATTCCAAGTTTAGTATCAGAGAAATCATCGAAACCCTTTATTTGTATCAGAATATTGAATGTTCATTTGAAATTTAAATCAGGAAGTTTCGTGCTGAAGATTAATTTAAGGAAGATTGCAGAAAATGGGTTTCTTGAAGTGGTGAGTTCCTATGAATAAATTCTATGAATTCTTTATTCTTCTCCTTAGACGTAATAAATTTAAATGTGGCAAATTAATTTTTTAAAAATTTCTTATTAAAAATGAGTAGGATTTAAATACTTTCTTTTGTGATTTCCAATATAGTTATTATATTTCTTTCATCTTCCTTTTGTTTCAAATTAAATTTTATCTCATATATACACTATATGGCCATTAATGACCGGCAACTTTCAATTTTAGACATTTTGCCGTATATTTAGAAATATAGTTGTGAGATTTTTCTGGAATGTCGGGATTAAAAAGAACAGGTATGACCTCATATTTATCAATGTCGATTTCATAAGAGGGAGAATCAGGGGGCCAACAAAAAATCAAAGAAAAAATAATACTTGGAATCACCCTGTAAAATAAAATATATGAAATGATCTATCGCTACAGAATATAAATAAACAGACATTGTGGAATATGTGTATTCATTTGTGTAAGAGTAGCACGTACATTAATAGAGATATAGCGATTTTTTAATAAAATATAAAAAAAATCTTGCATGTTTTTTGCTTATAACATGCAGTGTTTTCAATTAAATTTAACGCTAGTATCAGCAAAATTGACAAAATGTAGTAGACACAATATAGTGCAACTGGAATATAAATATATTAAATATTTTAGGAAATATGAGCAATTCTATGAAATAATTTTTATCTGCACATGCGCGAACGATATCAAGCATCTTTTTACATAATTTAACAGTCAACTCTATGGAGCAACTTATTAAAAAAATTCAGTCAAATATCGTAAAAATTCAGAAAGATATCGACATTAAAGTGAGCTAATTTTTAGTTGCACGCTAAAAGTAGCTGAATGATAAGGGATTGTCCGTAAGTTGTCAATTTTAATTTTATTATTTTTTTTTAATTTTCATTTTTTATTGATATTTTAGTTCTTGGATAACCACTAGAGCGAGCCTATACCATGATAAAAATAAGTATAAAAATCGAAGCATTTTTTTCAAATATACTCGCTGATAGTTACTAAATACTAACTTTTTCCTGAAAGACAGTTAATAAAAAATGCAATTTGTGGAAAATACCTTATCATTCAGCTGCTTTTAGAGAACAACTAAAAATTCGCTCACTCTAACGCCGATATCTTTCTGAATTTTTACGATATTTAACTGGATTTTTTTTTAATAAGCTGCTCCATAGATTTGACTATTAAATTATGTAAAATGATCCTTGTTATCGTTCGCGAATGCGCAGTTAAAAATTATTTCATACAACTGCTCATATTCCCTAAAATATTTTATATATTTATATTCTAACTGCACTATATTGTTTCTACTATATTTTGTCAATTTTTCTGAAACCGGCGCGGCGTTAAATTTGATTGAAAACCCAGCATGATATAAGCAAAAAGCATGCAAGATTTTTTTTTCTTTTTAATAAATCGCTATATCTCTATTAATATAAGTGCTATTCTTACACAAATGAATACACATATTGCACAACGCCTGTTTATTTATATTCTGTAGCGATAGATCATTTCGTGCATTTTATTTTACAGAGAGATCCCAAGTATTCTTTTTTTTCTTTGATTTTTTGTTGGCCCCCTAATTGCCCCCCCTTATCCAATCGACATTGCTAAATATGAGGTGATACCTGTTCTTTTTAATCCTGAAATTCCAGAAGAATCTCTCAAGTATATTTCTAAATATTCGACAAAATGTCTAAAATTGAAAGTTGCCGGTAATTAATGGCCATATAGTGTATACATCCTTTAACATTAGAACCGGTCATTTTGAACCGTACCAAAGGAATAGATGTCGATTCCAACCAGAAAACTCTTTTTTTAAAATAAGTTTAATCTAAACTTTGCAAAAATTATTTAAATAAATAGGTTTAAACAGTTTTAAACAAAAATTCTGGTGCTAATTTTTTTTTTTTTTTTTTTTTTTTTTTATAAAACATGCAAAATTTGCCGCTGTTCTAGCGCTAAGAAATAAAGGTATTTGAAGCAAAATTAACACTTTCACACCGGCGCCGATATTTATGTTTTTCTCTGTGAGACGGCGCTCGAATTCATATTACGCTTCATCTGGCGGCACGGTACTGTCGATTATTCAGACACTGCATGTAATGACCCGCCCCTCTCATATTTATTGATTTGAACTCGAATATAACAAGCATAGTTGATTGTGCATGTCTGAAAGTTCGTGAGGAGTAAGCAAATTACTTAG